>JAVSCE010010935.1:0-59735 GCA_032199065.1 Smutsia gigantea
AATTCAAATAAAGATTGGAAACCTGGCCTTTATTAGTGACCTTAGTGAGAGCTACTTCATGATATGTTGTGAGTGGAAGGGGACTGCAATGGGTTGGTCTGTGATTGGGAACTTACATAGTGGATATTATGACTATAGATGGCAATAAACAATACAGCATAGTAAGTTTAAATTTAGTATTTCTCAAGGGACGAAATTGGAAACTTTTAGAAAATTGCTGGGAAGAAATTCAGTTTAAACCATCAAAGTTAAACAAAATTGATTCTTTAAGAATGTAATAAATTATACCTTAAAAATGTGTAAGTCATTATAAATCCCCAATTTCAAAATTAGCTCTACGGTTATATAGGTGTTTAGCAGAGCACAGATAGAATAAAAAAATAATGTTTTGTGGTTAATTAGGAAATACATGTAGCATTTAAGACATGAATAAATGAAAGTCTCTGGGAAATGAATTCTACATTTGGTTCTCAGCAGTATTAAGAATGCTGCAGAGTACAGATATCTGAATTTCTTAAGAAACATACAAATAATGAATGGGAAAAGATATATATAGTAGAATGGAAAAAGCATAAAAGTATGGATTGTATGCACATTAGTAGTCTTTAATGAAAAATTGAAATAAATTGTACATGCATTTTAATATTTTATCTGGATGAAGCACTAAGAAGGCTTCTATGTGTGTCATGTTCAATATTTATAGTTTTATAAATTCAAATTTCACATAAAATTATATCAATTATGTTAAGAAATACATTGAAGCAGATTGTACATGTGCAACTGTTTGTACTGCTGATGTCTGAAGTCTTCGCAAAAAATCCATCAGATCAGTTATTCTGTATAGCTTTGAACAGATCACATAGCCTAACTGAGAAATCCAACTGTTAGTGAAAAAGCATAGTGAGGATCAGCTTAAATAACACCTCATATTGGAAACCTGGTCTGAATTCTCCAGGCAAACAAAATACAACCGAATAGATGCTTTTTGTTTGTCTCTGTACATCCTTTCTTCCCTTTGTATTTCTGTTAGGGGATTTATGTTCTTTTAAATGGATGTTGTCTATGTTTTCAAGATTATTGTATACCCAGTCCTCTCTCTAATCCAATATGTGTGGGTCTACAGATATAACTATATTAGATAATATTTGAAAGAATGAATGCAAGACTAATGATAAATCTGATTCAAAATTGGTCCTTTTGATAGTGTTAGATTAAGATAACTAGACCTGATTTTTTTAAGTTCCGAGGGAATGATGATACTGAGAGTATAATTATTACTTTGGTTCTAAATGGATTCACTCCTTTGAAAGTAAAAATAACAATTAACAACAACAAAATTACCTAATTCTACTGGCTATACCTTGTAGGGAAAACGAGCTAGACTTTATATTATTTTATTAAGACAGAAATTCAGATTCTAAGAATTCTTATTTTTAAAATATGTTTATATCAGTGTTCATTGTTCACTTTTCTTTCAATATGTTTAGAAATTTTGTTTTATTAAAGGTTTTACTATTTATTTCATTCAAGCCAATCCCAGTCATAATTCATAACAACAAGGATGATATAATAGAATGATATTTATCCTCACTTTTACTTGAACAAACTCCACATAATATATGAAATATTGGTGTTTTTTTGACAGAGGAGCATTTTGTAAAAATAATTTTGTTATGAAAAAATATACAGTATCTTTCATGGTAACTTTCCTATATCCCCCCAACATTGAGTTTAAATGATATCTCATTCCAATATGTGTATGTCCATAGATTTTAAAATAAGAATGTGCTTATTTTTGGAATTTTGTGTTATTTTATAGGAAAATATTCTTTGAACATATAATTCATGGTCTATAATAGAAACAATTACCTTGGCCAACTTTGGTTTAATAATAACAAAAGAGCAGGAATAGAATTAATATTTCTGTGAATTTATTTCAGGTTTGTTAGGAATAGTATTTGGAAAAAATTGGCATACTGTCTAAAGGATGAAAAAATAATTGATGTGATTTATCTTGAAATTATTAAATGTTATGCTCCATATATTGTATCATTAAGCTTATTTCTGCTTTTGAATCCATGTATTTTGAACAGAAATGATTAAAGAGGTTATTAGTAAATCTACAAAGAACAGGGCACACGATGTTTAAACATTACCCTATCATCTGGGCTACACATGTTCATCATCATTATATTTGCACAATTTACTATAACACTGAAGAATAAGTAATCAATATAGGCAGGCAGTGCTTGTTAACAGTTACAGAAAAAAAGTACAGCCTCTTCTGTTCCAACCTTTGCAAAATCAATAAGTGGCCCTCTTCAGAAGGCAGCCTGTTAGTCTCAGTTTCAGATGACACTGAAAGGTATGAGCTGTAATTAGCAAGCTAAAAACTGTTCCAAGGTCCAACCTCACTGTTTGCAAAATGTGATTTTATTTGTAGCTCAATGAGAAATAAGATGGATCACTAGAGAAGAAACATCACTTGAAATCTTGATTGTAAGAATATAAAAGCTGAACCTGTGCAGATGCTTAAACCAGTACTGAATGTACATAGTATCCAGTATTGGATACAATACAGTGTATGCATATTACATGTATTAAAGCAAGAAAGAAATTAGCAATACTAAAATATTCATTCTCTAATGCAAAATTTTCTCATTTACACTCCAATCAATGGTGTGGTTGTTTAGTTTGGAAAATTTCAACTGGATTGCTATTTCACTAACACTGATAAACACCACTGTGTGGCATAATAAGTAATGGGTTTAAAAGTCACTGCCATAAAGCACAGGCCTTGAAAATCTAAGCAGTAGGGCAGGACTCATATTCAATTAGTTTCTGTGTCCTGGCTGGAAGGCAGATCTATAGATTTCCTGTATTTTTCCAATATTCTCATGTTTTGTGGGGATGCCTCTCAAATTATACTGCCATCATTGAAGCTGCAGTCATCCTGGATATGGCTCAGTCAAGCACTGTTTGTACAAATAAACATTGCTTATTAAACTGGAATTATACAGTGGTCAAATCTGGTAATCAAAGAGGCTAGAGATGTTATGTGTGGTCTGATAACAGCCAAGAAGTTAAAGCTTGCTAAAGACAAAACTCTTTGAACATGAGAGAAAATAATGTTGAACTCTGTCTATAATACCAGAACTCCATTGTCCATGTTATACCTATTATTAAAATGAATTAATCCTCCCTTGAACTACATTTTTGCAGATAAGTGTAGAAGATGGATATGTTGCTAATTGGTGAAATTTTTGTATTTTCTTAGAAATAAAGACACTCAAGAATCTATCAGCAAAGCTATATCAGATAAACTTCCTATAACAGGATTCCCCCAAATATATCCATAACAGTGGTTAGGAGAATTTGGGAAGAATGTTTGCAGACATGCTCACTGAACAGGGGAGACTCTATTCACAGAAAGTGAGAGAGGACCACAAAGCCTGAGTGACAAGAATGTGAATAGTGTTAACAGAGAATTAGACTTTTGAGCTGCTGTTCTTTGACTTCATAATTTTCATAAACCAAATTTTCACTGCAGCCATAAGGATTGTGCAATTAGTGATGGTGAGTGTTAAGTTGGAATATTGGGTGACAGTCTATTTTGGTTTTGCTTATAGAGTAAGTTTTAAGAAGTGTTTTGGTAGTGAAATAGGGAGTGAACAGGAAGCCAAATGATCCATGGTAGTTAAGCTTATTTTCTGAAGATGAAATTTGAGTATCAATGTGTTCATTTCAATTAAGTGTTAAGTACTAATTAATTTATAATGATTCTTACAGAGCACTTTTGTCTTCAACAGAATGTAAATTTAACTGATGAAGTTCATTGATTATATGTGTAAAACTACCCAACATTTCCCATGTAGGTTTTAATGTAATCAGTGTTAATTAATTATCAGTTGCTAGGTTTCTTCACAGATTCCATTAACTTGGTACTGTTAATGATTTTCTTTGCACAGAAAATCAAATATCTGATTCCTAGTCCATTTCCATTTATAACAATATTTTTAATTGACATTTTCTGAATTAATAAGGTCACATATTTTATAGCAGATGGGATTTTCTAAGATATTTATTATGCATCCATTGTTACTTAAAGTGTCACAACTAGACTTGTAGATTTATGTAAATAAGCACAATTCTGTGATTTAATGCATTCTCCTAGGCAAAAGATAAAAAATGAATGTAAAAGTGTTTGTCATTTCCCAAATTCACATCCCTCTGTTTAATACTAATGGCTCATTTCTTTCCCATATGATAATCATTTAAGTGACTGAGAATATGCCAGTATGAAAAAGGAAAAGCATGAAAGATTATGAAATATAATTATTCATGGTTTTAAAAATACTAGAAAGAAAACAAAAAGCATACTGATCATGAGTTTGAACTCTGTTTTAATTTATGTGGTTAAAAAGATTCAGTGAATCCAGCATTTCATTTTTCCTTTGACTGGATCCATATTACCACTATTGCCATATCATTACTCTGTTGAAGAACAGTGTACATTTTCAATACCTATATGTACTCTGTGGTTATCATCTCCTACTTGGGTTACTCATATAATTTAATTTCACTTTTATGAAATTATGCTAAATATATTTCATGTCAAACTTACTCATCTAACTATTACATATATAAATACTGAATATTTGTGAATTCAAATGTACATTTACTTTTCCTCTTGTTTCTTAAGTAGTGTGTTTTGAAGATGATTCACTTGTAATCACTAAGCTATTTGGCTTACCTACGTAATAACTAAACAACATGTAATTGAAGAAGACTGGCCTAAGTGCACAATGTTTTGCAGTCTAGGATGGGCATGAGTTTACTGACCCTTCATTCCCAAGTCTGTGTAATAGAGAAGGAAACTCCAGAATCTATAGAAGCCCTTGGAACATTAACACTCCTAACAATTTGATTTCTATGAATAATACCTTCCCAATTCTTTTGTGTGTGTGTGTTACCACAATAGAAGAAATTTATATGACTACATGAATTTTGAAATGTATGGAATCTTATCAGTATCTACTCATTTGAAAAATATTACCAATGATATTCCATACCAAATGCACTCATACTTCTGGTGAAAAGCTATAGAATTTTTTGTTTCATTTTCTGCCCAGCAATTCTCTCTTCTTTGTACAATCAAATCTGTTCCACATATGATCTTTGTGTGTATTTGAACACAACCATTGACCCTGAAATGTTATATTTAATTACTGTAGTTTCTACAGCTATAGTAAACCTCAGCATACCTTTATTCTCTGTATCTCCTTATTGAGACCTACAGTCATTTCATTCTATGGTATTTAACTTTCCTGATAGTACCAGAAAACCCAGACTATTGCTTGAACTAGTCTCCCACAATTCTAAATTTGTTGGGTTTTTTTTTTCATTTTTCCTGCCTACATATTGTTGATCTCTGGTCAGCCAAGCCACCTGCATAAGTATCTTTTTCCTCTATCACTGAATACTACTGGAGAAAATTATACCACCTTATTTATTTTTATCTAAATCAGTGGTTTTCCTTTGTCAGGAACATTAATACTTTTTCTCTCCCTTAGTTAATAAAAGTTATTTTTAAGTGTTTTTTCCTCATGTTTTTCTTAATTTCTCTTTCAAGCTCAAACTCCATCCTGTGCAATGATCCTGTTTGCTACATCCTACATTAAATGGTAGTGAGACAATGTCTCCTAATTGCCTACCTCACAATCTGTTTGACATTAATGGGAAAGGGGAGTGAGGAATAAATCATACTTTATGAAGTGTGCAGTCATGAGAACATACATTACTTAAAAAACTCACTGTGCATGTAAACATATACAGTTGACTCTTGAACAACATGGGTTTTAGGGATGCTGACCCTCCACCACAACTGAAAATCCATGTATAACTCTTGACTCCTCCCCAAAATTAACTGCTAATAGTCTGCTGTGGACCAGAAGTCTTATAGATAATATAAAGGGTCAATTAACATATATTTTGTATTATATGCTTTATTATTACAATAAAGTAAGATAGAGAAGAGAAAATGTTAAGAAAATTGTAAGGCAGGGAAAACACATTTACAATACTGTACTTATTGGAAAAAATTCCACATCAAATTGGACCTGCACAGGTTAAACACGTTGTTTAAGGGTCGACTGTGCTGTATGTTTGATAGGTGTTATGAAGGAAAATTCAAGTTGTGATAGGGTTTAGTAACCGATATTCTGTTAAGAGTCAGTAAGGGAAGGCTTTTTTGACCTAATGACTGAGCAAAGACCTCAAATGGAGTAAGAGTGGTGGACAAGTAAGAACTGGGGGAGGAGATTCTCAGACAAATGGCGTGACAAAGGAAGAGGTCCTGCGGTGGGCAGTGTGGCTTTGTAGCTCTTCTGAGTGATGTTAACCTAAAGAGGGTCTCTGGGAGGCATTTGCTGGAAATTCTGCATTTATCTATCTGAAGAACAAAGGAACAAAGAGGGAAACTATAGAGGATCTCATATAAGTAGCTTATGGACAGCTCAAAGTGCAGTCACAAATGACGATCACATGGCCCAAGCTAACTGGAAGGGAGTCCAGGACAGTTAGACCTCCAGAGTGGCTAGTTAGATGCAATAGGATAGAAGTACTACAAAATCTGTGTGCAAACCTGGTGTATGCAAGGGACTAAAAGGAGACTAATGTACCTGGTACCTACTAAGTAAATGGGAATGTGGCATGACATTAGCTTGAAGTGTCAGAAATCAAATTATGTGAGACCTTAGAATTGACATTGACCGTATATCTCATTTAGACTTTGAAAGACCTAGTTTATTACAGGGTTAGGCCATAGCAACTCCTACTCAAAAATATGTCCTAATTTGATCAATAAATTGTATGGTTCCTCTAACTATATAGTAAACCTAACTGAATTTATAATCATAGAGAATAAACTTGCAGAATGTTCTGATATGTTTTCCTCGGCTCTGAAAATGGCCGCAACTGTAAAACATTGATATGAGGTATTTGACACTTTTACAGGAAAATTCTGTATAGGAAATATTCAATCATATTCTTTTTATTGTAAATAATACACTTTTGGGGAAGAATAAAGAAAAATAATAAGCCAAATTTTGTCCTGCTCTTGGGAGCACTTTACAGTCTTAAGTATTCTGGGGGGAAAAAATGAAAATAAATAGCCTGTTTAGATATAACTAGGCCTTTAGGTGTGCTGAAATCTCCCTAAACAATTGAATGGAATTTATATAAAAATTGACTTGAAAACATTCAGTGAAGTAATATGGGCCAAATCAGAAGGGTGTTATGGCTATTGAAAGAAAATTGACTTTTCTCTGTGAAGTAGGGACCCACTTGTGGAGTTTAAACTAAGGAATGATTTTTTTTCATCCTTACAGTTTTTATTTAAAGTTATCTTTTAAATTTTTGAAATAGTTGTTTATTCATGTGAGTTTGTAAGAAATGTAGAGAGAACATATGTGTCCTATTCAGTTTTCCAATGATAAACTTTTGCAAAACTATAGTATAATCTCACAACTAGGATGTTGACTTTGATATAATCAAGTACAGGGTATTTACATCTCCGTAAAGATCTCTTGTGTTGCCCTTGTTCTGAACTTGGGGTAAATACTATTCTGCTTTCTATTTCTATACTTAGTCATTTCAGGAATGTTATATAAGTAAAATCAGACAATGTGTAACCATTTGAAACTGATTTTTTTCACTCAGCATAATTTCCTCTCAATAATTTATTCCCTTTCATTTCTGGGAAACATTTACAGTACTCCAGTTTGTTTAACCATTCATCCATTGAAAGGCATCTGAGTTGATTCAAGTTTTTGGCTACTATGAATAAAGCGTCTATGAATGATCATGTACAGGTTTTTATAAGAACGTAAGTTTTCAGTATTCTGGGATAAATGCCAATAAGTAGAACAAGTAGAATTGTTGAATCTTACAGTATTTGCAGGTTTAGTTTTATAATAAACTGCCAAGGTGTTTTCTAGAACCATTTGTACTTTTCAAATACCCACCAGCCATTACAGAGGATCCAATTTTCCACATCCATACTAGTATTTGATGTTCTCACTATTTTTTATTTTAACTATTATGATAGTTGTTTAGTGATATCTCATTGGCTTTAATTTGCATTTCCTATAACTAGTGATGTCACATACATTTTCATATCCTCTTTTGTCATCTGTATATACTCTCCAGGGGAATTTATGTTAATGTCTTTGCTCCATTTACTAATTGGATTATTTTTCCCTTGAATTTTGAGAGTTGTTTTGTTTTTAAAATCCAGTCTAGTTACTAGTCTGCAAATAGTTTCTCCCAGTCTTACCTTTTCTTTTGACCCTTTTCATAGAGTCCTTTGCAGAGCAAACTTTTGTTTAATGTGAATGTCTAATATACCAACATTATTCTTTATGTACAGTACTTTGGTATAAGATCTGAGAACACTTATCACAGCCCTAGGCCTCAGAGATGTCTCTCCTATATTTCTTTTTTTAGAACACCTTTGGTTTTACATTTTATATTTAAGTCTGTTTTGGCATGATATATTTTAAGTTGATTTTTATGTAAGATATGAGGCTCAAGTAGAAGTTCATTTAGATTGTTTTTTATTTTAATTGAAGTATAGTTGATATCTATTACATTAGCTTCAGGTGTACAACACAATGATTGGGCATTTATATACTATGAAATTCTCACCATTCTAAGTGTGGTTACCATACAAGATTGTTACAATATTATTGACTATTGTTTGTTAAGTCTATGAATGTCTAACTGCTCCAGCATCATCTTGAAAAGGCTATCTTTCCCCCATGGAATTGCTTTACACCTGTGTCAAAAATCCATTGGGCATGCTATGTGGGTTATTTCTGAGCCCTCTTTTCTGTTTCATGTGTCTGATGTAGATATTTTACCCCCAATAATAAGGCACTGTTTTGATCATGTACCTAGGTATAGGAATTAATTTTTGGTAAATTGATTGTCCCTCTTTTGGCCAGTATTATTCTTGCTATTATTGGGACTGTTCCTTTTTATATAAATTGTAGAGTGAACTTGTTTATGTCTATAAAATTCTTGCTGATATTTATGTAGGAATTCATTAAACTTGTCAATTCCTCCCAAAATTCATCTGTATCTTTACTATGTTGAATCTTCTAATCTATTAATGTGATATGTCTCCATTTATTTACATCTTTCCTCAGCATTTTGTTTTTGCAATATATTCATTTTGTACGTTTTGTTAAGTTTATACATAAGGATTTCATTTTCATTGGGGCAATTATAAATGGTATTGTGCTTTTAATTTTGGTTTCCATATATTCATTGAGGGTATACAGAAGTGAAAATGAAATATTTTTGATCAGATATTCTGCAACATTGCTAAATTTACTTGTTAGTTCCCAGAGACTTTTTTTGTAAACTTGAAACTCTATACAGTCATATTATCTTCAAATAGAGACAGTTTTATTTCTTCCTTTCTAATGATTTTGCCTTTAATTTTTTTCTTGCAAATCTGTATGTCTTTTATTTTCTGTATAGTTTTAAGGCTGGAAATTCCAGTATTATGCTAAAGAAGGGTGGGGATATGAGATAACTTTGTCTTTTTTCCGCAGTCTTGGTAAGAAAAGTGTTTAATCTTTCATCATTAAATTTAATGTTATATGTGATTAATTACTTCCTTCAAAATACATTCTTTATCAAGTTGA
Organism: Smutsia gigantea; assembly: GCA_032199065.1. Lineage (NCBI taxonomy): Eukaryota > Metazoa > Chordata > Mammalia > Pholidota > Manidae > Smutsia > Smutsia gigantea. The sequence continues at coordinate 9,714 of JAVSCE010010935.1, forward strand.
GGTAGTTTCCCCCATTCCTAAATTGTTGATGCTTGTATTAGAAATGGATATTAGATTTTGTCATTTACTCATTCTGTGCCATTTTATATAATATTTTTCTTCTTTAGACTGATATGGTGGATTACATTAATTTTCACATGTTGAATCAGCATTGCATATCTGCAGTTAGTCCTAATTAGTCATGGTGTATAAATCTTTTTATACTTTGTTGCTTCCAGTTTTCCAAACTTTTGTTGAAAATTTCTGTGGCTTAGTTTATAAGAGATACTGGAGTATAGTTTTCTTTGAGTACTATTTTAGGCTGATTTTGATATCAGAGTAAAACCAGTCTCATAAAATAATCTGGAAAGCATTGGATTTTTTTCTGGAAAAGTGTGCAAATTGGTGTTTGTTCTTACTTAAATGTCAGGCAAAATCTTCAGTGAAATCATGTGGACCTTGAGTTTTCTTTTTGGGGGAGTTTTCTTTTATGAATTACAAACTAAGTTTCTTAAATGATTATAGAACAATGTCTATCTTGTCAAGGTTAGGTTTTGGTTGTACGTAGTTTTTGAGGAATTGGGTCCATTTCTTCAATGTTGTTGAATTTTTTGGGTAAAATTGATAGGCATATGTATGCCCTTATTGTCATACTGATGGCTGAAATCTGTAATGATATTCCCTATTTCATTCCTGAGACTGGTTATTTGTATCTTCTCTCTTTTGTTTTTCTCATTCTTTCTACAGGTTTATCAGTTTTATTGTTTCAAGTTTGTTTTGTTTTACTGTTTATTGTTTGTTATCTATTGTTTTACTGCTTTCCATATTGATTCCTGCTTTTATTACTTCTTTCTGCTTATTTTGTCTTTAATTTTTCCTTTCTTTTTAGTTTCTTGATGTAAAAGCCTAGATTGATTTCAGATTTTTCTTCTTTTAATATGTGTAATGTTGTCTGTCATATTTTAGCTATATCCTACATATTTTGAGATGTTCATTTTCACTTAATTCTGTGTATTTTTATTTCCTCTGAGACTTCTTCCTTGATACATTGGTTGTTTATAAGTGTGTTGTGTCTCTTAATTACCAAGTATGGAGAGATTTCCTGTTGTCTGTTACTTGATTTCTGGTTTGATTCCATTATGGTCAGGGAACATGCTCTGTATGATTTTAAGTCTTTTAAGTTTGTTGAGGATTGTTTTATGGCTATGGGTATGAACTATTTAAAGAGGGTTTTTCAGTTATTTTTCATTTCTCTAATTTCCATTTAATTCTGTTTGATAACTTGCATTTTTTATGACACTTTCTTCTCTCTCCCCATTGGTTTCAAGATAATCTGTAATTCCTTTTTTTAATTACTTTTATCGTGGCTGCTTTAAAAATCCTTGTCATATTATTCCAGGTTTTAATCTCTTTCAGTATTAGTCTCCTTTGACTGTCTTTTCTCATTTAAGTTGTGGTTTTCGTGGTCCTTGTGTAACAGGTGATCTTTGATTGTGTCCCTGGTATTTGGGCTTTCATGTTAGGAGACTCTGGATCCTGTTTATTTATCTGTTTTACTTGGTGGGAAGTCCACTTATTTAGGTTTAGCATGCATTTTACAGGCTTAGTGATGCTTGTCTGCTTGTTTTACCTCATACTGCTGTGCTCCTTGCCCACTAGTCCCTATTGGTCTTGCCCCTGAAGGCAGAAGTCGCTTCCACAGGACCGAATGTTTGTGATGCAGGAAGGAAATCTCCAGCCTGCAGAGAGAAAAAGTGCCTCTCAGGCTAAGCACTTTTTCTGAGGGTGACACCAGCCATATAGTGAGTGCCTCTAGATCAGTAGGGGAATTTTAAGCCTGGCTAATAAAGAGAGTCCTCCTGACTACTTATTTTTGTTGGATTGACAACTGGTCTTCTTTACCAATGCTGCTCTACTGTAAGCCAGATGTTGGAGGCTTGACTCTCCTTCTGCATGGGAGAGGGATGAGCTTGCATGGTCCCTTTCTGTTGATAGGCTGGTGGTCAGGAAATAGTGAGCCTCTGGTTATAAGCTGTCTTTCCTCTATCACTAGGTTTCTCAACTCTTTTGTCTTTTTCTTTACAACTTTTGGAATTCTCTTCTGCTTCCCTCTTGCATTATTTCCCAGGGTTTATATCTTTAACAGGGACAAGTAAAAAGGGAGAAGTCTATGCCATCTTGCCTGGATTGGAAGGCACCAGCCTTACTTTTTAAAGGTAGATATGTTGAGAATAACCAGGGGCAAAGGAAGTGAAGGAATCAATTAGAAGAAGATCATGATATTCCATAAGGAAGTATTGGTAGATTGTATTAGTTACAGAAGCAAGTGGGTTTGGGATAATATTTTCAGATTGAGCCCATAGTATTTCTTGATGTATTGAAGATGTGAACATGTAAAGTTATAAAATGGGAGACGTAAAGGAAAATGCCTTTACTCTCTAATGGCCTAAGAGTAGGAAGGGCAGAGATGCCATATACAACAGTGATACAGTGAGGAAGAGTCAGTGCGGTGTGGAGATCTGGAGTTTAATTTTGGCCATATTGACTTTGAGAGGTTTTTTAGGCTTTGATGGGTCTAGTAGATTTACAAGTGAATATAATCATTATTAGCCAACTGATTTTATAAGTCTTGTCTTTAATAGAGTAATCTGGAATAGAGATATAAACTAGGGACTATTAAAGCTAAAGATACTAAAAAAGCATGTGCAAGAAGGCTAGGTCTGGAATACAAGAAGATCCTCCTTATAGACTATAACAGCAATGTTAGCTTGATTACAAAGGGCAGGGATGAGCATATCTATAAAAGGATTACCAACCATTTCTATAGAAATGTAATAACTTCACTTTCAATCTTGTAAGGTAGTTATACAGGACTGGATGATCTAACTACATGAGATTCTCATTGGGAAGATAGCCTGCATGAATGCTTACCCAAGGAAGACAACAAATAAATGTATTTATTGCTGACAAACACACATATAAAAGCCTCCAGATATATATTTTTATATTTGTGTTTTATATCTCTTATCACTGCGAATTTGGAACCATTTTTCTTTTTTCAATTTCATAGTCTCCTTGAGAGCTGAAAATAAGAAAATATCAGTTATATTGTGGTTTCAAATAAAGTAGGTGGTTTAGAACAGTAGAAATTTATCGTCTCACAGTTCTGGAGGCTACAAGTCTAGAATCATGCTGTCAGCAGGGCCATGTTTGCTCCAAGCCCTGCAAGGGAATCACTCCTTGCTTCTTCCCAGCTTCTGGTGGCTTGCTGGAAATCTTTGGCATTTCTTGGCTTGCAGCTGCATAACTCAAATCTCTGCCTGTGTTGTTACATAGTGTTCTCCCTGTGTGTGTCTGTCTTCACATGCCATCTTCTTTTTATTTATTTATTTATTTATTTTTATTATGGTATCATTAATATACAATCACATGAGCAACATGCCATCTTCATATAAGAACAACAGTCATATTGGATTAGGGTCCCAACCTACTCCATTATGACCTCATTCGAACTTTACTAATTACACATGCAGTGACCCTTATAAAGTCATATTTTGAGATACTAGGGGTTGAAAATCCAACATTTCTTGTCTTAGGTTAGGAGGAACAATTCAATCACTAACAGCAGTCATATTTGAAATAAAATACAGTTGTTTTACTCAAAAAATGTGTAAACAGGTATGGGGAGAGTTTCATTTTTGCATTAATTTTCAAGGACCATTTATGTGTGAAGTTCCTCAGGCAGTTTTGAAGATTTAGACTATTTTGATAGTCACACAATACATCTGCTACAGAGCTTTTTCTCTTTCATTAGAGATGGAAAACTAAAATAACTTAATGCCTGACTGCTTGTAAAATCATTTTAATTATGACCCAAATTACAGCAATATCCCTGAGTATAAAAAAAACTATAATAAAATGGCCATATATCTGTTTGGTATATTCATCATTTAATGTTTCAACTAAATTAAGGATTTTCTCTTAGAGACAATAAATACTTCAAATGATTCATTGGTGATTGCAACAAACATTCTAACATTTTAAATTGTTTCATTTATATTGTTTTCTGAACTGACTCCTGATTCTGTGATAAGGCTAGCTATGTTACTATTTTGATTATTTTAGTTATTTTAGCAGATAGCCTCATAAAAGTCTTTATCAAATTAGCTTTCATTTATTCAAAGATTTAATTCCTTTTAATTTAGTGTACATTTTGCCTATTGAAGTAATATGTTTCATTTTTTGAAATAGAAAATGAGTTGAACTTTATATAAAATAAACATCCTGAGTAATGAGATAATTGTGTTAAACTATAGACATTTAGAATAAAATTGTTTAATAGCAAAGTAATGGTTTATATCCAAGTTTACAATAGATATTCTGCATGTTTTCAAGGAACAGGGATAAGTATAGTCTTAATAATCATTTTCAATTAATTTTTTTCCAAGAATTTTTTTGGGCAGCTGTACACCTAATCTAATGATGCTGATCTTTATCTGTATCATTATTATAAAAAAATGCTGTTAGTTCAGGAGTCAGTGTTTGCAGCTTCAACAATCTGAAGAAAAATCTGCTGAACTAATTTTAGTCAATTACATTTGGACAATGAGGAATAAAAGAAATGAGAAAGATTATGCAGTTTGTGTTGGGAGTAAATTACTGAATCCATTTCACTAAACCCAATTGATTTAAAGGCTACAACTGTTACTCTTCAGGGATTTTTTTTTCTTTAAAAATGGGATAGGTAAAGGAGAAAGTTTTCTTTCCAAAACATTAGACTTCTTATATGCATTTCCCATATGCTGAACATGCAATTTGTCAGTTATTTTAACCCGGGCAGAATTGGAAAGACAAAATCATTTATACAAGTGTTTTGAAAAGAACAGTAAGCTGGAGTTTGAATTATAGATTTTAATTATCTTTCCCTAAACAGAGACTATAATTTAAATATCTCATCTTTACTTTCCCAATAGAGTTAGAATTAGGTAATATTCCTTTAAGTTTAATTCCTAGTCTAACATCCTATGATGATGTTAATAGCTGATCAGAGCATTTTTAGGCATTGAAATAGATTTGTTTTATCAGCTTTGTTTAAGTCAACTCAGCCACACATTAACTGGAACTACCACCACAAACTGCAGAGTAATCTCTTCTATTTGGTTAATCTTAGAATATATTTTTTTCTGAGGAGGGTTTCAGGCATTCTTAAATATCTTAGTGACCACAGCTGTCTTCTTAGCTTAAGATTTGTTTTAAAAAATCTTTCTTAAGGGTACTATTTAGACAGTAGCTAAAAGATTTCTCATCCTGTGATAGCCTCCAGAAGCCTGTTAAAGGGGAGCTCTAAATAACTGAGGACTGATTGTGTAGTCATCACTGCCTTGTCTTATTCATGACATTGTGTAGCTATTTCCTTGATTCCTGCATGGAGATGAATTAGGATTTTATTAACTCCATTATTTGGGCAAAAGACTGAAATTTCAGATAGTTTTAATTAATAATTATCTCCTCCAGTCTCTGATCTGTGTGTATGTGTGTGTATAGGCACACTTAAAATACTGTTTAAAAAGTGTTAGTTATTTGTGATAGAACAAAGTATACTATTTTTTATTTTATAAGTGTCTTGAATTTCTCATAATAAACACATCATTTTATTAGAAATTACTTAGTCTGACAAATAATAGTATACACAGTTGAGAATGAAACTGAGGAAATAAAGACTTAATATATTTATCAACTTATCTGTTAGAAATAATTTACATTCAGATATTCCTTATTCTTGAAAAGATTATACCACATGTACATGTAAAACATTTAGGAATAAACCTGTACTGAAGTTGTTTTTTTGCTTTCAATACTCCCCACTCCACCATTCTGTTAAGCCTCAGAGTGTTTCACTTGCTTATTTCCTGAAACTGAAAAAGTCAGTGGCAGGTGTGGTAGAAAGAGATAACCTCTTACACCACCCCACCAGGGCTAGTGGCATTTTGAGACATGTTATGTCACAATTTAAGGTTAACTGGAATAAATTCTCCTTCCAATCCCTGCCAGTATTATCTTTAAAATCCATAGATATCTCCTGATTCTTTAGCTGGAACAAACCAATGTTCACTCTAAATCTATTTCTTGGTGTCAACTAACATGAGAAGAAAAACTTTATTCCACAACAGCTAGAGGAAGAAGGCAGTCAGAGGTTGAAATGTTTGTTTTTCAGAGATCCATATTTCCCCTGGGCACCCAGACTATATAACTGTAATAAGTAATTATTCTGTTTTTCCCAAAAAATATTGATTGGAAATTTGGAAATAACAATTCTGAAATTTGCTTTATTTTAATAAGTATTGTTATACAGTTCATCCTATTTATTATGAAAAAAATTGAAATTAGAAAAGAGAAAATCAGTCTAATCCAGTTATGCAGAAATAACTTTAAAGACATTGATGTATATCCTTGAGACATTTTTCTATACATACTCACATAAATACATTTGAGGATTTGGTACTACCTGTTTTATGAATTAATTATACATTTGACAATGCCTCATGGATATCTTTGTGTGTTAGAACAAATCAAATTGATTTCACTATATTGTCCTACAGAGATCATCCCATAGATATTATTTAAATTAGTGCATTATTGGTTTTACATTTTTTTTCCCTACAAGCATGATGATAAATATTTAATTTTATATTGAATCATATCCATTAACAAGAGTGACATTAATATACATTTTGGAACAGACTATTATTATTAACATTGAATATGTTCTATTAAGCTAGACCTTATAACTTTCACAAAGATTAACTGAAAAGGATCACAAACCTAAGTGTGAAAAACAAAAATGTAAAACTAGAAGACAAAATAGGATAAAGTCTACATGACTTGTGTTTGGAGGTGACTTTTTAGATATGTCACTAAAGGCATAATCCATGAAGTAGAGTTATCAAGAGACAAGCCGCAGACTGAGAGAAATAATTTGCAAAAGACACATCTGATAAAGGACTATTGTCCAACATATACAAAGAACTTAAATCTCAACAATAAGAAAACAACTCAGTTAAAAAATGTGCCAAAGAGCTTAACAGCTAATCAAAGAAGATAAACAGATAGCAAATAAGCATATAAAAAGATGTTCTACATCTTAAGTCATCAGGGAAATATAAATTAAAGCAACAATGAGATGCTGCTACGCACCTATTGGAATGGCCCAAATTCAGAACACTGACTATACCAAATGTTGGTGAGGGTGTGGATCAACAGGACCTCTCATTCATTACTGGTGGGGAGGCAAAATGGTAAAGCCACTTTGAAAGACATTTTGGCAGTTCTTACGAAACTGAACATAGTCTTATCAAAGTATCCTTTAAGGACACTTCTCATTATTTAACCAAAGGGTTTAAAAATTTATGTCCATTCACTAACCTGTCCACAACTGCTATATTTGTAGCAGCTTTTTCATAATTTCCACAACTTGGAAGCACCAAGATGTCCTTCAGTAGGTGAATGAATGAAGAAACTGTTGTACATTCTCACAATGGAACATTATTCAGTACTGAAAAGAAATGAGCTATTAAGCCATGAAAAGACTATGGACCAATCTTAAATGCATATTAATAAGTGAAAGAAGACAATCTGAAAAGGCTACATACTGTATGACTCTTAAGTGAAAAGGAAAAACTATGGAGACAGTAAAAATATCAGTGGTTGCCAGGAGAGGAAAGTAGGAGATGAGTTTAGGTGAATAGGCAGAGCAAAGAGTATCCTTAGGGCAGTGTAAACACTCTGTATGATACTATAATGATGGATACATATCATTATACATTTGTCCAAACCCACAGAATATGGAACACCTAATGCGAGTGAATCTAGGTAAACTATAGTTTTGGGGTGATTATGATGTTTTACCTAAGTTCATCCTTAGCTGGAAAAAAAAGAAAAAAGAACCATTCAGTGAAAAATGTTGATGGAGAAGGCTATCTATATGTGAGAGCAGGTTATATTAGGGAAATATTTTTCCTCCCTCTTGATTTTGTTGCAAACCTAAAATTACTCTAAAAAAAACAGTCCTAAAGGTAAAAAAAAAAAAGAAACAAAAAGGAACTGTACAATGGAGAAATCTGGAAAATGTCAATCAAAACTTATTCTTAACAGCATTGGAAATGGAACCAGTAGATATTTTGTGCCATTCAAATGCATTGGAAGGAAATTGCATTACTCTTGTGTTATGCTGGCCAGAAATGCATACTTTAGGCCTAGTAATGTGGTTATACCAGACAAATACTAATTGAAGGTCATTCTACAATACCAAATGTGCAATAACCAAAAATCTGGTATCACTGAGGTCAACAAAGACTGAAGAATTGTTCCAGATTGAAGAAAATCAGAGAAACAAACTGAGCACAATACATGCTGCAGGATTGGGTCTTTTTGCTATGGACAGTGTTGTGGCAACTTATAAAACTTGAGGGGGATCTCAGAGTGAGGGGTATGTGAGAACCCTTTTTGATATTCTTGCAGTTTTTGTTTAGTGAAATGTTTTTTAAACAAAATTTTAAAAGTTAAATGCCCCAAGAACAGGCAAAAAAATCCCCAAAACAGAGACAAAGAAACAAACCATTATTGGCACAAATACTTGAAGAACACATATGATAATGAATAACAGATTTTGACTAGTTCAGCATGCCTAAGAGTGCCTAATATACAAGAATTCCTGTGTAAGTATGCAATAAGGGAAAAATTATATATAAAAAATATATATAAAAGAACAGTTAAGCTAAAATGCAGTTATTCAAGAATAGATTCTGTTCACTAAGTAGGGAGTCAGGGAAATTTCCAAATACAGAATCTGAGTATAGCTTCAAATACATAATTTATGTGACAAAAATCAGTTAATTTGTTTATCCAATAATTTTATTTCTTAACTTTCATTACACTAATTTCTTTGAATGCTTTATCATGTAATGTTCACAAGGACCCTGTCAAATAAATATTAATATTGACATTGTATTACAGAATGTTGAATTAACTTATTCCATAAGAACTTAATGCTATTTATCCTAAACAGCTTTAACCATATGCTTAGTGATAACTAACCTTATTATGTGGAAATCTGCCCTATGAAAAAGTCCAGTACTTGAATTTAACTCATACTGGCTATGCTATATGGCTTATCAGTATTATATAGGTAGTTGATGCCACAATTACTTTAGTGATTGCTGTTTTGAATTAAAATTTAAAAAATGACTAACCAGGGTTTTTAAATAAGTTAATTATAAAAGCCACAGGTACCTACTTCTAAAAATAATGAACATTCACAATTATTTTTTTATCTATGTAGTTTAATGGGAGAAATTAAGTAGACATGATTGACTTATTTTACAAGTAATATACTTAAAAAATTAACATCTCTTTGAGTACAAAAACATTTTTCTATAACACAGTAAAAAATAATTTTGGCATTTGAGAATAGGTACACCTGATGGCCTTGCTTTTATTTTTTTTTGGCACCTATAACTTTTCTCTTGATTCCACACCCCCACCAGATGTTCTTAATGAGTTTAAGATGCACATTTAGCACTTGTGTCTTAACACCTGCTCACTAGATTTCTGTCTTACATGGCTATTAGAATATTATATGGATTTTTCAGAACCTGTCACTACTGATACTGTCAATCTTTCCACAGAAACTATGTGAGTTGACAAGTTGTTTAGATGCAGATATTACTCTGAGTCAGTTTAAGGTTTAGAGGATATTTGAGATAAGGCAAACCCTTTTGTTTCCATTTAAAAACAAAAGGCACAATTTCTTATTAACATTAAGTTACATTGTTCAATTAATCTAGATTAAATATTTCTCAAAGTGAAAAAATTATACTAACTTGTTAAGTTTATAATTGTTGACCTGAGAAAGAGCAGGATCATATCAAACTAAAAAGCTTCTGTACAGCAAAGGACACAATCAGTAGAACAAAAAGGCATCCTACAATATGGGAGAATATATTCATAAATGACATATCAAATAAGGGGTTGACATCCAAAATATGCAAAGAGCTCATGCACCTCAACAAACAAAAAGCATATAACCCAATTCAAAAATGGTCAGAGGATCTGACCAGACACTTCTCCAAAGAAAGGCACATGAAAAGATGCTCCACATCGCTAATCATCAGAGAAATGCAAATTAAAACCACAATGAAATATCATCTAACACCAGTTAGGATGGCCAACATCCAAAAGACAAACAACAATAAATGTTGGCAAGGATGTGGAGAAAGGGGAACCCTCCTACACTGCTAGTGGGAATGTAAATCACTACACCATTGTGGAAGGCAGTATGGAGGTTCCTCAAAAAACTTAAAATAGAAATACCATTTGACCCAGGAATTCCACTCCTAGGAATTTACCCTAAGAATGCAGCAGCCCAGTTTGAAAAAGACGTATGCACCCCTATGTTTATAGCAGCACTATTTACAATAGCCAAGAAATGGAAGCAACCTAAGTGTCCATTAGTAGATGAATGGATAAAGAAAATGTGATACATATACACAATGGAATATTATTCAGCCATATGAAGAAAACAGGTCCTACCATTTGCAACAACATGGATAGAGCTAGAGGGTATTATGCTCAGTGAAAGAAGCCACCTGGAGAAAGGCAAGTATCAAATGATTTGACTCATCTGTGGAGCATAAGAACAAAATAAAAATTGAAGGAGCAAAACAGCAGCAGACTCACAGAACCCAAGAATGGACTAACAGTTACCAAAGGGAAAGGGAATGGTGAGGATGGGTGGGAAGGGAGGGATAAGGGGAAAAATGGGCATTACGATTAGCACATATAAGGTAGGCAGTGGGAGGCATGGGGAAGGCAGTGTAGCACAGAGAAGACAAGTAGTGACTCTGTGGCATCTTACTATGCTGATAGACAGTGACTGTAATGGGGTATGTGGTGGGGACTTGATAATGGAGGGAATCTAGTAACCACAATGTTGTTCATGTAAGTGTATATTAATGATACCAAAAAAATAAAAAATAAATTTAAAAAATAGAGCCGTATCAATTGAAAAGTAGTAGATGTGATGTAGTAATTAAGTAGATGTGATTGAGTAGTAAAGTGATTTAATGAAAACTTGTTTCAAAATATACTAAAACCAAAGCATTTTAATATGCCATGTATGTAGTTTAAAAGTTTATGGATATACAGTCTTCACCCACAGGAGAACACTTAGAAGAAACATACGTAACAGTGTTTGAGGTTCACATTGCTACTTCTGGAGACACAACTGTGCCCTCTCTATCTCATACACACTATTTCTCTGTCTCTGTTTCTCATTTTTTCTTTCTCACACACACACATATATATACTTGAGTCAAACCCAATCCATCAGTCTCCGTGTGAAGGAACTATATATCTGGAGGATGCAGTGTATGGTATGGTATGCTTAGGCATGACTGCTATCTTTGTGAAGCAAACCCAGTCTATGGCATTTGGTTCATGTGTTTTCTTTGACTTTGAAGCATAGAAAATGTGCAAGGATCACTTACATGAACACCTTTAAGAATATTGTTCAAGGTCTCTGACTCATCTATATATCATGGCTATGTTTCTTTGTTGAATAATATCACTCAGTAAAAAAATTTTATTTCTTTAGAGGTTTATGATTTAAAAGGGGGGATTCCCAGATAATTCCTCTGTGAATGCTTCTCTTGTGTGAAAGAAACAGTGGCTTATAGAAAGTGGTTACATTTCTATAAAAAATTTGGTGAAAATATATATAGAATGCTATTTTTATTGAGACTGGAGTATGACTATTAGCTATGCTATAGACAGAAAGGATAGAAAGAAAGGAGGGAGGAATATGATTGTGATTGTTGAAATCTTTTTTTCTATTTCTTAACAGATATTAATTAAAAAGTGAGGAAACATAATGCCCCTTATTCCCCTTCTCCCTCCTTTCCCACCCACCCCCTGAGTCCCTTTCCCTTTGGTAACTGTTGGTCCATTCTTGGATTCTGAGAGTGTGCTGCTGTTTTGTTCCTTCAGTTTTTGTTTTGTTATATTCCACAGATGAGTGAAATCATTTGATGCTTGTCTTTCTTTGCCTGGATTATTTCACTGAGCGTAATACCCTCTAGCTCCATCCATGTTGTTGCAAATGGTGGATTTGTTTTCTTCTTATGGCTGAATAATATTTCATTGTGTATATGTACCACATCTGCTTTATCCATTCACATACTGGTGGACACATAGGTTGCTTCCATATGTTGGCTATGATAAATAGTGCTGTGGTAAACACAGGGGTGCATATATCTTTTTCAAACTGGGCTGCTGCATTCTTAGGGTAAATTCCTAGGAGTGGAATTCCTGGGTCAAATGGTATTTATATTTTTTGTTTTTTGAAGAACCTCCATACTGCTTTCCACAATGGTTGAACTAATTTACACTCCCACCAGCAGTGTAGGAGGGTTCCCCTTTCTCCACATCCTCATCAACATGATTAGCACACATAATGTAAGGGGTTGGCACGGGGAAGGCAGTATAGCACAGGGAAGAGAAGTAGTGTCTCTATAGCATCTTACTATGCTGATAGACAGTGACTGTAATGGGATATGTAGTATGGACTTGATAATGGGAATCTAGTAACCACAATGTTGCTCATATGATTATATATTAATGATAACATAATAGAAATAAAGAAATAAAACAGAAAAGAAAGAAAAGTGAGGAAAAAATATGATTTGTCATACTTCTACATAGGACATTTGAAATCAAAGATACTTTGCAGGTGAGATACTCACAAATACATTTTTCCCCTTTCTGTAAGCTAAATTAATCCACAAATAACTAAAGTTTTCCTTGATCCACTAAAATGATTCATCCATATTAAGAACTCATTAACACCAGACAATATAAAAAAATTAATACCCATTTATAAGGCAATCACGTTAACTGGTCCTTACCACATAATCCTCTAAGTTTAATCTTACAAAAATAAAAGAGTCTCACTTTCTCAACATTATTTCCCTGGAAGCATGATTTCACTTCAACCCAGAGCTCACTGTTCTTTAAATCTGATTGCTTTACTTGTTCTGTGTGGCAACTAGAAGGGTCTGGATCTCAATGCTTGAACTCTTCAGTGTGTCACATGAGCACCTTCAGTCTTTTAAACAAAGTGGAGATTTCTTACCAGGTTTCTTCCCACTACACAGTTAACCTCTCACTATACAATGTTCTCTAAGGTTGTGAAAGTATAATTGTTAATTTTCCAAAGATCTAAATTTTTCATAAAGTATAGATCTGGGAAACAATATTTTTCTTCTCACATCCTATAATACAAACTTTTCTGGAATCTCTTGTAAAATTTAAATCCAGAATATTTTACTGATTAAATCCTTAAGCCTTAATTTTTCAGGGAGAAGATAACAATATCCAACACTAAAAGCACCTTTCTCTGCTTTCCTACCAATTTTGAAAATCACAAAGAGCTTTTTAGAGACCAAATTATCTAATTATATATAATTTAAAAATTTCTACTTAGTTATTTTTTATCATAGTTAAAAATAAAGATCTAAAACCCCCCCAAATTTTTTTGTCTTCTTTCTTTACAGATACACAGAGATTTTCTTTTTTCTACATTGTTATATGAAAATTTATTGAACTTAGAATTGCCAGGTGATGTAATTGCTGCAGGGGAAGAATGGTGAATGCTTTATATCCATGATTCCCTGGAGCTGTTGGAGTTGGCACAACTATCTCTTGAAAACCACCCTTTCACTTGGATGGGGGCAAATTTTTTCGTATAAAATTCTGGCTACTTAAAAATAGAGTCCTCCTCATTCCTTATATTTCTTCTTTCTTATCTCTTTCTCCTTTGTTTCCTTGAACTGTGAATTGAGGTTAGCCAGAAAGAGAAGTGGGTTCAGTCTGTTTTAACAGATATTCCAAGAAAAAAATCATAAAAGCACCATTTTAATCTAAACCAAAATTGTCTATATGGAGTTAATTCTTTTAAAGCTTTCTGCAAATAGAAACAACACCTTCAGTTATTTTTTGGTTATTTTCTTTGTTTCCTTACATTCTTACATTCACATAGACATGTCTCTTGCAAAACTTATAGAAAGCAAAATTTAAATGACTTTTTCTATTGAAAAATAATAATAATAAAAACTGCTAATGGAAATGCATACATAACATAATAGGGATAAGGTCTTCAATATCAGTGCTAGATATATAAACAAATCATACAGTGTAATTAAAAGGTTATTTGTATGTGTACTCTTAAATTTAAGCAAAATGAGATCTTACTCTCTGCAATCTTTTTTTATATAAAATAAAAGTATGCTGGATTTCTAGCAAATACACCAAAGTGTTTATGAAAGTGTTTTTGGCAGAAAAACTAGTTCTGAGGACTATCTATATATGTTAATGTATTAATAAGGGCCTTATGTCAAACTGGCATATGAAATAGTCTTTTAACCAAAATTTAACTTGTATAATTCTTTGGAGAATATTATTACCTAATATTGAATATAAATTTTTGAGAGATAAAGATACATTTAAATTTCCTCCAAATTTGCTTTTTCTTAGCAATTTCTTTTGTAATATGAAACTAAACTTTGAAGAAAACAATTCAGTAAAGGAGGCTAAATAGATAGATTACATATACCCATTTGTGTTTATATATATTGTAGATATAGATGTACCAATGAAAATTTTAGAAAGCATATCCTGGTATGCATCAAACCATGGTTAAGTCCCATACAGCTACAAATCAAATTTGGCATATTGGTTTCTCCCAGATATTTGATATCCTAAAGAAAGTCAATAGATACATGCTTAACAATCTTTGGTTACTGCAATAGAATATATAATAAAGTGTTAGTCTTTTAGAATAGGCAATAAGATAAAAAGCAATTAATAATATGCTAATTATATGTGCATAAAGTGTTAATGAGAAGATCACAGTGTCACACAACTAGTTGTGATTTAACAGAAAAGGAAGCCAGCTGAGAAAGCAAATGACTTAGTAATTGGCATTAAAAATATCAAAAGTCATCTTTTAAAGTGACAGCAATTTAACTACTAAATCTGTTCATAGAGACATATGGTCCTTTTACAATTAAAAATATAATAATTGGAGTATAAAGTTCTCCATATGCAAAAATATTTACACAGTGAAAATTATAAAATTTTGTAGAAGTATGGTTAATAATGGTAACAGTATACCAATATAGAAAAAAGGTATAAATTAAAAATAGAGTAATATTAATATTAAAGAATTATGGATTTTTGAGGGGGGGAAAGATGGTGGCATGAGAAGTTAGGCAGAGACCTCCTCCCAAAACCACATATAACACGAAAATACAGCAAATACAGCTAATCCTAAAAGAGCACCTAGAAGACTGCAGAACAGACTGCCCACATGTGGGGGAAAAGAGAAGACATCACAGAAAAGGGTGAAGTAGCAAAGCAATGATCTGGAAGGACCCAAGCCATCTCCCCAGCCCAGCACACAGGTGGGAGGAAGAGAAACAGAGCAGGAAAGGAGTAGAAGTCCAGGACTGCTAAACACCCAGCCCTGGAGATCTGCTCCAGGATCATGAACCCACATTACATGGTACAAAGGAGATTAGAGGGGTTGGAAAGCAAAGACAGGAAGAATAACTGGAGAGACAGAGATTCCAGCCACTTGTGGAGAACAGGTACTCACAACTGGCTGCTCTGGGACAAAATAAAGATACACACTTTGAAAGACTTCCCAACAGTGACAGGCATGCTAAAGTGGCAAGGATTACACAGAGCTTGCTGCTCAGAAGAAGGACAGTTGGAAAAAATTGGCCAGGTACACACAGCCCAGCCATTGGGAACTCTCAGGAGATTGAGGAGCTCATCCCCCTGGCTGGCAATGGAGCCCTGAAGCCCCCCACTCCATCCTCCAAGCAGCGGTTTGAACACCTACTGCCCCCGCCATTGCTCCAGGCAAGCTGGAGTGTGGCCCTGCATATGGAATCTACAGGGGCATAATGCAGAGGCTCTTCCTTGCACACTCGGCCTACTGGACCTGGCAGTGGAAGCTGACACAGCAGCTGGAAAGCAGGAAAGAACTCTTTTCCTCCCAGCAGGCACTGGTGATGCACACCTGTGAACCCTGCCATCCCTCCAGGTGCTGGGCAGATCCATAGAGTAGAGCTTCTGGGCACTAAAGGGGGCCACATACACAAAGTTATTATTCCATAGGAATCATTACAAATATGAAATGGCAAAATTTGTACAAACAAAAATCCAACCAACACCAGAATGAGGGCTAAGTGAAACTGAATTCCCCAATATTCTTGATAAAGATTACAAAACAAAAATAATAAATGTGCTCATGAAGTCAGAGAAAAATATTCAAGATCTCAGGGAGAACTTCAAGAAAGAGATAGAACCTTTGAAAAATACAGTATCTCAAATGAAACATACAATGGAGGGATTTAAAAGTAGATTATATGAGGTAGAGGAGACAGTAAATGAAACAGAAATTAGAGAACAGGAATACAAAGAAGCTGATGCCCAAAGAGAAAAAAGGATCTATAGGAATGAAACACTAGTAAGAGAACTGTGTGAACTATCCATATGGAACAATATTCACATTATATGAGTACCAGAAGAAGAGAGAGAAGGAAGACAAAGTCTTGCTGAGAAAGTAATTGTTTCTCTGGCCATGGAAGTACAGAGATCTCTCAACACAAGGGACTCTAGAAAGACAACACCAAAATATATAATAAAATGACAAAGATCAAAAAGAAAGACAGAGTATTAAAAGAAGCCAGAGAGAGAAAAAAGATCACATATAAAAGTTCTAAAATTCATATGGACCCACAATGGACTCCGAATAGCCAAAGCAATCCTGAGAAGAATAAAGCTGGGGGAATTACACTCCCAAACTTCAAGCTCTCCTACAAAGCCACAGTGATCAAAACAATTTGGTACTGACACAAGAACAGACCCATAGATCAATGGAATGGAATAGAGAGCCCAAATATAAACCCACACATAAATAGTTGATTAATATATGATAAAGCAGTCATGGATATACAATGGGAAAATGACAGCCTCTTCAACAGCTGGTGTTGACAAAACTGTACAGCTATATTTAATAGAATGAAACTGGATTATTGTCTAACTCCATACAAAAAAGTAAACTCGAAGTGGATCAAAGACCTGAATGCAAGTCATGAAACCATAAAACTCTTAGAAGAAAACAAAGGCAAAAATCTGTTGAATATAAACCTGAGCAACTTTTTCCTGAACAAGGGAAGGGCAAGGGAAACAAAAACAAAAATGAGCAAATGGGACTACATCAAATTAATAAGCTTCTGTACAGCAAAGAATACCATCAGCAGAACAAAAAGGCATCCTACAGTATGGGAGAATATATTCATAAATGACATATCTGAAAAGTGTGGATATCCAAAATATATAAAAAGCTCACATGCCTCAACACCCAAACAGCAAATAACCTGATTAAAAAATGGGCAGATGATCTGAACAGACACTTCTCCAAAGAAGAAATTCAGGTTATCAACAGGCACATGAAAAGATGCTCCATGTCTCTAATTATCAGGGAAATGCAAATTAAAACCACAATGAGATATCACCTCACACCAGTTAGGATGGCCAACATCCAGAAGACAAGGAAGAATAAATGCTGGCAAGGATGCAGAGAAAGGAGATCCCTCCTACACTGCTGGTGAGAATGTAAATTACATCAACCATTATGGAAAGCAATATGGAGGTTTTTTCCTTAGAAAAACTAAAAATAGAAATACCATTTGACCCAGTAATTCCACTCCTAGGAATTTACCCAAAGAAAACAAGATCCCTGATTCAAAAAGACATATGCACTCCTGTGTTTATTGCAGCACTATTTACAAGAGCCAAGATATGGAAGCAACCTAAGTGTCCATCAATCGATGAATGGATAAAGAAGATGTGGTACATATACACAATGGAATATTATTTAGCCATAAGAAGAAAACAAATCCTACCATTTGCAACAACATGAATGGAGCTGGAGGATATCATGCTCAGTGAAATAAGCTAGGTGGAGAAAGACAAATATCAAATGATTTGACTCATCTGTGGAGCATAAGAACAAAGCAAAAACTGAAGGAACAAAACAGCAGCAGACTCACAGAACCCAAGAATGGACTGACAGTTACCAAAGGGAAAGGGACTGGGGAGGGTAGGTGGGGAGGGAGAAGGGGATTAAAAGGCACTATAATTAGCACATATAATATAGGTAGGTCACAGGGAAGGCAGCATAGAACTGAGAAGACAATAATGACTCTCTAGCATCTAACTATTCTAATGGATAGTGATTGCAGTGGGGTGTGTGGAGGGGCACTTTATAGTATGGGTGAATGTAATAACCACAGTGTTGCTCATGTGATAAAATTGTGTATCAATGATATCTTAATAAAAAAAATTAAAGAATTATGTAAAATTTCAGATTAGGAATATCTTTCATTGCCAATTTCTCTTTATTCCTGCTCCCCTTCTCTTGATTAATGCTACCTTGATTCAGCAAACTCTCTCACTATAACATAATTGAACACCTCTAGAGACCTTAATAATACTAAAAAATTTGGGTTTTAATGGTCATTCTAAAATCATTGGCAGGAGAAATTTTATTTATTTGCATGCTTTGGATTTCTTGTTAATATTTTGAGTCTATCATCTCAGACAGTATATTTTAGAATTATTGGAAATGTTAGCTAGTGACTGACGACTTTGCCAATAGTCTCAGGTTGTCATCAGTTTTGATGAGGAAGGTCTGCTTTGGAGCCTTCAGCCTCCATTCTTACTTCCATTCCTCGTTTTCTGCTTTCTTCTCTTGTCTACTCTTTCTAGCCCACAACTGTTTGCCACTCATCTTATCCCCACAAAATAAATTACTTTGCTAATAACTTATTTACTATGGTAAATACCACTTAATATGTGGTATCCTCACATTAAAACATAATATATTGAATCTAGATGAACAAGGCCTTTCTACGGAATTTCAGATACCTTGCAGAAAGTGAAAAAGACATGGAAGGAATTGAGCAGGCAAAGGATATTAGTAAAACCCAGGAGATTTTATTGAATTAGGAATGACTGTTTTATTTACAGGGAAACCGAATTGTGATTGCTGTGTAAACTGTATGATGAGAGCTGGTTTAATGTTTACAAAAACATTGTCGACCTATGTTTCATATTGAAGCACTGATTACTAGAGAAACCTAATAAAGGAACAGGAAAATAAGTACCTGTTGGAAGTAATACTTAAATACTCACCAATGAATACAAAGTCAGAATGTGTCTTTGTGAAGAATAATTAATAGTATTTACGCATTTGGAATAACCTATTCTTTTAATTATTATATATTATATTGGTAGATATATGACAAGAATCTAAGATGTTTCTTCTACAACATTAGTTAATCGTTAAATAACATGAGAAGATTTTTGAACCTCAGCTAGTTTAAATTCGAAAAATTTCTGTTTTCTGCTAGGGTGTTCTATGTAGCATCAGGTCACAGTAACTTCTTCCATAGCTAAAAGAAATGGAAATATTGAAGCCATATTTTTAAAGGCATTGGTGAGCTGTGGAAGAAACAATGTGTGTAGGAACTGAGGTTATGACAGAGAAGGGTGTTTCCTAGGTGAGCTGGATCTATAGCCATTTCTTTGCGAAATGTACAGTTTTAACAGGAGAAGAAAAGAAAATCAAATAGAATACTTTTTACATATTTCCTTCTGTATGTCTAAAATTATCTCAAGACAGACTTTTTTTTTAAGTAAAACATTTTCAAATGTGGGCAAAATACCCAGCTAGCTATGTCCTGGTTACAAGATATACTATAAATAACAGAACACAGATTAAAACTACAAGGAAGGAAAATATTATAAATTCTGACATTCTATATTATAAATACTAATGAAAGGAAGGGTTCTACAACTTTATTTAAAAAAACACACAAATCTTAAGACTAAGTGTACTATTCTGAGGGGAAGAGAGAAGTTTCAGTCAACAGAAGCTCATGCATTCCTCTAATTCTATGCTTTATTAACATAGGTTTGAAATCTGTAAAAAGAACAAAAATATAGGCAATAATAAAAAGAGATATCTAAAAATCAGAACATTTTTTTCAACCTTTTTTCAGTGCCTGATATAATGAATATTAATGATATATACTATTTCAATGTATAATTAATGAACTTTCTTAATATACATGGTTAGAACAGTAGTCACAACCTGAAGAAAATGTTTTCTTCATTTATTTAAATTTGTCATATTCTGGGTATGAGAAAAAAAAGTTCAACATATTGCCATCATGCAGCATGTCTGTGATCACATGAACTTAAACTACAAATAAATAAAAATAAACAGAAATCACCAAATCAGCAAAATATTTAAAGCAAGATACTTTAAATAATTCCTATGTCAAATTGAATGCACATTAGAAAAAAATTTCTTCAAAATATTAAAGAAATGTAAACAAATATAACATGGCAAACATCAAAAGGTTCAATATGGTTAAGTAATTATTCAGAAGGCACTTGCTTAATTTTGAACCTTTTTACTCATCTATAAATTCAATGAAGTCTAAAAAAATCAGTTTTGTTTTTAATTTTTGAGGGGAATATACAGTCTTGCTTTAAAATTTATCATGATAGTATAAGGACCGAGATACTACCACCTTTAAAACTTTAGTAAAACTAGAGTCATTGGAATTCAGTGGAATTTACCAAAGGCAGATGAAATGACCAAAAGAACAGAATAGACACATCTGCTGTTACTTTATTTATAGCATTGTTATAACTGCCATTTAATAGGGAAATGGCTAATCTCAGTCAATTCTTCTTGGAAGAATTGGATATTCTCACATGAAAAAAGAAAAAAAAAGTAGTGGTCCGCAACATATCATTCACAAAAGTTCCTCGGTGCATCATAGAGCCAAATGATCATCTGGATTCCCTGATTCATGGTTACATGATCAAACTTTTATTTATGTATTCTTACATACAATTGCATATTTAATATTATGTTCTAAAGGTTAACATCAACACACCTGGACAATATTTCCCTGTTGGAAATAAAAGTGCTTGTCTATTTTAATTCACTTTAGTTAGAATTCTTTGTGAGTAACTGATAAAAACTGAATTTTAAATAAGGTTGATAAAAAATAGTCTTCAAAATACAATGATTAGATAGATGTGGAGTAGACTTTTGACGATGTAATTTCTTTCCTCTTTTCTCAAAGACTGCATACCCTATTGATACCATTTGCAATATACTTATTATACTGGGAAAGAGTACTTTAATACCTTTAGATACAGTGAACTGTGATTCAATAAAGCAAATCCCAGAAAGAAATAGTTATAAAGGATCTGGGATTGAGAAAAGTCTCTGAATCCTTTGTTTTTTTGAATCAGGAATAGTTGGGAAACAGTGTGCTCTTGTTTCCCCCTCACACCTTCCTATTTTCCACCTAAATGTAAGTAAGTTGAGATAAATTATTATGGCCACACTACTTTGGGTAATATTGCCACTGTTAACCTTAAAAAATAACATAGTTGTATTATTAGCAAAATGAATTTATTTGGGAAGAGAGGAATTGCAATTCTGGACAAGCAAACTATTGCAAATTATAGGTAAGTCTGAAGAGACAAAGGGAAGGTCAGCCTTTATTGATTTTAGGAGGAAATTTGAGGAGGGTTATTTTGAACTACATAGTTCATTTGAGAAGAAGAATTTAAGGTTGTGGCAGTTTCTCATTGGTTGCAAGCAGAGTTAGTGTCTTCTTACTGGGGCAGGGAAGGACCTTCCTGCTTTGTTTAAAAATGGGAAATATAATTCCTGCATGAAGTGTCATCCCTTGTCAAGGTAAGACTTACCTTGCTTCCTCTTGCTGGTTAAGCAGGTGGCAAGGAGTGGTACATGAGTGAGAGCTCCCCCTTTAGGGCTTCTTGACTCCAATTAAAATGAAGTCTTAATGCATTTTCACACCACTTAAATTTTAGAGTTATTTTTGGAGGCACTGTAACTGATTTCACTAGAATAAAAATGTTGAGGATGTCAAATCATTGAATATCCTCTAAAAACTTCATCTGTCATGATATGTTTCTGGGTGTTTTCTTTCTCCTGTGAGATTTTGCTGTATATTTATTATCTTGAATTATTGTACCTATACAGTTTTTTCTGCAAATAAGAAATTAAATGGCACACCGTTGTGATAGATGAGATTCATCTTTTATTTTGTCCTTGCTTTCTGCTCTCCAGCATGTGAAGGTATTCTATTCCAAAGAAACAATTATAGTAAACTACAACATGCTATGCTACAAAACTTACTAGTTTAGTAGTCCTCATTTCTGAATTTTTACAGCAATTCTTCCACCAACTTTTTGTTTGTTATCAAGTCACTTAAAATTCTCTGATGGTGTTTTCTCAATTGTCTTATGAAGCTAATTACACCTTCCTAATAGTAGAAATGAAAGGCTAGGGAAATTTATAAATGTATTCAGAACTTGGCCCTGAATAAATATTTTAATAATTAGTAGTACTATTGAAAATATTTAATGTTAATATTATCATTAAATTATATCATTAATCTTAATGGTGTATTTTTGAATGCACTTATATTGATGCATCTAAATGCTAGTCTATATCTGTCCTTAGTTGATTGAAGACAGTCTTGCAAGGTATGGGGTGTTCTTGAAGCAAATAATTTATGGATTGTGCTAAATAATACCTTTGGCATATACTTAGAAAGAAAAAAGGCCATTTTTCCTGTCCTGAAAATTTCTATCTCTTTAATAATCAAAGATAAAAGAACATACTTTTTAGAGTAAATACATGATGAAAACCAATCTTTACATTACTTCCATCTCTCCATAATTAACACCACTATACACATATTTGCTTACACCCCAAACCTAAGGCTGATCCTTCTCTCTCTCTCTCAAAACCACTTATCCCAAAGGATGGTATATACTTTCTGTGCTGACTCTAAAATTCAGCTCAAAATCTTCCCTTTTCACTGCTTCCCATCATGAAAAGTTATCAGTGCCAACAGCCTCTTATACAGTGCACCCTACTGCTGGGACCTTACTGATTTTCCTTCCATTTTCAACCGAAATTAATTTTCTACATTGAAGCACATAGTCTCTTCAAAATGTAGATTAGATCAGATCACTCTCCCCATCACTGTAACATTCCGGTAAATGTCTATCACAAACATCTTCCCATGCTATTCATGGCCCTCCACCAACTGCTCCCATCTCTCTCGCCAATCTAATTTCATACTTCTTTGTTATCCTCAGCCACATGGGAGTTTGCTCTGTCTTCTCAATTTGCCATGATGATTTCTTTTGTAGGAAGTTTTACATCTAAAATCTACTTTCTCCAGATTTTCATATTGTTACTTCTTTATCTTCTCAGTTCAAATGTCACTATTTCAGATACCTCCTTTACTTCTTCCTTACCATTAAACCTGTTTCAATTACTTCATGGTACATACATACCATTGAAATTATATAAAATTGTTCATTTTTTGTGTTATGGCCTTAAGCACTATGGCACGGCATTCGTCAGTCTCATTCACCAACGTATTCACTGTGTTTAGAACAGTGCTAAGCGTATACACAGATGGTCTTCTACAAAGAGTTGTTAAATTATTTCAGATTATCAGTTTAAATTACAATGGGTAAAAATATAGTCCCAGAATTAAAGTAACTTTAAATAACAAGGATTCACTTTGCAGTCTTGTTAACATGTCAGTTTCAAACAAACTAGGGACTGCATCCCACATCTCTTCACTTCACAGATCCAGTCTGTTGGAGGAACCACTGAGTTGACGTTTTCTGTCACCAGCAGAGGGTAAGAGATCTCACTAGGCTTTTCTACTGGCAATTAACTTGCCCTGACAGTGACTCACATCACTGCCTCTTAAATTAATTGCCCTACACTAGTCAGATGGCCAAGCAAACACAAAGTAGTAAATGGTAAAATATTATTAAATAGGAAGACAGATAGATGAAAATATTTGGCAGCAGCACAGTAACTATTCCAGTTCATAATAGATGATTGAGAGGTTTACCATAGTCATAGCCATAATCAGATATACAATGGTCTCTGAGAAGGTCATGCCAAATTTATCAACAAATCTCCCTCCTATAAAGGTGTCAGGGATAGAAAAGTGGATTAGATGCAGCCAACATACAACATTATTATTTATATTCCTTATATTTTTATATTTGCTGTTAGCAAACTTATTTTTTTTGCCCTTATGATCTGCTGGTAATTTAAGCATCAGAAAAAGTCTGGGAAGGTAAACAGGTATTTTCTACCTCTTAATCCTGCTGGTCTGGATATATATTTGACTTTTCATAACCTAGTTTATTCTTGTCCCTTTGTCATAGTGCTGTACAATCACGACACAATTGACAGAAATGTACTTTTACAGTATGATGTCTGGAACTTAACTTCCAGGCCTATAGCTTCTATAATTATTTTCATGTTCAAAAAACATTTTAGCTAGTGTAATAATCCCCTGGTTTACCCAAGGTGACAGTCAGCTGTTGATCATCTCACAGGCAAACTTGTTATTGACCAACTCCCTTTAAGAAAATTACATAACTCCCAAATTTTCTTTTTAACAATCTGCTGTTTACTATTTGATAATGAAAATGTCTACCTTCATGGAAATAAGTACTTATTTTATATTTTGTCTAATTTTATGAAAGGTTAAAAATAGGATAGAGAAAAAAGGAAGTATTTGAGACTGAGTGCATTTTGAGAAATGTCTTAATTATAATGCTGATGTCAGTCAATATACATTTCAGTGGAATTAAATTAATCCAGATTGCAGTGGTAATTAAGTCTCTTGTCAGTATTTATTAAGACTACAGAAACTTTATTTCCCACAGTAAACAAAGTATGATAGGGTGAGGAAATATTAGCACTAAAACTAAAACTGAGGGCTTGAACATGCACTGAAAAAGACTGGAAACTAACCCTATTTAATATTTTCAACTAAATAGGATTCATTTATCATTGTAAGATTTATTTTACAGACATCTAATTTCAAACAATAATGCGTTTGATCAGCAATAACTTATTTATAAAATGAGATGTCAGAACTTTAGTACAGAGCTCAGTGAAATCTTAATGCTTTCTGAAATGGCCATCTTAGCTGGAGAATGGGCATGTAATATTCCAGCTGTTATTCATAAAAAGGCATAGCTTGTGTTCTAAATTACTTTCTGTGCTTAATACTTCATCTTGTTACAAAGATAAAATATTTGAATTCAGTTTCCAGAGGACATTTCTTCTTTTGATCTAGATTCCTAATCTAAATTAATCAAATAAAATAAGACTAAGGTTTGTGACCTTGCATTCAGGTTTCTGCTAAAGTCTTTTACATTTGAAAGCATTGGGAAATAAATTTTAAATGGTAGTATTTCCATTTGGCACATAAAATTAATGACTTATTCTCTTAAGAAGAAATCTTTCATTTTTTTCCCTCCTGTGTCTGTCAAGACATTTCTATAAGTATATAATTGATCAAACATATTGGTTTTAGCTCATATATGCATGTTTTTAAATGTATTACTGTTTCAACTCAAATAATTCTCTGATACTAATAATTCTTGTTATATTTCTATATAGTTAGATGAGCATCATATAGTTTCATTAGTTCCAAAGAGAACTGAATACAACTGAATGAGAAAAAGCTTCCCCTTTACGTTAAGGCAGATGGTTTTTATCTTGAAGTCTACATGTCTTTATGTTAAATACGTAGCCTGCAATGAACTTTACCTGCATGTAATTGGGTACCAATCAAAACAATGAAGGTAACAATGTTTCCTACCTTTCTTGTTATTAAACAGTGACATTCATTCATTCATTCATTCACTCAACAAATACATATCGAATGTTTACTGTGATCCTAATGCCACTTTAGGATCATAAGGTATATCAGCAAACAAAAAGCCACATATTTCTGTTTCATGGCGTTTTTATTCTAGTGGATGGAAAAAGCCATGAAAGACTAATAACATAAAAGGGAATTATATAGTGTGATAGGTGGGACACTCTGTATTTAAAATGTAGAGAATATAAAGATGTGGAGGGCAAGTTGACATTGCATGTAGGACCAACAGGGCCAGCCTCATCTTTTGAAGGTGACATTTGAACAGAAGATTAATTTGGGAATGGAGTTGACAAGACATACGGGTTAAATAATTCCAGGTTGGGAGAACAGTGATTACAGGACTCTAAGAAAAGACAAGTTGTGTATAAGGGCCAGAGAGCATTGTGCTGGAGAATGAAGTGAAGTGGGAAGTAGTAGCTGATAGACCCAAATGTAAACAGGCAAAATTTCTAAAGCCTTGTTGGCCATTGCAAGAACTTAAACTTCTACTCTGAGTAAAATGGGAAGCCATTGCACTGTTAATACAAGGAAGGGACAAAAACTGCTTGAACCTTAGAGCAGTCACTGGCTGCTGTGTTTAGACTTCAAGGGAATTTGTAGGTAGGAATAGAATACAAACAGGGGAAAGAATGAAAGGTAATTGGATGGTCCTTTGTGCTAGAAATTGTTAGGGTTTCATACACAGTTCCACCCAATAACCTAAGAAGTGTGTATTGTTATCTCTGTACAAAGGGGAAAACTGAAGTATAGATAGTAAAGAACTTTCTCAAATTACTATAGTTCTTCAATAACTAATAATGACTTGCAGTATCATCTGCCAATGGAATTGGTATTTTAATCCTTTTTTAATTCTTTTATTTTACTGTAATAATCAAAGGAATTGATTTTTTTTATTTTTTAATTTTGGTATTATTAATGTACAGTTACATGAGCAACATTATGGTTACTAGATTCCCCCTATTATCAAGTCCCCACCACATACTCCATTGCAGTCACTGTCCATCAGCATAGTAAGATGCTATAGAATCACTACTTGTCTTCTCTGTGTTATACTGCCTTTTCCGTATCCCCCCCCTACATTATGTGTGTTAATTCTAATACCCCTTTTCCTCCTTATCCCACCCTTCCCACCCATCTTCCCCAGTCCCTTTCCCTTTGGTAACTGTTAGTCCATTCTTGGGTTCTGTGAATCTGTTGCTGTTTTGTTCCTCCAGTTTTTGCTTTGTTCTTATACTCCACAGATGAGTGAAATCATTTGATATTTGTCTTTCTCCACCTGGCTTATTTCACTGAGCATAATACCCTCTAGCTCCATGCATGTTGTTGCAAATGTCTGGATTTGTTTTCTTCTTATGGCTGAATAGTATTCCATTGTGTATATATACCACATGTTCTTTATCCATTCATCTACTGAGGGACACTTAGGTTGCTTCCATTTCTTGGCTATTGTAAATAGTTCTGCTATAAACATAGGGGTGCATACGTCTTTTTCAAACTGGGCTGCTGCATTTTTAGGGTAAATTCCTAGGAGTGGAATTCCTGGGTCAAATGGTATTTCTATTTTGAGTTTTTTGAGGAACCTACATACTGCTTTCCACAATGGTTGAACTAATTTACATTCCCACCAGCAGTGTAGGAGGGTTCCCCTTTCTCCACATCCTCACCAACATTTGTTGTTGTTTGTCTTTTGGATGATGGCCATCCTTTTTAATCCTTTTTTTATAATAACTAGCAGATGTCAGGAATATAAATTAATTGTATGTATTATAAATGTATGATCACAATAAGTATATATAATAAATATATATGTGTATATGTTAGAAAGAGACAGTAATACAATCCCCAATTTTACAGTATATTCATGACATTCAACTATGAAACTCAGAGATCATTCCTGAAACATGGATGTTGTCCACTTCCCATATTCTCTCCCCATATGAATGAAGATGACTCATTTTCCAAAGAAAACATAAATAGGATGGAGGGAGCTGTAATTTTGCTCTGGTTCACTGCAGGCTTACTGTACTACCTATAGCATTATAAAATCCAAAATCTAAAAATAAGCAGCAACAAGTTAAATGTGTAATTCAGTGCAACAGGAATAAAGAGAAATTTAATGAAATAAACAAGTATTAGCAAACAGATAAAAAGCAGAAAATGACAAGTGTGAATATTAAATCAGTTATTTTGCAAAGTCTAAGGAAGCAAGATGGGAATTTATTGGTTTTGTTTATATAAATTTATAGTTTATAATATGCAAATTATAATAAATTATAATAATAATAAATTAAAATGTAATGAATATGTGTTGCAGTTTATTAATTTATATAATAAATTATTTTAATTTATTAATTTATAATAGTCATATTCAAATATAAATATGTTACATATGTAAGTGTGTGGGTTTGTGTGTTTATATTAACTTAAACATTCTTTCCCTGACTTTTTAAGAGGATGCTACTGATATTCCAATTAGCATTGAGAGAGAATCACATTTGGTTGGTTAAACAGAATCATCCTTAGTACTCTTGAAGGATATAACAATAAGGATAAATCATTTTCCATTGAAGAAATACAAATAATTGCACCATTCAGAGTCTGTGTCAGGTGATGGCTAAATCTGGAGTCCTACTGGTCTACCCTATAAACCTGAGCAGAGGCAATCTTAATCCTTGGTTTTTAGCTACCAGATTTGTAGCTGGGATTTCCTACAGCACTCCTAAGTCAAATTTGTTTATTTCTTGACAGTTTTATTATAACTTTATACTCAAGATATCTTAAATAATAGAGGTCTGAATATTAAACATTGTTTTGGAACCTGTTCCTATAATATTAAGAGATTTTAAATGAACATAGATTAATGCAGTAAAATTAACTTTTGAATCAGATGAAATTATCAGATTTGATTTGGAAAACAAGCTTCTGTATTGCTCTATTGTCCTTTTATTTAGTGATTCATCTATCTGTTAATGATTATAATGTTAAATGAACAGATAAGTGCTTTACAAAAAATGATTTTTTGATTCATACCACAATTATAATTTGATCAATAATGTTATGCTATACAATTTGCTTAAATATATTATGAAAACTGAATCTTGTATATTTTTAATTATTTACCTTTGATTAGCTATGTACTAAAAAGGGTAATGTGAAAGATTCAAAATGAGGTTTATTGCTGTTTTATGTACTATAAAATATAGCAATAGTATAATTATATTGGAGCAGAAAGATATCCACAGAGGGAAAATATTGAATTTAGTCATTATAAATGAGAATAAATCTGCTTAAGGAACTCAGTCTTATTGAGAAAATCATTAACTATGAGTCACATTTAATTTTTCAGAGTTTAATGTATAACCAGGAACATTTTTAGTGATCCTGAAAAGTGACATGGCCAGTGGTGCAAAATCAGGGCAAATTACATGGTTCCTTCTTATTTCTGTTTTCTGCTGAACCTTAAAGCCAGTTTGTACACAGTGCATAGAAAAGCTTTACTTCTTTATCCAAATATTTTTAAAGAGACCTCTGCCAGTTCACTGAAGATGAGGAATTTATCAATCTTTAAAACAGGTTAAGTGAAGACCACTAATTCAACTCCCTTTATATACAAGTTGATGCCCAGGATTATTTAACATATATTCTCTGACCACAGTTGAGTTTTATTAGAAAATAGTAGTAATAAATACCAGAAAGTCCCTACATTTGTCTGTTTAGCAACCCTGGTCAAAATAACTCATGAGCCAGAAAAATCAGACTGGAATTAGAAAATACTTTGGATTGATGCTAAAAGTACAAATCTTGCTACAATATAAAAACATAGGATAAAACTAAAACCTTACTCAAAAGTTATCACTTAAAAGCATGCATAGGAAAAGAATAAAGAGTAATAATCAATGGTGTACATATGCATCCCCAAAAAACACAGAAGAGCAGCAATTTGACACCGAAGAAATTAGAAGTAATTACATAGTAAAGACAGGAGCTTAAACTAATGAAATAGGTAATAAATGTAGAGTAGAGCAAATCAACAAAGCTGAAGTTTGGTTCTTTATGAAATCTAATAAAATTGATAAATTGCTAACAAGACTGAGCAAAATGAAATTGAGTACACCTACTACTTACATAAAAGAAAATGTGTTGCACGTATTATATAGATAATAAGAGGTTCTTAACAGAAGAAGTTAGGCAAAAAAAATATATATATTGATGTGATCAAATATAATCCCGTATCACATGCGTCAGTCACTCTATCTTTCCTGCATCGCTTGCCTGTAATCAACATGAGAAACCTAGCTCCCCATCTGCCATCCATTTACTTGTTTTTCAGTCCTACTGTACATGTATAGACATTTCAGAATTGCTACTTCTGTAAAAAAGATTTTACTAACTAGAACACAGACAGTATTCATGTATAGTCCTTTTGTTTTTGGTCTTATTAAAATATGTTGTCCAAAGTTAGTTGGGTCAGCACCTTTCTCCCCATTGCCTTCAATGAGGTTTTGCCATGTATTGAAGTACAGTTAGAATCCACTGTAGGGTCTGTATCCCATTCTGGGTTCTTCCTACATCATTTTGATTTTTTTTAAGTAAGCTGAAAGGTCTATGGGTTTTGACAAATGCTGAGTATCATGGGTCCATAGCACAGTGCCATATACAGTCCATGATCTTCGTTCACAGTAGTTATGTTTTATAAAGTCACTGCAAATATTGGATTTTTGAATACAGAACCATTGTTCCTAGGAGAAATAA
The DNA here is from genome assembly GCA_032199065.1 of Smutsia gigantea. Classification (NCBI taxonomy): domain Eukaryota; kingdom Metazoa; phylum Chordata; class Mammalia; order Pholidota; family Manidae; genus Smutsia; species Smutsia gigantea. The sequence goes on from JAVSCE010010935.1 coordinate 40,406, forward strand.
AGGGTGAGGTTTCTCTGATTTTCTGGTCACAATATTTTCCTCAACCAATCAATACATAACCTTTTCAAATATGGGTTTCTGTTTACAGACACCATATCTGTATATGATTCATTAACATTAACCACAGCTAACAGCACTGTAACTAATGCCTAAATGGAGCTTTTCTAATATACATATTTTCTCCATAAGTCTCATCACAGCCTTTTTTACCCTTAGGAACACTAGACAACACTGCAGCCTCTCATTTATTGTCCATATTAAACAGTGAAATCACCAACAAAAAGCACAAAAACATAGTACACAAAAGGGATTCTTGTTTACAGTATGAGAAATAAAGCAAAAAAGTCAGAGCTCAGCTGGGATATGTGCACTGATGACTCAAATTTTTCATCACTCAGTGTGTCTTGCTGTGACCTTGAAAGTGCTGTGAATATTCATTTTAGGGTTGCAAATACATTTTAGCAGTAGGCAATTTTGCAAATACCAAGTCCACAAATAATGAGAATTCAGTGTAATTAATTCTATTACCCTAAAATGTCCTCTTTGCTTTCCCTAGACAAACATTAACTTCTTGCCAAATGCATGGCAACTACTGACCTATTTTTCCAACCTTATCATTTTGTCTATTTCAAATAATGGCATGTGAATGGTTCATAGAGTATATAGCCTTTTCCATCTGGCTTCTTTCACTTATCAAATTCATTTACGATTCATCCATGTTTTTTTTAATTAAATGGCTCATTCATCTTTTTATTGTATAATATTTCATTATATGGGAGAGGTACTAGTTTGTTTATCCATTTATCTATTAAAGGACATGTTGATTGCTTACTGTTTTAGGAATCATGAAAAGTTGATACTTAGATGTTCAACTGATGGGTTGTATGGTAAGTCTGTGTTTAGCATTGTTAGAAACTACCAAACTTCTCAAGTGGCTATACCATTTGCATTCTCCTAGCAATGAAAGAAAGCTTCTGATAATGTGCATTTTTGTCAGCATTTAATATTGCCAGTTCTTTGGATTTTAGCCATTCTGTTAAATGTTTAGTGGTATCTCGTTGTGGTTTTAATTTACATGTCAAATGATGTTGAGCATCTATTCATGTGTTTTTATGCCATCTGTGTATCTTTAAGTGTGTATTCAGCCTTTTAGCTCATTTTAAAAAATGGATTGTTTGCTTTCTTTTTGTTAAATGTTACTTGTTTATTCTTCATATGACTCCTTTATAACTTGAAGTTATTTTCTTCTAATTGATAGTCTATTCATTCTCATAACAGTTTCTCTCACAGAGCAAAAGCCTTAATTTTCATAAAGTTCAATTTATCAATTTTTCTTTCAGCTTGGGGATTTGGTATATTATCTAAAAACCCATCACCAGACCCAAATTACACATTTTCTCTCACATTTTTTTTCTAAAAATTTTGTAGTTTTGAATTTACATTACATCTATGATCAGTTTGGCTAATTTTTGTGAAAAATATCTGTGTTAAGGTTTTCTTTCTTTTTTTTTTTTTTTTTGCTGTATGTGGACATCAAGTTTTTCCAGCACCATTTATTAATAAAACTATCTTTATGCAATGATTTATCTTTGTAACTTGGTCAAAAAAATAATTTTTTATTTGTGTGATCTGTTTTTGTGCTATCTTGCTCAATTAATGTGTCTATTCTTTTGGTAATATCACAGTGTAATGATTACTGTAGCTTTACTGAAATCAGGTTATATGAGCCCACTCACTTTGATTTTTTTTCATATATATATATATATATATATATATATATATATATATATATACACACACATATTGCTTTAGCTATTCTAGCTTTTGTGCCTTTCCATATAAATTTTAGAAATAATTTTCCAATGCTTACACAAAGATTCCTGGGGTTTTATTTGATTGCATTGAATCTATGGATAAAATTGGGAAAAATTGGAATCTTAATATTGAGTGTCTTCTTCCATGAAACCAGATATCTCCCCAACATTTAAATCTTCTTTAATTTCTTCCTCAGTGCTTTCTAGTTTTCTGTATGCAGATTCCACACGTTTTAATTTACACCTAAGTACTTTCTTTTGTGCCCTTATAAATGGCATTCTTATCTTAATTTCACATTCCTATTGTTAAATGTTGTTATACAGGAAAGTAATTGACTTTATATATTGATATTGTGTCTTATGATCTTACTAACTTGCATAATAGTTCCAGCAATTATTTTGTAGATTCTTAGGTTTTTTTAAAGGAGATTATCATGTTGTTTACAAAAAATGAAGCTTTTATTTCTTTATTTCAAATATGAATGATCATTATTTTCTTTTACTGCCTTATTGTTCAGCTAGCACTTCTGGAAAAAATTGGAAGAGTAGAGGAGATAAAGGAGGACATCCTAGCCTTGTTAATAGTCTTAACAAAGAAACATTCATTCTCTCACCATTAGGCATGGTATACGATTTCTTTTCTCTTTATGTGTTAAGTGTATTAGTTTGGTAGTGCTCCTATAACAAATTAAGTCAAACAGGATGGCTCAAACATTATAACTTTTTGTCTCAGAGTTCTAGAGACTAGAAATCTGAAATTAAGATTTGGCAGGGTTAGTACCTTTTGAAGGCCCTGGGGGAAGAATCGGTGTCTCTCTCTGGCTTGTGGATGGCATCTTCATGCTCACATGGTGTTCTTTCTTTATGTGCGGAGACTAGTCATATTGGAATAGGGACCCGCAAATTAGGGTTAACATGACCTCATGTTAACTTTATTAAGTATAACTGCATGATGCTTTTTTAGATTAAGCTAATTATATTTATATATTTTAATGACTAATTGAGATAATATTTTACATTAAAATATACACATTTTAAGCATACAATAAGTGAGCTGACAAATGAATATAACTTTGTAGATACCACAGAATGTTCCCTTATGCCTATTTCCAGTTAATCTCAAACAACTAGCCATTCTAATTTGGGCATATATCTGTATCTGTTTGTTATTAATTTGCATTTTCAAGATAACTGATAATAAGTACCTTTTCATTGCTCATTGGCCATTTGTGTATTATCACTGTAGTAACATATCTGTTTAAATTTTTTGCCCTATTTTTACATTTGGCTTCCAATTAACTGAGTTAAAAGTGAGAAATAAAATTGTAAGATTAACACATTGATGAATACTAGCCTGGAGTGTCAGAATTCCAGTTGTGTAAGAAAATGTATCTTGCATATACAGAAAAACTCATTAAAGAAAAAAATGCCTATATATATTATTAAAAAAACACTTAAAATACAAAACATTTATTTAAATTTTTGAGAAGGTGCTTCTATAAATATTTTAATTGTAAATACTTTATATCATATTAAATGTTTAAATGTCTCATTTCTACAACGTATTTGTTAAAGTATTACAGATATCTCAGCCCTGCAGAAGGCACAATGTTTGAGGATATTTGCCATCAAGGCTAGCAATTTTGTGATAGCGTCAGATAACCAGGTATAGGAATCTTCACATAAAATACAGAATTTAAATGAAATATAACTAGTTATGGGCATTGGCATAATTGTCATAGAATCAGTTAAACTAGAACTGGCCCACTAATAAGTATTAAACTCTGATAAATGATACATCTGCTGCTTTTTAACCTAGAATCATCTTAATGAAAAAGGATTATATAAATGGTTTTCAAGACTTTCAACAAATGTCAAAATAATATTTAATAAAACCTGTATTCCATAAACAATATGTTTTTGAAATTAAAAAATATTTTATTTCCATATCAAAATCAGGATATCTGCTCAGGATAAACTGGACTTCAGGCAAAACTTAATTTGAAATGTTACATGACAATGTTAGATGGAATATAACTAGGCAATTCACATCTGTTCCTGTGCCCCACTTTCTCTAATTCACTGTGAAATAAAACATGAGTATTTCTGTCACAGTGAATTAGAAAATAAACTCCAACACTTAAAATTATGAGACAGACACTTAAGTTGCTTCAATATCTTGGCTATTGTAAACAGTACTGCAATAAACATAGGGGTGCATATGTATTTTTGAATCTGAGAAGTTGTTTTCTTTAAATAGGGACTCTGTGGCATCTTATTATACTGATGGACAGTGACTGCAATGGGGTATGGTGGCGGGGGGGCTCGATAATAAGGGTGAATGTAATAACCAAATTTTTTTTCTTGTGAAACCTTCATAAGAATGTATATCAATGATAACTTAGTAAAAAATAAAGATAGATGTACATCCTTTCACTAAAAAAAATTATGAGAGAAATATTTCAACGTAAATATTTTTATAGAAAACATTTTTAAAATAAGCAGAATGCCTATAAAAAGTGATATAATAGTCATTGAATAGAGATTTCATAACTTTCTATTATATATCAAAGGATTAAAAGTTCATCCTTGCATATCCAGCTAACTCATTGTAAAATGAGGTAGACTAAGTGCATAATTATTTTCAAAATGAACGTGTTTTTTTCCTGGTATATATGCTGCTTTTGACATTTCCCTTCACATTTAATAGTGTCACCATCTTTATAATTATTTATAGGTCCAACAATGATTATTTCTGAAGCAGCCCTCTGAATATCCATCCCCATATAATCAGCTATAAAATTTCTGAATTTATAACCTGAAAACTTATCATTTTTGCTCTTTTTGTCTTTCCTGTCTGAAATACACTCATTCTGGAAATACCTTATGTAAAAATACTACCAAGCAATTGAAAATATGAATAAAGCCCAGAATAGAGAACAAGCTTGGCTACTTGAGAAGAGGTGACAGAAAGTAAGAAGAGGAGAGTCGTGAGAACACTGTAATCCCATGCAAGCCTGTATGCTCTATAGGTAGAGATGCAAATACAGATTCTTCTGAAGAGATTATACTGCATATTGGAAAACAACAGTGGATTCTTGGGATATTAATCAATTCTTGGGATATTAGTCAAGATATATACACAAAAATAGAACAACAAAATTATGTACATATGCTTATAAACATCTTCATTATTAACATATAAATTTCCCAGTTAAAATGCTAAAATGCAAAATATTCATGAGTGCCCATTTAATAAATGAACACTGATTAAAAGAATCCATACATATATTTATTAATTAAAATAAATAAGTTTCCCTGGACTAGTATGCAAATGCTACAGTATAAATCATGATTGACTATTTTAAAAACAAACAAAAAAACATGAGTATTTTTTTTAGGTTTCTACTGATTTTGTTATATTTGAACCACATATAGTAATTACAGTCTTGTTCTGGGAAATGCATGACAGTAAAGTGAATTATGCAGGGATCAGGACCTACAACTCTAAACCTTTGTGAAATTTGCCTCAGTGCATTATAGAAAAAGGACTATAGAACAGTTGCATTGCTACATGCACTTTTTAAAAATAATGTGAACTGTAGGCTGGTTGGGTGTTAGGAAAGTCATTTGTTTACATATTCTATTTGAATTCTAACAGGTCCTTGTTAACAGGAGCCAATCAATATTTTGAACTTAAAAATCCATCCATGCATACATACACTAAGCTGAAAGTAGTAATTTAAGGAACAAAGAGGAAGAAAGCTAGTTTATCCACATTTGTTTCTCCTCTTGAAAGTGTAAAGTTAGTAGACATGCAATGGCACACCCATGACCTTTTTGGAGTTTAGGAACCTTTAGCTGTGAACTGTAATAGTGGAGGTATAGACTAACCTCATTTTTCATTGATCACTCCACTCCCTCCAAATTTGACATAAGCTAACTGTAACAAATTTATTAAGTAAAATGGAGATACAAACATTTGGCACACATTTATATTTTTATTAAACTCACAATCCCACTTTGAATGCAGAAATAATTAGAGTGATTCTGTTTTTTAAATTGAACTATTGTTTGTATACTATCTTATGTTGGTTTCAAATATACAACATAGTAGTTCAACAGTTCCCCACATTATTAAACCCTTACCCCCTCTAGTGCAGTTACTATCAACATAGACATTACAGAATTGTTGACTATATTCACTACACTATAATACCATCCCTGTGACCAACTTATATTGTGATTATGAATTTTTGTGCCCCTTTATCCCCTTCACCCTCTCCCCAACATGCCCCAGCCTCTCCCCCTTAGTAATCACTAGTCACTTGTTAGTGTCTGAGTCTACTATTACTTTGTTCCTTCTGTTTTTCTTTGTTTTTATATTTCACAAATAAGAGAGTGATTCTTAAGAGAAAAATTGGCAGCTGTTTATTCTGGGTTCCTCAAAGTGATTTCTATGTTGTAAAATTTTGGTTCTCAAGTCTGGAGGCATATGAGAATCACTTGCAAAGTTTTTAATATACTGTTTCTACAGTTCTACTTAAATGATTAGTGTTTTCTCTGGGGTATTGGGTATTATAATGCTGATGTATATAGGTCCTGGAGAGATTTATAGGTTGAACTTTAAGTAGTGGAAAAAATATGTGTATACATTTTAGACTTTATTTTTAAATATTTAAATTATATATAACATGTATGTATGGGTGTCACACACATATATAATATGCCATATCATCTCATATTTTTAATGAATATCATCATATCTAGGAGATGCATATATTTTCGTAGGCATTATTAATTTTATTTTTTTCTTACCTTCTATGAAAAGTTCCCAGTATTCTGCATAAGGAGAAATTATTTCAAAATATGTAAAGCTAATTTAGTCTTCATCCATCAAATCTGAGATATGCTGTTTGCTATGATATAAAAATAAAATAGATACAATGAAGTATGGCTATTAAGATTTATAGTTAAATATGACAAATTCTGCTTATTGTCCTAGCTTGTTTATTCAAATTCATAAGAACATTAAACTCAGAAATGGGAGCTGTTTGAATCAAACCCATTTGAAATGTCATTGCTAATCTCTCTCTGTGCCAGTCCTCATGAGGTTGACCTTCCTGATTGCCTTTTACAGCTTGATATAAATGCAGTGTAACCACCCCAGTGCTATAATTGACCTTTAACCACAGTATAGTCATGTTCCCATTAGTGATCTAATAAATCCATGACATGAATATCATGCATCTGTTCCAATAATTATTGCTGACACCTTGTATTGCATGTATCTTTAAAACTGAACAAGAATATCATGAGTTTTATATTTTATCCAAATAGTATTACTGCACTATAATATTCTAAAGCATTTAAAAAAAATAAATAACATTTGTTTTTCATTTTGCACAAAAGGGGAAAATTGGGAGACATTTGAGTATCTCTGACTGTAACTTTTGCATGTGTGGTAAGAACACTTAACATGAAATCCTAAGTGTACAATTTGGTATTATTAAGCATAGGCACAATTTTGTATAGCAGATTTCTAGCACTAAGTGATGTTGCTTAAGTGAACCTTTATACCCTTGCATGGTCAGTCCTTGGCCACCTCCGTTCTTCTTTGTATGAGTTCATCTTTTTTGGATTGCACATACAGGTGGGATCATGCAGTATCTGTCTCTTCCTCTCTGACTTATTTCACTTAGCATTAGCACTCAAGGTCCACCCATGTTGTCACAGATAGCAGGATTTCTTCCTTTTTATAGCTAAATGACATTCCACTATGCGTATATACTACATTTTCTTTCTCCACTCATCCATTGATGGACACATACGTTGTTATATCTTGCACATAATGCTGCAATGAATATGGAAATGCAAATATCTTTGGTAATTTGTTTCATCTATATTTTTGTGATTTTTCAGTGTACAAGTCTTTTACTTTCTTGGTTAAGTGTGTTCCTAAGTATTGTATTCTTTTTGATGATGTTATAAATGGGATTTTTAAAAATTTCATTTCCAAATAGTTTATTGTTAGTGTATAGATGTGTCACTGATTTTTGTATATTGATTTCATATTCTGTAACTTTATTGAATTTTTTTATTAGTTTTAAAAGGTTTTTGTAGGTTCTTGGGTTTTTCTATATATAAGAACATGTCACCTAAAAACAGAGATAATTTCACTTCTTCCTTTACAATTTGGAGGTATTGTGTTTCTTTTTCTTTCCCTAATAGGAACAGCTTGTGTTCTGGTACTGTGATGAATAGATGTGACCAGGGTGTGCATCCTTGTTCTGGTCCTGCTCTTAGAGGAAAAGTTTTCAGGTTTTGCCACTGACTGTGATGGGATTTGACCTGGTTATATTGAAGTATGTTCCTTCTGTACCTATTTGGTTGAAAGGGCTTTTTTTTTTCATGAATGGTATTGAATTTTATTAAATGATTTTTCTATATCTGTTGAGATGTTCATGTGATTTTTATCTGTTATTCTGTTATTGTGGTGCATCACATTAGCTGATTTGAATTTGTTGAAACTCTCTCACATCCCAGGGATAAATTCCTCTTGGTCATGATGTATGATCCTTTTAATATGCTGTAGAATTCAGTTTTCTAGTATTGTGTTGAAGATTTTTGCTTCTATATTCAATATGGTATTTTCTGTAGTTTTTTCTTGCAGTGTCCTTGTCTGGCTTTAGTAACTAGGTGGTACTGGCCTAATAAAATGATTTTGAAAGTATTCCTTCCTCCTCATTTTCTGAAAGAGCTTGAGAAGTTTTGGCCTTAATTTTTTAAATATATGGTAAAATTCACCAGTGAAGATGCTGGTACTGGACTTTTCTTTGTTGTGGGGGTTTTGATTACTGACTCAAACTTTCTATTTCTTCATTATTTTGTCTTGCTAGGGTATGTGTTTCTAGGAACACATCCTTTCTTGTAAGTTATCCATTTTATTTGTGTATAATTGATCATAGCAATCTTTATCATACTTTGTATTTTTGCATCATCGGTTGTAATGTTTCATCTTTCTTTACTGATTTTATTTACTTAAGTCTTCTTTTTTTCTTAATTAGTCTAAATGTTTGCCAATCTTTCATATTTTAAAAACACCAACTCTTAGTTTTGCTGATTTTTTTTCTGTTGTTATATTCTCTGTTTTGTTTATTTCTGCTTTAATCTTTTTTGTATCCTTCCTTCTGCTAACTTTGGCTTTAATTTTTTTCTTCTTTTTCTACCTTCTTGGAGTGTAAAGTTAGATTGTTTATTTGAGGTATTTTTAAAGTGAAGTCATTAAACAAACTTCCCTTTGATGATAGCTTTTGCTTCATCCTGTAAGTTTTGATAGCTTGTGATTTTTTTTCATTTGTTTCAAGATGCTTTATAATTTCCTTTTTAATTTATTCTCCAACCTGTTGGTTATTCAAGAATGTATTATTTAATTTCCAAATAGATTAGCATTTTCCAGTTTTCCTTCTGCTTTTCATTTCTAGTTTCATCCCACTCTGGTCAGCAAATATACTTGGTATGATCTCAGTCTTTTAAAATTTGTTAACAATTATTTTGTACCCAGTGTGACTTATCCTGGAGAATGTTCTATGCACACTTGAGAAGAATGTATATTCTGTTTTTAGGTGGAATGTTCTGTGCATGTCTATTAGGTTCATTTGGTCTACAGTGTTGTTCAAATCCAGTTGATTTTCTTTTTGGAAGTTCTATCCATTATTGAAAGTGGAGTATCAGGCTCCTAGTGTTGCATTACTGTCTATTTCTCTCTTCAGTTCCATCAGTGTTTGTTTTACATATTTAAGTGCTGTGATGTTGGGTACATAGATATTTATAATATATCCTCCTGATGAACTGGCCCTTTTATCGTTGTGTAATGACCTTCTTTGTCTCTTATGACAGTTTTTGACTTAAAGTCTATTTTGTCTGTTCTAAGTATAGCTACCCATGTTCTCCTTTGGTTACCATTTGCACAGAGTATCTTTTTCTAAACTTCCGCTTTTAGCCAGTGTGTGTACTTAAATCTAGAGTGACTCTCTTATAGACAGTGTGTAATTGTATCTTTTTTTTTAATCCATTCAGCTAGTTTATGTTGAAAGAATTTGATCCATTAATGCTTAAAGTAATTATTGATGGGAAAGAATTATTGCCATTTCATTGTTTTCTTTCTGTCCTGTAGCTCTTTGTCCCTCTACCTCTCTTGCTGTCTTCCTTTGTATTTCATTTTTTTTTTTTGACTAACATGCTTTCCTTTCCTATTTTCTTTTGTGTGTCTTCTTTACTATTTTCCTTATGGTTACCTGGGCTTACATAAAATATCTTTTAATAATAGGAGTCTATTTTAAGCTCATAGCAACTACAATCACATGCAGAAAATCATTCCCAGAAAACTCAGACTATTGGACATATGATCCAGTTCTTTCCTTCCGTCTCCAGGTAACAATTGGGAGAAGGAGTTTCTTCCTGAACAAATGGCAGTGTGCCATGGGTAGAGATTAAAGCAAGAGGTGTCTCACATTTTCCTACTGGCTTCTGTGTGACTGGTATCATGCTTTCCCAGGATGCACAAACCTCTCAACTAGCTTCTGGATTTCTCACATACGGAATTGGTCTGTACACTGTTGTTGAATCAGCATGTCTGTGGGAGGAATGAGGGTCCAGGGCTTCCTATTATACTGCATTGTTGATGTTACACTCTGAATTATATCTTAGTAATAATTAATTGTTTGTTGTTAGAGTGAGTTAAAAAGACTAAACATTAAATTGCATAAAATTTTGGATAAACATTAAGATCCAAAGATTAATTGCACAATATGATTGATATTGATAAAAATTGTTAAGTTATTAATAAATTCAGAGACAATCAGCTCAGTTGTTCAGGTTCATTCTTACTGTTGACATTGATTCTAAAGTCTGCTTTAGGAATTCTGTTTTAGTCTTATCAAGCAATCATTCTCAATTAAACTTGAATATGAGAGTTTGTTTTCATGGGATTCACAGTCCTCACTTCATTAAACCTGGAGAAAAGTGTATATAATATAGATTATGTCCAAAGGTATTATAGCCACAAAGGTATGTACCCTTAGAGGGTGGTGCTATATATATTTTAACAGAGTTTGTGTATTTCTTCTAGCTAAAGATGTTTTTAAAGATGCCTTAACTGAAGCTAAAATCTATGAATCTAACAAGATCTATGAATGTATGACTTGAAAGAATCACTATTGAAAGGAAGCATGGAGGAAAAGAAAGTTTCTTGATAAACCTTTTTTTCTCAAATAAACAAAAACCTATGGTATAAATGTGTCATAACTTGTGAGAAAAAGTGTGATTATGTATTCAACAAGAGAAAGCAGTTAACCTAATGTGGGAGTTATGAATTATCAGCAGGATAGAAAAGATATATTTTAAGAATTTTCTTTATATCAGTTAACCTTGCATTAATGAGTAGTGTTTAGGTCCTTTATAATTTTATCTCAGCACTAGTCAATCAATGGTTATGAACTGAATTTAACAATTAAGAAATAGTGGGATTCATAGTGGGATTCTAAATCTTATTTTCCTAAGGGCATGTTTATTGCTTTATAGTATAGAGTATGGCATTTTATCTTTTCATATAGTTTAGCATAAAATTATTTCAATATTATGAAGCTATAAAATTAAATTTCAAGTAACAGTCGAGAAAAAAGATTCTGAGAAATGAATGTGAATTTATTGATATGAGAAAAATATATTTTTAATGTGTTTTTCTGGGTAGAGGCATTTAACATCATGTATATCTGCTTTTCTCTTAAAATTTTTCTTACCGGTTAAATTATTTTAACATATATTCAAGCAATATATATTTTTTCTGGTTTTATTGAGAAATGATTGACATACATCACCATATATGTTTTAGGTGTACAGCAAAATGATTGGATTTACATATATTGTGAAATGAGTACCTAATAGGTTCAGCTAACATTAATATTCTCATATAGATATAATAAAAGTAAAAGAAAAAAGTAAAACTAAAAAAATACATTTCTCGTTGTGATCAGAACCCATAGGATTTACTATCTTAACAACTTTCCCATATAGCATAGGAGTGTTAGAGATAGTCATTATGTTGTACTTTATACCCTTAGTATTTATTTATCTTATAACTGGAAGTTCGTAATTATTGATCATTTTTCTCCAATATCCTCTCCTCCCACCCTCTGCCTTTGGTAACTGCAAATCTGGTATCTTTTTTTGAGTTCATTTTTGTTTTTCATGTAAGTAAGATCATACAGTATTTGTCCTTCTGTCACTTATTGCACTTAGCATAATGTTTACAAGGTTCATCCATGTTGTCTTGAATTGTAGATTTCCTTGTTGTTTTATGTCTGAGTAATGTTTTATTATATATAATCTCATAATGTCTTTATTCATTTATTCATCAGTGGACACAGGCTTTTTCCACATCTTGACTGTTGTAAATAATGTTGCTGTGAACAAGTGGGTGGAATACCTTTTCAAGTTAGTGTTTTTGTTTCCTTTGGCTATATTCTCAGAAGGGGAACTGCTGGATCAGATGATCAGATGTTAGTTTTATTTTTAATTTCTTGAGGATCCTCCTTACTGTTTTCCATAGCAGCTGTACCAATTCACAATCCCACTAACAGTGTGCACGGATTCCTTTTCTCCACATTCTCATCAACACTTGTTATCTCTTGTCTTGGTAATGGCCATTCAAACAGGTATGAGATGATATCTCATTGTGGTTTTAACTTCAAGAAACATATTTAAAGCAGAATATAGATTCTATCCAGTGTTAAGATGTGAGGACAGAACTGTCACAAAGTTTTGATATTTTCATTGCATAGTTTTACATTTTTTTCTAATCAAATATTATAATTTAAATAGCAGTAGCAGAGTAAAGAAAAGTATATAATTATGGCTTCTTTTAAACACTAAAATGTAAAATGTAAAGGATGAAGATATACTATGTTTCTTTTACATAATGTGAGGCATCAATACTACCAATATATATTTTAATCAAGTGTTAATGGTGTCCTACATGGAAAAACTTTACCAACTACTTGCAAAGATGAGGGGGAAAGTGTACGCTTCCATTTTAACTAGTCAGTGCATTAATTCTGCCAAATATATCTGACTATTTGTATTACAGGTTTAATTGGTTAGTTTTCTACTTTGTTGGTTGTTTGAAGACTATAATGTTTTTCACAGAAAATGGCCCTAAAAATCCATTCAGTACTATAGAAAAATAAATAGTACAGCAAACAAATTAGCATATCAATCAAAGGATTCCTTCTCCACACTGCTTCTGTAAAATGTTGATAGCAATACCTCAGTCACAGGACTATTTTTAAGGATAAAGTGGATGATATCTATAACTTTAAAACAGAATCTAAACATCATTTTATATTTTTTTTGCTGAAGAATGTTTTGATTTGGTCTTACAGAAACCCTGGTCAAGGGTGGGATGGGGAGTTCAAGGCTAGGGAAGGTCAGAAAGAAACATAAGACCTAGTTATATGCAGAGATAGACTCAAAATGTTTGGGATGTAATATGTCCAGTACCTTCTAGAAGTTATTTTCCTGCTGAATCATCTGTGCTTCTCTTTACTACTCACCCATCCTCTGGATGTTAAAATTGAAAGAGTTTATCTGGAGAGTGTTGCAGATACTCTTGGGAGCTGACATTAGTGGTGAATGTCTCTTAAAGAAGTGAAGTGAGGTGAGAGCAGTGATCCCCAGAATGCCTGGGAAGATGAGGCAGTGGGATCTAGGGACAGATATTTCAGTGATGATCCTAAGATCACTAAATGACATTGCAGGTGAAGAAAGATAAAATTTGTTTAGTTGTACTTAAAAACCCCTGACAAACCACAAAGAAAAGCCTCTCCCCATTTGTTTGGCAAAATAATAGTTACCTGTATGAGGAAAGAATGTAATTTCAGTATTGATTCTGGAAACATGACTTTCCTTTAATCTATTCATAATATCCATTTATGTGATGACAAGACTGCTCTCCTAATTCAACATGACCATGATTTTAAACATTTCAGACACAGATACATGACACCTGGTTGCCAGTTAAATGCCCATGAAATCAATCTCCCATGCCTTCTTTAAACCATTTATGCAAGTTATCATGTTATAAAACTAATTTTTACATTCACCTGTGTCCCAAATAAAATATAGCCACTCCCAGAAGTATTGTTAGTTTTCAATTATAACAGTGATTAATACTCAAACTGTATACCAGATATACTGAGAAAGAAAATCTTTCTCCTTTTATTAGTATGTTTTTCTGTTAACAGTATTTAAATTATTGATTTAAAAAAGGAGGAAAAAATCAATAAGAAGCTTTAAAAGGTAGTGAATAAGAGAATTTCCCTGAATCTTAAAAACTGAAAGTCAGAGTCTGAAATAGAGCTGTATAAAATACCTTCTTCAGAAGATTTATTGTGAGAAGTTTATACATGAAGATTCCTTAGAAGTGTGCATGCCATTAGAGATTAGACACTGCAGATAAAGGGACTGGTGAACTTGAAGATGTAGTAATAAAATCTATACAAAATTAAGGACAGTAAGATAAAAAATTGGGGAATCAATGACCTATGAGACTTTATCAAGTGATTAAGCTACAGGGTGATTTGTATGACAGGAAGATAAAGCAGAATATCCTACTGGAGAACAAAAAAGTATGTTCTACAGCCTGGGGTGCAGGGGTGAGTTTGGAAGGCAATTGCTTGTTGAGGCAATATTTAAGGAGGGCTTTCCTGTGGAGCTGTGTATAATCTGGAAGCTGAGGTGATACCCAAAATAGCATGTGAATTTAAGTGTGTATACCTGTTCTGGAGACTTGAAGTCCAAGATGAGGGTGCCACAGGTGCAGAGTCTGATGAGGACCCTTTCTGGCTTTAGGGGGCCACCTACCACCTGTCTCCTCATATCATGGTGGGGAGAGAAAGTAAGGAAGTGAGAGGGAGTGAGAGAAAGATCTCTGTTGTTTTCTGATCAGGGCACTAATCCCATCGTGAGGACCCATCCTTCTAACCCCATCTAACCCTGATTGCCTCCCAAAGGCCCCACCTCCAAATACCATCACAGCAGGGGTTAGGGCCTCAGCATAGGAATTTGGGGGAAACACAGTTCAGTTCATAGCTCTTCATTATGTGTAAACCTGCTCGATCACTCTTCTCCGCACAAAACTGTAAGCTCCTGGAGGACGGATCTTTTTATCTTCATTTTTTTCTACCTTGTTATTCTTCCTTTCTTCTTTGCATTTCATAAGCAATCAATCCATACCCAATGTGTGAAATACCCTGACACTCTCATCTCTCATCTCCTATGCTTGGTAATGAGAAAGTGCTTCAGTGAGACCTATCTGCTATGTTCTGAAGATTCACTGCCATCCCTTCCTTGCAACCCCATCCATATACAGCATTCCTGTCCTTCCTCTCACATGTTTGGTTCTTCCGATTTAAAAAATAAGAACAAAACCAAAAAACTTCAAGCCTGATTTGAGGCCTTATTCCTTCATTCTGTGATCATTTAATCATCTATATATATAGTTCAATGTTCCCTCCTCTTATTTCATTCCAAGTTAGTATATCATATTCATCAGTCACAAGTGACTGCTACACATTTTAGTTAATTTTTATTTGAAATTCTTCTTGCTATTGTATATATAAAGTTTGTATTTCCAATACTTAACATAAATGACTATGTTATTCATTTTTTAAAATTCTGGTATTATCTGGTGCACTACTTACATAAAAGGGATCAAACACTCTTACTAATTTATTTATACCTGTCTTTCTAATTTTCTAATAATCATATCATTGCCTGTGGTCCTGTGAAAAACAGATTCCATTGCAAAGTTGTATATAGGTTCAAAATCTCCATTAAGAATCTCTATTTCCAACAAATTCTTCAAGTGAGGTTGAGGAAGAGAAATGTTAGAAAATACTACTAGATTATTATTAGTCTACGACCCTAGTCAATTCATATTCTGCCCCATGTACTGTTTCATATTTTGTCCCCTCTCAATTTACAAATTTCCTAATTTTCTCTTTCTCTCCATTCATTATCCTCAGCTAATGAACTGTATTTCACTGAAAAATAGAAGCAATGAAAAAGAACTTCCACATGTTCCCTCCACCGCATTTTATGGCCTACTTCTTACTGGTGTTCTCTAGCTTTCTTTCTCTTGCAGTGGCTGAACTGTCCGTACCCCTCACCAAGGCCAGTATCTCCATGTAACCTTTCCTTTCCAGCATCATGAATTATCCCTTCCCTAAAAAACAAATAAAACACAAAATAAACAAAAAACACTGGATTATGCTATTTCCTGCTATTGACAGTCAAATATATTCATTGAAATACAAAACCCACACAGCATTCTAGTTTCCTTATGTATTTGAACTTTATTGAGAGCATTCTGATGTTTTTAAATCTATTTGCTCAGCATACATTACATGTAATTTCTTTTTTCTTTTGATCTGCTTACTGAAAATGCATTGTGCTACTTTAATTATCAACACACATGCACATATTCAGATTGCTCTTTTCAACATACAAAAAAATATTTAAGTGATTTGATGTGTATATTGAAATTTTGACTACTAAGATAGGATGAAAGTAAAATTTAAAGGTAACTTTCTAATTGTGTTTGTTCTTAATGAAGAAAACAATCCAAAAATACTTAATGACCTAGTTTCCTAAACAGAATTACATGCCTTAATATTACAGATTATAGCAAGGTTTAATGGAAAAGAAAAAATAAAATTCAAATAAATAAAATCAAATTCTAATAAAATTCCATTACTTTAACTGCTCTTGTTTCAGCACCTTTTACTCAGAAAATGTGACAATATAAATGAAATAGCAAAAGTTTATTAAGAAAAGAAGACACTGAATTTAATAACTTTGAATTAAAATTAATGAAAATTACATCAAAAACAGCATTTCATTGTACTGAGGATGTCTAGTCCTTTCAAATTGTCCATTAAAAAGATTATGCATAATTAATAAGAATTTTGCTTTTATCAATTTGCAAAGCTTGTTAAAACCCTTCAAACAAAATTTTAAAAAACTAATGTGTGTCTGCATAGAATGATCTAGACTGCTGAGTACCATGTCTTGCTTCTGAAATGCTTCAGCTGAGCCTATGTAAGCAAGCACTCCTCAGACTTGAAAGAACATCAGTTAAAACTATTGTGACCTCATCTGTCAAAGTGATATCTCAGTTACACAAAACTTCCATCTACATCAGAAATCCATTAACCACTGATCCTAAATAACAGAGCTAACATAATGGATGGCTGAGTTTCTGCTTGGAATTGGGGTTTGCTTATAAGGCTGACTAAGCAAGCATTGTAAACTGAATGAAACCAAGAGTAAGATAAAGCTTATTAACAGACAAAGATGGTAATGGGTAAAATATTACTTTAAAAATATAAATTGGTTTCAATTTAACCTCAGAATATAGAAATTCCATTTGGATATAATGTGTTAAGCTATTTAAAGTAAGTGTAATACTACCAAACCCTTGTGCCATACTTAATGACTGTTTAAGAGCTTTGCAAGTATGAACTAATATAAACCCCACAAAAGCCTTTTGAGGTGGACAGTTTTACCATCCCTATTTTTACACCTGGGAGAACTGATACCCAGAGATTTGTATGCTTTGACCACGTTGGCACAGATCGATAGTGGAGGGGCTAAGATTTGTTCCCAGTCATTCTGGCTTTGAACACTATGCCTTAACCTTCCCACAGCAATATCATTCAAATCAATCATTAATAAAATGTGTTTGGGAAAACAGTGTCAGATCATGTTGTATACAAAATAAAAGTTCAAACAGGACAGTGGGTGCATGTTTTTTTGTAAGAATGAACCAAAATCTTAAAACCTTGAAAATCCAAGACCATGATATCATATGCTATGTATGGCATGGCAAAGTTTGAGGAACATAAGTAGTAGTAAATTTGACAAATTAATATTTAGCACAATTGAAAATAAAAATATTTCCAAATATACTGAAGTGAACTGAGGATTTAAATGAACTGATGATGATGAATGATTATTAAGGAACCATCTACTTGAATAAGTTCATGTAGGCTATTAGCCTAGGGGTGTGGTCTCTGGCTCTGGGTCTCCGGAGTAAGGCAGACCTGGATTTGCTTCTCTGGCCAGCCATTTATTGTAAATATAGGGAATTTCTCTCTCTCAGCCTGTCTTTTCATATATATATTAGTATTTACCTCATAGAATAGTTTTTGTCACTAAAAATGTGATTATAAATCTTTTTATATATTTTTTATTTTTTATTTTTATATTAAGATATCATTGATATACACTTTTATGAAGGTTTCACAATAAAAACAATGTGGTTACTATATTCACCCTTATTATCGAGGCCCCCCCATACCCCATTGCAGTCACTGTCCATCGTGTAGTAAGATGCCACAGAGTCCCTATTTGTCTTCTCTGAGCTACACTGTCTTCCCCGTGACCCCACACACACCATGTGCACCAGTGCTCGTAAACCTTAAAGCTTGTAAATTTTAAAGAATTGTCTCATGCATAGCTTAAGGCCCTGTATACAGTTAATACTCAAATGCTTGATATTAACATTCTTCTTAACTACAAATCAATTTAGGAGACATCATGTGTAATAAAATCATCAAATTGTGATTAATAATCTCTATTGGCTTTATTCTCTATGTAATTTTGTTTGAATTTAAAATGATTCTATTCATTACCCAGATCTTTTTTAACATATCTGATATATTTTATAAATACTGTGTTTAGTCATGTTGCACCAAAAATTTTATGTAATAATGAGAAACCTGGCAATGGTACCAGTTAAAATGCTAGCAGGCAGTAAGTTGATTTCAAATGTCGGCCTTGTTCTTGGAACAATTTTATTATAGCTTTCCGGAAGCTCAGTCTAAACATGTAACTGGTTTACTCCTAAGTTCTGTATTGGTCAGGGTTCTCCAGAGGAGAAGAACAAACAGAATATTTATATAGATAGAGAGAGACTTATTTTAAAGAATTGGCTCATGCAGTCGTGGAGGCTTTGTGAGTCCAAAATCTGCAGGGTAGGCAGTAAGCTGGAGACCCAAGGAAGAACTGCAAGTCCAAAGGTAGTCTGCTGGAACAGCTCCTTCTTGGTCTGGGAAGCTTATCTGTAAATTGATTGGCCACTCCTGTTTTGAAGGATAGTCTGCTTTATTCAAAGTCCACTGATTTAAATGCTAATCTCATCCCAAGAAAATACCTTCACAGAAACACCCAGACAGTGTCTGACCCAATATTGGAACACCATGGCCCAACCAAATTGATATATTTAAATTATAGTCCCCTTATAAAATATAATCATCTAGCCATCATTTTTGTCTCATAATGATAAATTGAATAACATGTCTAAAATTCAGGGTGATTTTATTTTCCTTTCATTTACTTATGGAGTAAATAATTTTGAGCCACTGGCCCTGATATTTCCCTCATTAAATAAATAG
>JAVSCE010010936.1:0-13921 GCA_032199065.1 Smutsia gigantea
AAATAATAATTTTTTTAAAAAGTCTGCTCTTTGAGGTACACCATTTCTTTCTGGTATTTACACAAAACTGCTGTTCTCAGATTAAAAAGAAAAGGATATACGCTCATAAAAATGCTAAGCTAACACGAGGAGCATCTCCTTTTACTGGTATTAAGACAGTTGCCCTCACACACACAGGATGTTTGCGTATCCATCACGGGAAAAATGCCTCTAGGTGATTTTTTTCTTTATTGAAGATAGGTAGCAAAGTACAAAAAGATTCCTAAAACTGATAAAAACCAGTGCAGGACTGTGGTTCCCTCTGGTGAGGGAGACGAGCAGGAAATATTGGCGAACGCACAGGACTGCAACTGCAGCTATAATTTGTTTCTTAAGCTGAATTGTGGGTATGTGGGGGTACTTAATTTTTTAAATCTCTGTTCTTTGTATGCCTGCAATAGCACATAAGTTTTTCCTTAAAAACAACTAGCAGCTGGTAGAAAATGAATAAAGTAGAAATAGGAAGTGGTGACCTTGTGCTGAATGTGGGGTACTCTGTGGGGTACAATGTGGGGGAAATCTTCACACCAGCCCTGTAATGTAGAAGGCTTTGTCCTCATTTTACAAGTGAGGAAACTAAGGGTTAGAATTAAGTGAACTACTTGGGATGAAACAGCTTCTCAGTTGCAGAATTGTAATGTGACAATAAAAAAGTGGTAAAAAGTTTAGGCTGAGATCAAGATGTGGCACAAAGGGCCTTAAAAGGAAATGCTGAGGAGTTTCACTTTCAGGATGGTGACATGAGATTCTCCATGAACCTATTCCCCAGTGAAACAAACATAGCTGGTGGAAATTATACAATCAACCATGTAAAGTCTCTAGAAATTGTCCTAATGGCATATGATAAGTGAAAACAAAATTATTCAAAAAAATATTCTAAAACTCAATAAGAACAGGGAGAGTTCGTGGCGTTTGAACAGCCATGACCTGTCATCCTCCTCTCTCCTCCCCTCCCAGCCCAGCTTGACAGAAGCTCCACTCTGGGCAAGTGTGGCCAAAAAGACAGGCCTCCCTGTCCCCTCAGTTTCCAATCCAAGACAGCAGTATCTCACTAGCACACCTCATCTACTCCAACTCTGATTAAGGAAGCTAAATTCCTGGTGAGTGTGGCTAAGAGGTTAGAGTCTTTCTTCTCTATTCAGCCCCCACACATAGGGAGGAGTCTGTACCCCAGGAGTGGGAGGCTGAAAATATGGGGGCCCAATCACTCTCAGCCCAGTTCACTTGTAGGGTAGAGGTTCCATGGTGGGAGAGGCAAACAAAGACCCGAGGCTCCTGCCCTGCCCCATGCCCAGAGTAGTGGCTCAAAGATTTTGCCCAGGAGGAAAGGAACAGAGAGCTCTAAAGCTCCCCACAAAGGAATTAGTTTTAGTTGAAAAAGAGCGTGGGGCAATTCAAGCCTAAAGGCTCTTGCAAAAACAATGAATATTTTGGCAATAAGCAAATAAGAGGCTGCTGGTAGCACTTCTTAATTGAGAGCAACAAGTTAAACCACAGGCCAGCTAGGTAACTAGAGAGAACTAGGGAAAGAGACGGCTAAGAAGTGCTAAGAAGGGTCAGAAAAAACTTCAAGGAACGGTCTCAAAAAGTACTCCTGCCTGAACTTAATTGGACCAGATGGCAGATCAGCTTATGCCCCAGGGAATTGTCAAAAACATTAGCACAGTCAGCTGGAAATTAGAGGAGCCTAACAGCTGGATGTGTTACCAAATAGCAGCAGACACTTAACAGAAAGATCAGGGAGAGAGACAAAGAGAATCCTACTAAAACCACTCTCACTTCAGAGTGAAAACGTGAATAACCAAGGCTGTATTCTCTGAGGAATGACTTCAGAGTTGCACACCATGGGGGAAACAGACTTCACTAAAATAGTCTAATCAAGTTACTAAACAAATAAACAAACAACAAAAACAAACCCCACAGTGAGGAAAAAGAATCAGTATCCAGTGTTTATAACCTAAAATTGCATAAAGTGTGTAGTTTTTAACAAAAAATATGTGTTACACAAACAATAATGTGTGAACCATATGCAGAGTGGGGGGGACAACTCTGCATAGGTGACAGAAATTGTGACAGTAACAAAATGTCAGATTTAACAAAGACTTCAAAATAGACACTATAAATGAACAAAAGGAAATCATGCTTCGAGAATTAAAGGAAGCTATAACGATAATGTCTCAACAAATAGAGAATATCAGTAAAAAGAAGTTATTTTAAAAAAACATGGAAATTCTGTGGTTAAAAAGTAAAATAACTGAAATTTTAAAACTCATTGGAGGTGCCCAACAGTAGATCTGAACTGGCAGAAAAAGAATCAGTGAATTTCAAGATAACTTGATAGAGATAAAGCAATCTGAGAAAACAGGGGAAAAAAGAATAAAGAAAAATTAACAGAGCCTCAGAAAAATGTGGGACATCTTTAAGCACAACATATGTATCATGAGAGTACCAAAAGGAAAGGAGAGAGACAATGGAGCAGAAACAAAATTTGAAGAAATAATGACTGAAAACTCCTCAAACTTGAGGAAAATATTAATGTACATATCCAAGAAGGTCAATGAATTCCAGTCAGGATAAATGCAAAGAGATCCATACACAGACAAATTATAGTAAAATTGTGAGAAAATCCTGAAAAGACAGAAAAAACTCATCATAGGCTAGGGAACCTGAATAAGATAAATAGCTAATTTCTCATCAGAGTTAATGGAGGCCAGGAGGTGGTGAAATGACATACTCAAAATAAGGAAAGAAACAAAACTCCCAACCAATTCTGTATCTATCCAAACTATGTTTCAAAAATGAAGGTGGAATGGCTTTTTTTTTTTTTTTTTTTTTGGTCCAACATCTTAGTGAGGCTGGCATGGCATCCCTGCTCTCTGAGCTTCATTATGCCCCCCAAGGACAAGAAGAAGAAGAAAGATGCCAGAAAGTCGGCCAAGAAAGACAAAGATCCAGTGAACAAATCTGGGGGCAAGGCCAAAAAGAAGAAGTCGTCCAAAGGCAAGTTCGGGACAAGCTCAATAACAGTCTTGTCTGACAAAGCGATACAGGACAAGCTCTGCAAGGAAGTTCCCAACTATAAGTTTATAACCCCAGCTGTTGTCTCTGAGAGGCTGAAGATTCATGGTTCCTTAGCCAGGGCAGCCCTTCAGAAGCTCCTGAGTAAAGGACTTTTTAAATTGGTTTCAAAGCCCAGAGCTCAAGTAATTTATACCAGAAACACCAAGGGTGAAGATGCCCCAGCTGCTGGTGAAGATGCATGAAGAGGTCCCACCAACTACATTTTGAAAAATGAAACTTTATTAAATCATACAAAAAGAAAGTGGAATGAAAACATTCCCAGATAAACAAAGCAAGAGAATTCTTTGCTAGAAATACTAAATTCTTGGCTATAAGTTAAAGTTACAGGGCAAAATCAAGTAAATCCAAATGTAAATTCAAATCCACATATAAAAACATAGAGTAGCAGTAAAGATAATCATGCAGTTAAGAGAGTATAAATACACATTTCTTGTGAAACCTTCATAAGATTGTATATCAATGACACTTTAATTAAAATAAAAATGTTAAATAAATAAATACACATTTCTCCTTAACTTATATAAAAAACAATTGTATAAGGCAATATTATATCATTGTATCGTTGGGCCTATAACATGTAGAAATGTAATATATTTACAACAGCACAGTGGAGATGAGTGAGAAGAAAGCTCTATTATGATACTAGATAGTAACTCAAATTCACAGGAAGAAATGAAGATAAGCAAATGCTAAATGAGAATGTTAATATGACAAATACTATAAATATATCCTTGCTCTTTCTTCCCTCAGTTTCATTAATACACAAAAAATTATATTATATTAATAATTATAGCAGTGTATTATTGGGTTTGTAATCTATAGGTGTAATATGTATAATAATGATAGCACAAAAAGGGAAGAGGAAACAGCTATACTAGCATGTTTGTATACCTCACTAGAATTAAGTCAGTGTAAATATAAAGTAGATTCTACCAAGTTAAGATATATATGGAAAGCCTCAAAGCAACCACCAAGAAAGGAATTTAAAAATCATTGAAGGACTTCTGGTTTCATCTTTCATAAGTAAAGAGCTTGGAAGTCATAATCACCATCCTCATGACAAGAAAAAAATACTGAACAAACTGTCTCAGATCCACTGAGAAATGAGATCACAGGGAAAACCACCACCACAAATCTGGAAAGAAGCAAATAGAGAGAATTAGAGCTGAGATCAGCTTCCCTGAAGGAGAAGCCACTGAAGCCAGGAAGTACTGGTAGGGACACTCAAATGGTAATTTTGATGAATTGTAAAAGCCTGAGTGGGGACTAGCTTGACAGTTAAAAACTCCTAGGGACACCATCTTGAGGACCCCAAGACTTTTGTGGGTTTTATATCCAGGAGCCCAAGCAACTTCTCATCGTGAAGATCAGAGAAAATTCCCCTTGTGTACAGTTCTGTACACTTAAAACATTTTGTTAAGAGGGTAGATCTCATGCTATATGTTTTTTTACCACAATAAAAATAAGAGGAAAAAAATAGAAAAAGTGGAGGAGAAAACTTTCTTGGGCAAACAAAAACTGAAGGAAATGGTCTCTGGTAAACCACCTTTGCAAAAATCGCTAAAAGAAGTTTTTCAGAGAGAAGGAAACTTGCACATACATAAAAAAAGGAAGAGTCTCAGAATGATAAATGCAAGGAAAATTAGTTTTTTTCTTTTTTCTTATTCTTAATGGATCTAATAGATAACTGTTCAAAGTAATAATAGCAATATATTGGGTGTTTTTATCTTATGGATAAATGAAATGAATGAGAACAATGTTATAAGAGATGGGGAAAAGAATTGAGAATACTCTGTTATAAGATATCTGTACTACCTATGAAATGGTAAAGTGTTACATGAAAGTTCTGTTGGATTAGTTGTAAATGGATATTACAAACTCAGGAGAAACCACTAAAATTTTTTCAGAAGTATAATATGTTAGGAGAGAAGAGACGAGAAAATAATATAAACTGTTTAAAACCAAAGAAGGCAGTAGGGTGGGTAGTAAAGAAATGAAGAATTTATAGAAAATGGTTACAAATGGTAAATATTAATCCAACTATATCAATAACTACCTTAAATGTAAATGGTCTACATATGTCAATTAAAAGACAGAGGCTGTCAGAGTGGGTAAAAAAAAAACAAGTCTCAACTGTATATTGTCTACAAGATGCAGATCAAAAGTAAAGGGATGGAAAAAGATGTACTACAGTAATCAAAAGATAGCTCGACTAGCTATATTAATTTCAGAAAAAGCTGACACCAGAACAAGGGAAATTATCAGGGATAAAGTGACAGCATTACATAAAAATAAAAGGGCCAATTCTCCCACAAGACAAAACAATCCTTAACATGAATACACCTAATAAGAGAACATCAAAATACATAAGGCAAAAACTGATAGAACTGAAAGAAGAAATAAATGAATCCACTATTATGGCTAGAGACTTCAACATCCCTGCATCAGTAATCAATAGATCCAGCAGGTAGAAAATTAGTAAGGATATAGTTGAACTGAACAACACCCATCAGTCTAGTAGATCTAATTGGCATTTATAGAGTACTTACTTCCTTCAACCACAGCAAAATTCAAATTTTTCTCAAATGCACATAGTACATTCACCAAGAAAGATCAAATTCTGGGACATAAAACACAATGTAACAAATTTATAAGAATAGGAATCAACAGATGGTGCTGGTTCAATAGGCTATCCATATGCAAAAGAACGAAGCTGGACCCCTGCCTCAAGCCATATGCAAAAATTCACTCAAAAAATGGATTAAAGAGCTAAATGTGAAAGCAAACACTACAAAACTCTTAGGCATAAACCTCTATTACCTGGAGTAGGCAACAGTTTTTTAGATGTAACACCAAATGCATACACAACAAAAGGAAAAAATAGTTATTTGGACATCATCAAAATGAAACTTTTGTGCTTCAAAGGACACCGTCAAGAAAGTGAAATGACAACCCATAAAGTAGGAGAAAATTTTTGCAAATCATATATCTGCTCAGAGTATATAAAGAAGCATTACATGTAACTCAACAATGAAAAGATGAATAACCCAACTAAAAAAAGGGCAAGGGATTTGAATAGACATATTTCCAAAGAAGATATTAAAATAGCCAACAATCATGAAAATACACTCCATATCATTAGCCAATGGAGAAATGGACAGTGACTGCTACTGGGTATGAGCTCTTTTTTTGGGGTGATGAAAACATTCTGGAACTAAATAGTGGTAATGGTTACACAACCTTGTGAATACACTAACAGTCACTCAATTGTACACTTTAAAATGGTGAGTTTATGGTTGTGAATAATTTCTCAATAATAAGACAAACCACCCAATTTAAAAATAGGCAAAGGCTCTGAATAGATATTTCCCTCGATGAAGATATACAAAAAAATAAGCACATGAAAGATGCCCAACATCATAATTCATTAGGGAAATGCAAATTACTATCACAATGAAACATAACTTCATGCCTAGTAGGATGACTATAATCTACAAGATTGATAAAAACAAATGTTGGTGAGGATGTGGAGAAAAGGCAACCTTCTTATACTCTTGGTGGGAATGCAAATTGGTGCAGCCACTTTGGAAAACAGTCTGATAGTTCCTATAAAAGTAAAACACAGAATTAACCTTATGATCCAGCAATTTTACTCCTACGTATCTACCCAAAAGGAATGAACACATATGTCCACATATATTTTCATAGCAGCACTATTCACAATCCATATGTCCATGAACTGGTGAAATGGAAGAACATTATGTGGTATCCACATAATGGAATGTATTTTGGCAATTTAAAAAATGAGGTACTGATGAATGCTACAACAGGAATGATCCTTGAAAACATTATGCTAAGTAAAAGAAGTCAAACACAAAAGGTCCTGTGCTGTGTGATTCCACTTAAATGAAATGTCCAGACTAAGCAAATCCACAGTAACAAAGTATTTTAGTGGTTGCCTTGGCTGGCAATGGGGAGTGACTGCTAATGAGCAGGGGTTTGCTTGGGGAGTGATGAAAACGTTCTGCAATTGATTGCAGTGATGCTTGCGCAACCCTGAATATGCTACAAATAATTTAACTGTACACTTTAAATGGGTGAATTGTCGGGCATGCGAATTTTTATTCAATAAAGCTGTTACAGAGGAAATGGTAATATTTATTTCTTAAGCTGTGTGGTGTGTACATGGGTGTTCATTTTATTGTAATTCTTTAAATTTGCATTTAGATTATTTTCTTTGTAGGTAATATATATATCTTCACAAAAAAATTGTTTTAGAAGTCTGACAGACCTGGATTCTAATTCTGGCTCAACCACTTGACAGCTGTGAGTTCTTGGGCAGATTACTTGACCTTCTAATGTCTTATCTGTAACGCAGGGATGGTAATAATAGTAACTCCATCATAGGCTTTTACATCATGTGCCTGGCACATTGTCAGTGTTATTATTAGTTAATATTAGCTCCAAGCAGTTGAACCACTTGCCTAAATAACGCAGAGTCCTGGCTTCTCCTTCTTTAAACTCCAACTTCCATGTTTACTATTCCACAAAAGCTCCCAACTCTGATCAGGAGAACAAGTGACCTTGAAGTAGGACCTACAGAATTCTACCTTTAAAGTATCCTTACATAACAGCCCTATAAAGTCAAGAAAGCTCCTAACAAACCAGGACAAAACCGAAATTCCCACCACTTCTGAGGGTTGATGTAAACTAGTGCTCTAGCCTAGCTCTGGGAGTTCAAGTCTGGGCTGGATTCAGAAAAGAATATTCTTTTCAGTCTTGAGCAGCCTCCAGAATCCACGTGCATTCTGAATCTCAGGGCCAGTCCTAAAAACCTCTGCGTGTTGTTCTTGCTATTGTCCCCCCTGGATTTCTACACATGATTTCAAAGTTTAAAATGCACCTTTATGTTGATCATACTGTGGCCTGCCCCAGAGGGATGTGCCAGCAAATGTATCAGGGCTGGGTAATCAGAGGGTAAGGAAGACTAGAGAGAGAAGTAGTTCTCAGGGTCCCTTGCCAGGACTCTTAAAGGAGGCACTACTGTGTTGTTCTCCATGAACCTGAAATAATTTATGTTTATGTATAATTGTTATCAGAGCCCTTTGCTTAAGGTACCTGCCACAAAGCACACGTTAGTTTTCTTCTCCCTCTCCATGTTAACACCTGCCTTTTAGCCAGTGGACTTTTTGAGACTTCCTCTAGCAGACAAATGCACAGTGGAAAGGAGATGAACCTGCGCAGATTAGCTGTTTGACAGCAACTCAGATAAAATGTTCATTGTGGCCAGGGAAGGCCAAACTACTGGATCTTAACACAATTTTACTTCAGGAAAGTCTTCCCAGATCCTTCCCCCACCCACAGTAAGATGACACCGCAAATCTAAGTCTCACAGCATCCTTTCAATTACCCTTTTGTAATACAACATATTTACAGCATTTAATTGCCTGTCTGTATATCCCTCAAGACTCTGTGCTCCATGAGGGGAGAGCCTTCTCTTCCTGGTTCACTACTGTAGCCCCATGAGCTCATACAGGACCTTGCACATAGTAGGTGCTCGGTAAATTACTCATGGCCTTAATAGACAATGAATCCATATAACAGTGAATCAATTCCTAGCATGATGAAGCGGGTTAATCCCAAATTCAAGTGGAGACTTTGGATTTCCAAATCAGCCGCCCTAGGAAAAGAGCTCACTGGAAAACAGCCTGTTTGGGGGGATGTTAATGATTTACCTGTGCTGGGTGAGCACATTTACAGCTGAAGGGTGATTTGCACAGTAAGCCAGATACATGGATTTAAAATGAGGCATGAGATTCAGTAGACAACCTCCTACTTTGTGTTGGTTTTCTGGAAACCTGTAAGTAAAACAAGTAAAACACAGACTGTAAAATAGGAAACAAGAAAGAGGGAGATGATTCCAGTTAAACCTGGCAACAGGAAAACCTTCTGAATTCTTTTACAAAGTTGTAAGAGAAACTATGTTATCATCATTTTACCCATGAAATCCAAGTTCTTGACCACTGCTTTAAACTCTAAGCACCAAACATAGCACCAGTGCATAGGGTAAAGTACTTATTTGGAACGAGTAGGTAGGGGTTTTTTTAAGATGCTTATTCAAATTATAATATTCAAATTTTTACCTGGGCACACTAAAAATACTCTTGGCTAATTTATATGAAGTTCCAGTACAAACGAAACTAATCAAATCCAAAAATGACACAGCACAGATGACTGTTATGTGGCCTTAGTGGCCTGGTGGTTGCTAAGCAGGGTGGCCTCAAGACTTTTAAAATTAATTTCTTTAATTATAAGTCACCTGTTTTCATTTGTAGAAAACTCAGAAAAGCATATGAAAGAAAAAAAAATGACTCAGGATTCCACCATTCAGAGATACCTATTGTAACAATTTTAGCATACTCCTTGGACTTTCTTCTACATATCTCTCTATAAAAGGGAAAACAAAGATCACGAATCTAATTTGTAATCTGCTTTCTCAGTGACCATCTTTCCATATCAATAAGCTGGATCCTTATCAGCATTTGGAGTGGCTCCTCAGGTCTCTTTACTGTGGCCTCTCACCATCCTCCTCCCTGGACAACCACCCATGTCCCATAAAGCTCAGGCAACAGGCAATCGCCCCAATTTCCCTACTGACGGGGAACATCACCAACTTCTCCAAGATACACTACATGGACAATTAATCTTGCTACAGAAATGGAGTGGTTGATAATCATTACAGTTCCTCCTGTAGTATGAACTTGAACATCTCAACAATCTAGCTAGACATCAAATATGTGTTGTGGTTCACATAAAGATATACTTTTCCTTTCCCCACTGTTTCGATCGTTAATATAATCGCCATGATACCAGGAGCGATTAAAGGAGAAGAACAAGCTTGTGAAACTGAATGAATAATCTGAATAACTCGTCCAAGTAAATCTTGCAGTGTACAAAAGAAAATATCTAATCAATGTCAAAGGCATCATCCATTGTCAATGGAGACCTTCCTTGTCTCTTATACTGACCAGAAGCTGTGAACCAATACGATTTTTAAATAAAGTCAGAAGTAATTCACTACATGTAGAGCACTGATACAACACTAGTGGTTTGATCCTGTGAATACCACTACCTAGTGCATTGTTTTCTGTACTCGGACAATTTACCAAAGATGTAACAAACGTATGAATATAAAGTACCCCTACCCAAGACAACAGTTAAAAGGGGAACAAAACATACAAAACAAAGCTGCTGGCTATCCTAATGGCAATATGTGACACTTACTTTGAACATTCTTCCAAGGCTTGGCAGAGCGTCTGTTGAAACGTGCATACTTCCTCGAAGTTTCCCAATAAAGATGTGAACTCCACAGTACTCAGGCTGAAAACAATATATATGTGGCTTCAGGGAATCAACCTTGAGGATAACTCTAGTTATCTCTCTCTAGTCCAGTTAGCCGATAGTTGGCTAATAACTGGCAAATGAGACAAGGGAAGCAATTTATATTTTAACTTTTGCTTTTTAATTTACACCAACTCTGCGGTCTTTAGGAAGTTTCTAAAGATTCTTTCCTTGGCTTCCCTTTTCTTAAATAAGAATAATGAACCTAAAGAAAACGCATGCTTATAAGGGACACTTAGGTATTTTACAATGCAATGAGTAAATGAATAACACGTTCTTCATATCTAAGTACCTAAATAGGTAAGATACATCCATGCTGGGAATAATTGTAAAAGCTTTGGCATACTCTTCTAGGAGACCTGGGAAAGTATCTTAAAGATATTATATATGCTCACAGACTGAATGGAGAAAATAGCAAAATCCAGTTTCTCCTAATTTAAATGTTCATCAATCAAAGGAAATCTTTATGAGAGGCAGTAGGGGAAAGAAAATAGTACTAGCTGGTTGGTTGATATGAGGAGTAGAATGGAGTGAAATAAGGGCAAAGTGGACAACTATAGCCAGCACCTCTGCACCAAGAATTTTCTCACCCATTCTTCCCCTACCAAACAGCACGTGGTGATAACAAGAGCCTATGACACTCACACAGCGCTCAACACTTAGGCAATCAGTTTCCAGATAACAACTAATTTTAACCTGACAACACCTTTATGAGGTAGGTACTGTTGCTGTCTTCATTTTAGATGTAAGGAAATCCAGTCACAAAGAGGTTAAGCAAATCACCCAACATCACAAAGCCAGCAAAGGTTGAATCAAAACATTGCAGCTCCAGAGTCCATGCTCTTAACCACCTTTTGGAAGAAAACTTTTCTGAAGATTTACTTAAAAGGCCAGTGTCTGCCACATGCTCTTTCTGCTTAATACAGTAATAATTAGGGGAGTGTTTCCAAGAGTAATGTTTTGCTGACATACAAAAGGAAGAGCCAAACAAATGTTACTAGTAACCCTAGAGAATATAAAGCTCCCAGTTCCTCTGCTATAATGCCCTCTTGAACCACAAACTGGAAAACCCCTATTATGGGTTTCAGAAGTGAAACTTCCAGCCAGTCAGCTTCCCTAGCTGTCGCTCACTCATGGCAGCAAGGACCTGACTGCCACCTGATTGGGGGCTCATTCGGCCCCTTCTCAATCAGACAATAAACAAATCACTTGAGACAATTTGCTCAACTCGCTTCAGAGTCTACAAGACAGAGCCCAGGGAAACGTCCTATGAGTGCATTCACAGTCTCTGGAGAATGGTGCAGTTCTGGGCCAGGCCTCTCACCTCCTCTGCCCCTGCTCTTTTCCTTTCCTTGCCTCTCACTGCTCTTGATTGCTCATCAGTCACTCCTTCATTTGAAACCTTACCATCTGGCCTCTCAGGGTTACCACTTCAGTCTCCCTCTCCTCCTCTGCCTGTCAACCTCCAGGAAACAGAGGGCACATTTCACTCGGTGTCAGGAGGCACAGTGGGTCCAGTCTGGCCACTTCCTGGCTGTGTGATGGGCATGGCAGTAAGCCTCTCTGGGCTTTTCTTACTTATTCAATGGGGATAGTCATTTCTTCCAAGGCACTAGACCCAATGAGTCATTGAGGTTCCATTTAGCTCTAAGAACTAGGATTCACAGAACACTCCATCCTTTATATAATAATAACAAAGAACACTTTGTTGTTGATCATGTTTAAGCTCTTACAAAACACAGGAATACAAAATCCTTTTATACTTAAGTAGGATTCCCACAGTGCCAGGAAAATATCCCCAAGTGGGAAATTTAGCAAGATATTATACTTAAGTAATCATGATTCAGAAGAAGGGAGAAAAATAGTGAAACATATTAAGCTTATTTAAGCCTGACATCCACAGTTTAGGCAACTGTCCAGCAAATCAAACTCTTACTGAGGTAAAAGGGGAAGCTTTTCTTGTCCATTATAGGGGCTGACTGGGACATTTTCTATTTGACTTATAGATCATAATCTCTAGTGAAGTTTAATCAACTAAAAGTAAAAATAGAAATGAATGCATTTAGCCACTACTTGTATATTTCATGTTACAAGTACAAAAAAATGAATGGTCAATATTTTTCTTTTGTGAGAACTTAAGTTTTTGATTCAGGCCTCAGACAATCGCTCCAGAATTCTAAGACCAGGATACAGTTTGAACATTTTACTTTAAAAACAATTTTAACATCTCTTTATCATTCTCTTTTGCCTGGGTGAAACACTGGCTTCAGCTGCTCTTGTGAACATCCACAAAATGCCACTCTTTCCCCTCTCAGAGCATGGGAAGGAGTTCCTGCCCTGGCAAGCAAAGGTCAGAGTGAGCACAAAAATTTCCAGTTTATGTGCTTTCTGCGTAAAAACACCAGTGATTCCTTTTTCTGCAAGGTAAAACACAGATATATGACTTTTAAAATGTACAAGATAGAAATTGTGACAGACAGAAGTGGGGATTTGCTCATTCCTTCCACAGCCAGAAGAGAAAGAGAGCCAAGCTCTCCAAAAGCAACATCTTGCATAATTTCTGTTGTCCTGACCATGTTCTTGGCAACCTGTGATCTGTGGAAATTCTTCTAAAGGGCAAAATCAATTATTCAGTGACATAAGAGTAATGACTCCATATGCTGACATTATCTTGCTTTATTTAGCAAGGGGTTTAAAATATAAATCTTACTTGTTGTTGGATTGCAGGGGTCTTAAGTAAGTAACAAGAAGGGACTGGAGCTCTTTAGCATAATCTTTTTCGGTGTCCAAGATGTTCTGTAACACCTACAGAGAAACAAAGGTCAGGATATTGTAATTTTCAGGACAGTCCAAGGTAAAATATAGCTTTAGATCTTTTAACTAAATTAAAAATGGAAAGTCCTATGCAGTCAAACTAGCACTGTAAGTAAGGAGCACAAAATCTGAATGCACGTGGTTTCATTCTACCAAACTCCTTTAATAATTGCATGACAACTAGTTATACATTACATGAATGAACACAATTTTTCAGAATTACCCATAACTGAGGAGTCTTGCCATTTCCACAGTACTGTTCAGAATGCTTTCATGCACTTTCAATCATTTTATCCTCATGAAAGGTCTCAGTTAACTAACAAAGGATCATTAGTCCCATTTTACGGAGAAGAAAATTGAGACCAGCTACCTTAAGACATCGAGATTCAAAGTCAGGATAATTTAATAACTGATGTCAAATATCACAAAAGAGTTTTCTTTATGTTTCTGATAAGACCTTTAGGCGATAAAATCTGAGGACACAGTGAATTTTTAAGCAGAGTTATAATTGGTCTTTCAATGAAGGTAAAAGGTACTAGAGTGAACAAGTCAAAGAGAAAAGGAAGCTGCAATGTGACGAATTTAC
>JAVSCE010010937.1:0-28231 GCA_032199065.1 Smutsia gigantea
AAGTTTTCCAAAAATAGAAGAGGAGGGAATACTTCCAAACTCATTCTATGAAGCCAGCATCACTCTAATACCAAAACCTGAAAAAGACCTCACCAAAAAGAAAATTACAGACCAATATCCCTGATGAACGTAGATGCAAAAATACTCAACAAAATATTAGCAAACCGAATTCAAAAATACATCAAGAGGATCATACACCATGATCAAGTGGGATTCATCCCAGGGATGCAAGGATGGTACAACATTCAAAATCCATCAACATCATCCACCACATCAACAAAAAGAAGAACAAAAACCACATGATCATCTCCATAGATGCTGAAAAGCATTTGACAAAATTCAGCATCCATTCCTGATTAAAACTCTCAACAAAATGGGTATAGAGGGCAAGTACCTCAACGTCATAAAGGCTATATATGACAAACCCACAGCTAACATCATACTTAACGGCGAGACGCTGAAAGCTTTTCATCTAAGATCGGGAACAAGACAGGGATGCCCACTCTCTCCACTGTTATTCAACATAGTACTCGAGGTCGTAGCCACAGCAATCAAACAAAACAAAGACATACAAGGCATCCAGATTGGTAAAGAAGAAGTCAAATTGTCACTATTTGCAGATGACATGATACTGTACATAAAAAACCCTAAAGACTCCACTCCAAAACTACTAGAACTAATATCCGAATTCAGCAATGTTGCAGGATACAAAATTAACACACAGAAATCTGTTGCTTTCCTATACACTAATGATGAACTAACAGAAAGAGAAATCAGAAAAACAATTCCATTAACAATTGCATCAAAAAGAATAAAATACCTAGGAATAAACCTAACGAAGGAAGTGAAAGACCTGTACTCTGAAAACTACAAGACACTCCTAAGAGAAATTAAAGAGGCCACTAACAAATGGAAATGCATCCCATGCTCTTGGCTAGGAAGAATAAATACTGTCAAAATGGCTATACTACCTAAAGCAATCTACAGATTCAATGCAATCCCTGTCAAACTCCCAACAGCTTTCTTCAATGACCTGGAACAAACAAATAATTCTAAAATTCATATGGAACCACAAAAGACCCCGAATAGCCAAAGCAATCCTGAGAAGGAGGAATAAAACAGGGGGAATTACACTCCCTGACTTCAAGCTCTACTACAAAGCCACAGTAATCAAGACAATTTGGTATTGGCACAAAAACAGACCCACAGACCAGTGGAACAGAATAGAAAATCCAAACATTACCCCAAACATATACAGTCAATTAATATTTGATAAAAGTGCCTTGGATATACAATGGGGAGATGACAGCCTCTTCAGCAGCTGGTGTTGGAAAAACTGGACAGCTACATGTAAGAGAATGAAACTGGACTACTGTCTAGCCCCATACACAAAGGTAAACTCAAGGTGGATCAAAGACTTGAATGTAAGTCATGAAACCATAAAACTCTTAGAAAAAAACATAGGCAAAATCTCTTGGACATAAACATGAGCAACTTCTTCATGAACATATCTCCCCGGGCAAGGGAAACAAAAGCAAAAATGAACAAGTGGGACTATATCAAGCTGAAAAGCTTCTGTACAGCAAAGGACACCATCAGTAGAACAAAAAGACATCCTACAGTATGGGAGAATATATTCATAAAAAACGTATCTGATAAAGGGTTGACATTCAAAATATATAAAGAACTCATGCACCTTAACAAACAGAAAGCAAATAATCCAATTAAGAAATGGGCAGAGGACATGAATAGACACTCCTCCAAAGAAGAAATTCAGATGGCCAACAGGCACATGAAAAGATGCTCCACATCGCTAATCATCAGAGAAATGCAGATTAAAACCACAATGAGATATCACCTCACACCAGTGAGGATGGCCAACATCCAAAACACAAACAACAACAAATGTTGGCGAGGATGTGGAGAAAAGGGAACCCTCCTACACTGCTGGTGGGACTGCAAATTATTTCAACCATTGTGGAAAGCACTATGGAGGTTCCTCAAAAAACTCAAAATAGAAATACCATTTGACCCAGGAATTCCACTCCTAGGAATTTACCCTAAGAATGCAGCAGCCCAATTTGAAAAGGACAGATGCACCCCTATGTTTATTGCAGCACTATTTACAATAGCCAAGAAATGGAAGCAACCTAAGTGTCCATCAGTAGATGAATGGATAAAGAAGATGTGGTACATATACACAATGGAATATTATTCAGCCATAAGAAGAAAACAAATCCTACCATTTGCAACAACATTGATGGAGCTAGAGGGTATTATGCTCAGTGAAATAAGCCAAGCCGAAAAAGACAAGTATCAAATGATTTCACTCATATGTGGAGTATAAGAACAAAGAAAAAATACTGAAGGAACAAAACAGCAGCAGACTCACAGAACCCAAGAACGAACTAATAGTTACCAAAGGGAAAGGGACTGGGGAAAATGGGCGGGAAGGGAGGGATAAGAGGGAAAAAGGGGCATTACGATTAGCAGATGTAATGTTGGGGGGGCACGGGGAGGGCAGTACAACTCAGAGAAGACAAGTAGTGATTCTATAGCATCTCACTACGCTGATGGACAGTGACTGTAATGGGGTTGGTGGGGGGGACCTGATGAAGGGGTAGTTTAATAATCGTAATATTGCACATGTAATTGTAAATTAATGATAATAAAATAAATTAAAGAAAAAAGACATATGCACCCCTATGTTTATTGCAGCACTTTTTACAATAGCCAAGATATGGAAGCAACCTATGAATGGATAAAGAAGAGGTGGTACATATACTCAAAGGAATACTCTTCAGCCATAAGAAAGAAAGAAATCTTTCCATTTTCACCAACATGGATGGAGCTGGAGGATATTATGCTCAGTGAAATAAGCCAGGCAGAGAAAGACAAGTGCCAAATGATTTCCCTCATTTGTGGAGTATAACAACGAAGCAAAACTGAAGGAACAAAATAGTAGCAGACTCAGAGAGTCCAAGAAGGAACTATTGCTTACCAAAGGGGAGGGGTGTGGGAGGGCAGGTGGGGAGGGTGGGAGAAGGGGATTAAGGGGTATTACGTTTAGTACACATGGTGTGGGGGATCAACTGGAAAACAGTGTAGCACAGAGAAGGCAGATAGTGAATCTGTGGCATCTTACTACACTGATGGACAGTGACTGCATTGGGGTATGGGCGGGGACTTGATAATATGGGTTAATGTAGTAAACACATTGTTTTTTCATGTGAAACCTTCATAATAGTGTATATCAATAATACCTTAATAAAAAAAGATTAAAAAATACAAATATGTATTAGTCTGGAAAAGTTACGTATTACATGGAGGAAGGAGCTGATACAGGGACCTTGATGCTTAAAAAATATTTGGGGGGTTGGAAGAACCAAGGTTGGGAAAAGTGCTGAATAGGTTCAAACTCAGACAGTTATAAAATTTCAAAAAAATCCCACCACCAATGATCTCAGCTGCCTGAAGCACGGATGTGGGTGATTCACAGAGCGATGTATGGTAGGGGCTGAAAGATGTCTTGCTTGCACGTGCTGACACTCGTCTGCCTGCCAATGTCTGAGGAGCAATACTGGCTTCTGTGTCTCCTCCACCTTCCAGATCTCATGGGAAAGTCTCTTGGTGGAGGGTAAACTAGAACCCTGCTGGCATGGGAATATGGGAAATTCGTCCTTTGGTTTCCAGCTTCCTGTGCTATTGGAAGATCTCAGAAAGGTGGGATGGTGTGGTAGTGCTAACAATCAGCATCCAGCAGAAAATGTGCAATTAGAAATTACAAAAAACATTCAAACAAACAATGACAAGTAAAACGTGCCTTGTACCTACAAGGTTTTACAGCTGGAGAGGGTTAGGAATCAAGGGCAGGCCATTTTAATGAAATAATTTTTTCATTAAAAAATCCAGATAATTAACAGCAAGTTATTTTTTGCTTTAATTTTCTGAATATGTATTTCAAAACTTTTGTTTTAAGGGAGCGAATTTGTATATGTGCACTTCTCAGAGAGTGCCTGTTTGTTGTAAGATGTTTGTGTGTGCAATTTTATATTTTCTCTGTGTTTGTATGTGAGTCTATGAGTGAGGAACCCTTTGGGAGTGTGTGTGTGTGTGTGTGTGTGTGTGTGTGTATCTTGCATGTTGGAGTTTTCTGTATAGTGAGTGCTACATGCACTTGTGAATCTCTGTTCATGTCTGGGTCAGTCCACTCCAAATTTTAGTAAGGATGTGAGAATTGGCCTTTCTTAGCACAATGGATAAGCACAACTGAGCTTCTTTTCTCTCTTTTCTGTCTATCTGCTTTCTTGTCCCAGGAATAGCTCTTTGGCACCAGGGAGGAAAGGTTCACAATGTGTCATTACAGTGAAACATTGAAGAAGCAGCGACTACAGAGAGGGTGTCTGATTTGGCTTGGTTGAGCTTTCCGACAGGGGAGGCACTTAGAGCCACAGTGATGTCAATAAAGGGAGGTAGAGCTGGGCTCATGGTCAGTTGTGCATTCGTGTGTGTGTGCGCGTGCATGAATGCATTGAGTGTGCATGTGTGTACGTGCACAAACCTGTGCTCTGGCTGGCACATGTGCTAATAAAGTCCACCTCTCAGAAAGTCTGTCCTTAGTGTTCCTGCAGCCCCTGCAGAATCCAGACTGGACCCCTTCCTCCCCTCCTGGTTCCTCTTGCTCTCTCCCCCATCTGGTTCTCTATCTCACATGCCTCTATGTCTGCCCAGGATGATCTCTCCCCCCCATTGCCTTATCCTGGTGCATTTTCCTCCCTGATGACTGCACCAGCCTCTTCTGAATCCCCTCCCCTCTATCTTTTAACACACTCTTTGAGAAAATTCATGTTTTCTGAATATAACGAACTCCTAATTTATTCCTCCATTGCTCATTGGGTATAGAAATTAGGCCAGGAGTCAAATGGCTTCCCAAGGAACCCCATTATTGCATTACTGCAGTGAGCAGAAACTTGCAATTCATGTCTTATAATTGGATAAGCTGCTAATTGAGGAGGGGCATGCCAAACTGGGTTGAGTCTTGATACAGTGATTAGGGCTTTAATTACAAGGCGGAGAAGCATCAAGACTCCTAATTTGGTCTTATCCTTGTTCACACTCCTGGCTGCAGCTGCCATCGGGGAGGCACTGAACATTCTGGGCTGAAAGATGGCTTTTCAATGGCTGGGGCTGGACCCAGGCTCGAGGAAGGACAGGTCTCCTCATGAGATACTTTTTTATGCTTGGGCCTGCTTTTGCATGTCACACGGGAATCTGGAGAGGACAGAAATTTATCCTCCCAGCACTGTAGGAGATAACCCTGTTTTCAAGGTAGTTACCAAATCATTCAATAAAAGAAATTGCCTCTCACCATTCTGGCAAGGGCCTTGCTTCTTCTTTCCTTTCCTCCCTTTGTACCATTCACTTAACTATGAATGAGCTCCATGAAGTCGGTCTGACATCACCTTCACTGTGTCTCTGGTGCCAAGAGCCTGGCACAGAATTGACACTTAGTATTTTGTCATTGGGTGAAAACGCCACATACAGCACTGATACTGTGGTACGAAGATGAATCAGACATACATCCTGCCTTTGAGGAGGACAGAGACCAGGAAAGCAACAGCTGGAATGCAGCAAGGCAAGGGCAAGGTGAGAGGCAACACAGTGCGATCAAGAAGCCTAGAGGAGTGGGATCAGACTCTCCTGCAGCCACCAAATATTTCTTGGAAGAGGAGATGACCAAGCTAAGTCTTAAAGGTTGCAGGAGTCTTCTAGGTGGAAAAATGTGGGAAAGGCATTCCTGGTAGAAAGAACAGCTTGGGCAAAGGCGTGAAGGACGCATGAAGTACCACCATGTGTTCAGGGAATTGTAAAATATTTGGAATGGCTGGAGCATAGGGGTGAGGAGCCAGGTGGTGAAGAGTCAACTGGAGGGTCTGCTCGTGGGGACAGGGCCACCGCATAAGACTGTGCAGGCTGTTACCTTACAGAGTGTCCTGCTATGGGGCTGGGGGTTGAAATACAGTTCAGGCTACACTTGGCAAGCATGTACTGGTGGCTGCACCCTCTTAGAGGAGGTACTACTTCTAATTTACACAAAGGCTCCTGCGGGCCCGCAGTGTGTCCATGGAGGGCCTTCAGGTCTTGCCTAGAGTGCACCTCTATCTGGGGCAGTGGTTCTCAAACTTTGTGCATCAGAATCAACTGGAGGGCTGAGATTGCTGGGCCCCACCTTAGGGTTTCTGAATCAGTAACTCTGCAGTGAGGCATACAAATGTTCATTTCTTGTATGTTCCAAATGATGTGGATGCTGCTGGCCCAGGAACCATACTCTAAGAATTACTGACCTGGGGAACAGGAACCCATTGGAGAGAGGTAGGTAGCAGAAGCAGAGCCAGAGCCCCAGGCAAGAAGGATCTGTCTTCTGGGATTAGGGTTTCTGATATCCCTTGTGAACCAGTTAGGGCAGCTGAATATATTAAGGAGAGTGGATACACAATATTCCCCATCTTGTCCTGCCAGGTGAAATTTAATGGCTCTATTCATTCAAGTAGGAGTTCTATAAAGTGTCCCCTTGGTTAAGGTTTTATCCACACATGATTTTAAAAGTGACCATATCATTACAGGAAGCTCACCCCTTGGTCACCCCTAGAGATTTTAAATAGTGAGCTCCCAAATGATTTAAATATTTGTTTACATTTTATTAATTACTCCCCAGAGAAGGAGGGGACCAGAGAAACCTACAGCCATCAACTAAATGACAAGTCATACTTGGTGATAAAGCTTCTTTGAAAACTCTTTTATTAGTTCAGCAAATACCTGACTTTAAAATTTTAATGTGTGTGTGTGTGTAGAGGGGGAGGGGGAAGGAAGAACAGGGACCCACAAAGTGTTAAGATCACCCACACATTAGCCAGTGCTTGTGCTGAATGAGGGAGTGACAAGTGCAGACTCTGGTGATGGAGAATCTGGGGGCGGTGGGGTGAGGGAATCTGGGCTGACAGGACACTGTCAGGGGGTGTCTGGCTCTGGGCTAGGGTTTGGAACCTTGGCTTGGGAAAGCCAGTCCTCTTTTGTAGCCCCTGAGCATACTAATAAGACGTCCTTGTGCACAGAGAGATCATATAGTAACCTCCCCTGGGGGCCTCAGATTCAGCCTGCCCTCTGGTTGGGGTGCGCTGCTGAGAGGCTGTGCAGGTAGACAGAGTCCATCTCCATTCTCTGGATGGAATAGTCTCCAGTCTCCAAACTAGCCTTGGGATAGGGATAGGAAGAGTGCTTGCTGGGAGGAACATCCAACCTGATGATCTTCTGCCTCTTTCCAACCTAAGCCCCAGGCTTTCCTGAGAGCCAGGGCAGCACAGGTGCAGCGAGAGCGCTGTTACTCTCTGATTTAGGTTGCCCATTAGAGAGCCTCATGCTGGCTGATGGGCAACCAGCCCCAACTAGCTCCACTGTTTCCAAACCAAGACTATCAGCAGCGTTACTGGGAGAAGAGAAGCCTTGTCAAAGGCAGCCAAATTCTGCCTCTAGGTGTCAAGGAGAAAAGGAGAAGGGAGGATGGGGAGGAAAGTCCACTCAGAAGCTGCAATCAAGACCAGGCTGTTCTTAATTAAGACAGCTCCAGGCAGCATATTTCCATAATTCTCCATTAACGAGGTCCTGATGTATGAGTCATTGTGGGAGCTGTGAGTCCCCAAGTCAGCACTGTTCTGTGTCTGAGGCTCTCAAATCAAAAAGGCAATCCATTTCAATCACCCAGGCTTTCTGAGCACCTGAGATGTGCCTGGCCCTGTGCCAGATACTGGGCCCAGCCTAGAAAGCAATGAATGTTACTTTAGTCACTGCTACTCAGGGCAAAAGCCTCAGCTGGACCCTGGCCTCAAGGGAGGAATGTGGATTCAAGGGCACTTGGATGTGGGGACATTCCAGAGGGGCTCTGGTCCTTCTGATGATGATAAGAGAGCAG
The DNA here is from genome assembly GCA_032199065.1 of Smutsia gigantea. NCBI lineage: Eukaryota > Metazoa > Chordata > Mammalia > Pholidota > Manidae > Smutsia > Smutsia gigantea. The sequence goes on from JAVSCE010010937.1 coordinate 7,967, forward strand.
TGCGGGGCAGAGGGAAACTTACTAGATTTGGGGACAGAACATCTAAGTTTCATTCTCTTAGCAAAACTTTGTTGTCTAGTGGCAACCTCTCACAAAATAAGCAGTTTCCTGCAAGACAGAGAAGTGGATGGTAGACAGCCTTGTGACAGCTTCTCATGAGACTGCCTATCTGACCTTCTTGGGAGGATGACAAAGTGTTCTGTAAAGACCCTACTCAGACTATGGAGGAGCCTTGCCTATGCAGCCTACGTAGAGACATGTAAGATCATCATGCTGCCATGGGAGAGCTGATCCTCTACATGGTGCATTTGAAAACTTTGGTGAAATAGACAATTACTCATAAAAATGTATCATATTAAAAATGACTCAACAAGAATCAGGAGACTTGACTAGACCTGTAACTATTAAATGAACTAGAACAATAATTAATAAATCTAATTCAAAAGCTACCAGGCATAGGTGTTTTTTACAGAACAGTTCTGGGAAATCCTAAAAAATCAGGTAGCCTCTCTTAAACCAATTTAGACAATACAAAAGAGAGAAAGCTACCGCTTGTGAGTTATTAACAAAAAATGGACAAGGATTATACCAAAAATCTATCATAAGGTAGCTCTTATTAACATAGATGCAAAAATCCTAGATAAATCAGTTGTATTAAGAAAAATGAGTAGGGCTTATATCTGGAATTCAGAGTTCAGTACTAGAGATGACGCTGGTATAATACACCTGATAGCATTTTTTTAATACAGAAAAATCAGTCAACAAATTAAAAGAAAAATCATATGATTTTTTAATACAGAAAAATCATTAAGTTTATTTGTATATCATTTGTTATATATATCATTAATAATATATATAATTAATATATTGTTTTCACTTATTATTAAAATTATTAGAAAATAAGACCTAGAAGAAAATTGTCATGATCTGATACAGAGAATCAAAACCTAAAAATGCACAGGTGGGAAGAAACTTAAGATAATTCTGAAGAAGAAACAGGTTTGGAGGGAGATGGTAGGATACTTCACCAGATATCCAGACTTTATAGAAAAACTGTGCGTTATTGGGAGAGGGATAGACAAATAGACCAATGGGACAAAACAGAAGAGCCCAGAAACAGCCTTATGTGCACACAGAGTCTTGAAATATGGCAGTTGTGGCATTAGAAATTGGTGAAGATAGAAGGACTATCAATAATCTAGTTAGTTATTTATATGGAAAGTACATTCTATATCCCCACCTTTCACCAAATGCAAAAATATATTTCAGATAGACTAAAGACACAAATGGAAAAGCAAAACTATGAAACTTTTGGAAGAAAATACAAGATAATATCTTTATGGCAGTGGTCATGAAAGAATTTCTTAGGTAACTCATAAAAAGCAAACCAGAAAAAAGAGTGACAATGCTGATCACCTCAAAATGGAAGGGCACACCATAAATGGAATGACAAGACTTAGATTGGGAGAAGATTTTTTTCAGCCCAACAAGAATTAGCGTTCAATATATCTAAAGGACTCATTTAAATCAGTAAGAAAAAGGAAAAGCCAAAAAATCTGGAAAAGAATATGAGCAGGCTACTTATAGACGAAGGAACCCAAATGACTGACAAACAGAGAGAGACACTCATGCTCTTCACTGGTAAGTGTTACAAGGCAAATCACATCAAGTTTGGGAGATAATGCGGGGAAATAAGAACTCACACAAATTTGTGGGAGTATGAATTATTTTTGCTACTTTGGGGAGCAATTTGCAATCTCTGTAAAGTTGAAGGTATATGTTTTACCAGCCAGTGTTCTAGTGGGAAAAAGAGGTGGCACACTCAAATTTGATAATTTGAGGAGCATTTAATAATGGAACTATTTAGAAAGTTAAGGACAAGGTATAGGAAAAATACAAGGAATAGTGCAGTCCTGGGAACTAGTGTTGGTGGGATGTTATCAACTCTAGGCCCAAAGGGGAAAGCTGAGGGAGCAGTTATTAGAACCTGGAGACAGGGTTGGCTGTGAGGAAAAAGCAGCCTGTGGCCTTTATTACAGGCACCTAGCCAGTCTTTGGCAATCGCAGAGGGACGGACCTGGGGAAGGAAATACCCTGATCTCACTTTCCTCCCTCCTCCAATTTCCCATTTGTCCTCTTCATTGGCCAAATGCAATGTGAAGCAGAAGGCAAGGGAGCCTGCTGATGAGTCCATATAATTCAGCTCCCTGGGATCCCAAGCAGGAATGAAAGGGGTAGAGAGTGGTATCAGGAAGGATGAACAGAAGGTAAGTCATCACACTTGTGCCCTTTGACCAGCTATTCCACTCCTAGGGACATACCCTAGAGAGATTCATACATTTGGGCACGAGGAGATGTATACAAAGTTGTTTATTCCAGCACTGTTAAGAAGAGAGAAAAAGTGGAAACAGCTGAATTGTCCCTCATTAGAATGTTATGCAAGTGTATTATATAAACTGTGGTTTATTCATAAAATAAAACGTCATGATGCCATTAAAGTGAATGAGCTAGATATACATGTACCAATATCTATAAATCTCAAAAAGATAATGCTGAGTACAAAAATGTTACCAAAAAGATACATAGAATATGATAGTACTTAGAAATTATTCAAGCCTGTCACAAATTGTATGAGTTTGTAGTAACAGTACAAAAATGAAACTAGGAAGAAAACACTAGAATTTCAAGATAATGATAACATCTGGGGATGGAGGGAAGGGAAAGAGAAAGGAGTACTTTAGCTGTATTTGATTTTTTTTTTCATTTTTAAGTCAAACTGAAACAAATATGGCAAAATGTTGACATCTTAATTTCAGTGGTAGTATGTGGGTAAGTTAATTACTAGTCTAATTTTATATATGTTTGAACTATCTCATAATTAAAAATATAAAAACAACAATAAAGGAAAGTGTGAATGATATGGGAGAGAACTTAGAACTTAAAAAAAATAACTTAAAATGTCACTTACCTAGAGCAGGGTTTGGCAAACTTTTTCTGTAAAGGGCAAGATAGTCAATATTTTTGGCTTTGTGGGCTGTACAGTCTCTTCCAACTACTCAACTTTGATGTTGTGGCTCGAAAGCAGCCATGAGTAGGGGGCTGTGTTCTCATAAAGCTTTATTTACATAAACAGATGGCAGTGGGATTTGACCCACAGGCCCTACTCTGCTGACACGTGATTTACAGAATCTATCAGCCATACTTCTTTCCCCAAGAATGCATTTTAACTAAGGTTTAGGTATACTCCCAGCCTGCAATTCTGCAGACTGACATGTCATTTTTGTTGTTCAGACTCTCCTCATCACCAGTCAAGGTGTAGTGGCTGAAAAGTGGGCCCTCATATGTCTCCATCTTTGTTCTGCTGTAGACAGCAGAGGTCTCTCCAGGCTTCACTTCAGCCTGTTTGTATGTACACTTTGGAAGAGCTGAAGTGTGCCACCCTGGAGTCACCCCTAACTCAAGCTAAGCAGAATGGACAAAACAATGAAGCACTAGCAGACATATTTGAAACATGCAGGCATCAATAGTAGGCTGTTGTGACTTGGAAATCTGGCATATGATCAGGATTATCTAGTTGGTTTCATTTTATGGGCTTAAATGGAAAGGCAGTTTAGTGCAGGGGTTAGGAATATGCACTCTGGGGCTAAAAACAGTACCTATTTCATAGGGAACCAATATCTGTTTTGGTTTCCTATGGCAGCATGATAAACCACTCCAGAATGATGACTTGAAAGCAGTAACAATCAAGAAAGGTATCAGCAAGATGGTGGAATAGGTAGTCCTAGCCCTTGTCCTCCCACAGAAACACTGATTTAACAACCACCCAAAGACAAAAATACCTTTATGAGAGTTCCAGAATTCAGGCAAGAAGTTAATAGCAACCCAGTAGAAGTACAGAAACAAGAAAAGATGCACTGAAAAGGGTGAGAAGAAAAGTTTCACTTCACATATCACTCCCTTCCCCAACCTGGCACAGCACAGCTCTAAGAAAGATCCCCTGGAGCCTGAGTTTTTTCATGGGAGAAAGAGAGAACAAGCCCACCCACAGACCCTGTGAGCCTGTGGACATATATAAAAAGCCTACAGCTAACATCATACTTAATGGTGGAAAATTGAAAGCATTGCCTCTAAGATCTGGAAGAAGACAAGGATGCCTACTCTCACCACTTCCTTTCATCACAGTGTGAAAGTCCTAGCCAGAGAAATTAGAAAAAGTTTTAAAAAAGAGGGAAAAAGCATCCAGATCAGGAAGAAGTAAAATTATCTTTATTTGCAGATAATATAAACTTATATGTAGAAAACTCCACAAAGAAAACCTGTCAGAACTAATAAATGAATTCAATAAAGTTGCAGGATACAAAATTATCATACAAAATTCAGTTGTGTTTCCATGTGCTAACAGGAATTATCTGAAAAGGAAATTAAGAAAACAATCCCATTTGCAATAGCATCAAAAACCACAAAATACTTTGAATATACCTAATCAAGAGGTGAAAGACTTGTATACTGAAAACTATAAAACACTGATGAAAGAAATTGGAGACAAATAAATGGAAAGATGTCTCATATTTATGGAATGGAAAATTAATATTCTAAAATGCCTGTGATACCCAAAGTGGTCTACAGAGTCAATGCAATTCCTCTCAAAATCTCATTGTCAATTTTTAGAAATAGAGAAAACAACACTAAAGTGCATATGGACCCAACTACAAAAGGATCCAACCACCCTGAACAGCCAAAGCAATTTTGAGCAAGGAGAACAAAGTTAGAAGCATCATACTTCTTGATTTCAAAATGAGTTATAAAACTATAGTAATCAAAACAGTATGGTACTGGCATTAAAAACAGACATATAGAGTACTGGAACAGAATAGAGAGACAAGAAGTAAACACATATATGGTTAACTAATCTTTGACAAAAGTGCCAAGATACACAATGGGGAAAGGATAGTCCCCAATAAATGATATTGGGAAAACTATATATCCACATGCAAAAGAATGAAATTGGTCCCTTAGACCATAAATAAAAATTAACTAGAAATAGATTAAAGACAAAGATAAAATTTGAAACTATAAACTCCTAGGAAAAAACATAGGGGAAAACCTTTATATTCGTTTTTGCAATTTTTTGGATGTGACCCCAAAAGTACAGGCAATAAAGGCCCAAATTGACAAGTGGGGACTCTATCAAACTAAAAATCTCTGCACAGGAAAGGAAGCAACCAACAACATGAATAGGCAACTATGGGATGGGAGAAAAGATTTACAAACTATATATCTGATAAAAGGTTAATATTCAAAATATGTAGGGAAATCCTAAAACTCAATAACACAAAACCAAATAATCCAATTTAAAAATGGGCAAAGGAACTGGACAGACATTTCTCTAAAAAAGACATACATATGACCAACAGACATATTACAAGGTGCTCAACATCACTAATCATCAAGGAAGTGCAAATCAAAACCCTAAGGATATATCACCTCATACGAGTTAGAATGGGCTATATAAAAAGAAAAAGATAAATATTGACAAGAATGTGGGGAAAAGGGAGCCCTTGTGCATTGTTGGTGGGAATGAAAATTGGTGCAACTGTTCTGGAAAATACATGGTATTAAAAAATTAAATTTTTTAATTTAAAAAAATTTTTAAAAATTAAAACCAGAATTATATTCCTCTGGGTGGAATTTTCAAAAGATTTGAAATCAGGATCTCAAAGCAGTATCTGCACTCATGTTCATGGAGCATTATTCTCAGTAGCTAAGACCTGAAAGTGACCTAAATGTCGATCCATGGATAAATGAAAAAGAAAATGTGGTGTAGACATACAATAGAACATTATTCAGCCTTGAAAAAGAAGGAAATTCTGCCATTTGTGACAACATGGATGAACCTGTAGGACATCATGCTAAGTAAAATCAGGCAGACATGAAAAGATAAATATTGCATGATGGCACTTAAATGAGGAATCTAAAATGGTCAAACTCATAGACGCAGAGAGTGGAATGGTGATTGCCAGGGGCAAGGAGGAGAGGGGTAGGTACCAAGGAGGTATTAGTCAAAGGGTACAAGGCTTCAGTTACAGTTAAAGATAAGTTCTAGAGATCTACCGTGTAGCATAGAGCATACAGTTAATCACACTGCATACACTTAAAAATTTGTGAAGAAGGTAGATCTTACATTAGTGTTCTTATCACACACACATACACACATATACACACTAATAATAATAATAAAGAGGGTAAGAGGAAACTTTTGAAGGTGATGGATTTATGGCACAGATTGTAGTGAGGGTTTCACAGGTATATACTTATCTCCAAACTCTTCAAGTTGTACACCTGAAATGCAAGTCAATTATATTCAAAGTCACTTTAAAAACAACAGTAATTTATTTTGCTCTGGAATCTGGAAGTAGACAGGGTTGAGCTAGGCTGAACTTTCAGGGGCTATCTTGTGGTGGGGGGTACCTAGGGTTACACTGAAGACTTCCTCTCCATCTGGGGCTGAGGCCGGGAGGACTCAAGCAGCTGGATCTGAAACAACAGGGCCTCTTCAGGCATCTCTTGCTTTCCACATGGTCTTTCCATATGGTGGCCTCAGGGTGGTTAACTTTTTATTGGATACAGGTTTCCAGTGTGCCCCAAGAGAAACTGGCAAAGCTGCATGACCTTTATTTCTCACATAGCTTCTTAAGCCATGGAGTGTCACTCCAGCTATGTTCAACTCAACTTCCTTTGACAGTCACAAAGGCTATGAAAGTGAACATGGTTTATATACACAAAGTTCTTCAAGCCAGTGCTTGGCACAGAGTAAGGGCTATGTGGTGTTTGTAAAAAATAAATAAATAAATAAAGATATACAGGGATTCCTTAATTTTCTAGCTGGGGACTTCAGTATGTGAAAATGACCTTTTAACTGGTCCATGGATAGGAATCCTCCTGTCTCCACAGACTCCATCGGCTGTTGCTTTCTCTTTCTTTCTCTTCACTTCCCTTTCCTTCTTCACTTCCACACAGATATGCCACTCATCTGTGTCTCCATAGCTACATACCAGAGACATGGAACATAAATCTCTTTTGAACTCATTCTTTCAGTTATTCAGCAGTCACTGATGGAGCACCTACACCAGCAAGTCACTGTGGAAGGTGCTGGAAAGAGTGAAGATGGGATCTGTGTCTTCTGCCAGCATGTGGGAAACTGTGGCAAGCCAACTTGTTAGCTTACAGGCAGGGGAACTCTCAGACCCTTCACAGTTCTTGACACCATGCAGTGGGATACGTGTTACTCTATAAGGAACATAAAATGCACGTGTGTGTGTGCATGTGTGTGTGTGTGTGTGTGTGTGGTAGGAAGGTGGGACCCAGGAAGGACAATGGATACTACATGAGGATGTGTGTATATGTTTAGTGAGGAAGTCATCACAGAAGGCACCATTGGAGAAATGATATTTGAATCGGGTCTTGAAAGGTGATTAGAAGCTTTCCAGCTAGACTATAGGGAAGGGCATTTCTGGCAGAGGAACAGAATGTTCAAAGGCCTAAAGAAATGCGGGCAGTTTGATAAGAACAGATCAAGAGGCACTTGAGGAATCCTGCCTAGAACCCCCAAGTTACCCCACTCAGGTGGCCTTTGGCAACCTCATATGGTGCTGCAGAACTTTAAAGTCAGATGGACCTGAGTTTGAATCTCAGCCCTGGCGCTTGGATCCTCTATGACATAAGATAAAATAAGCCATTTAACCTCCCTGAGCTATAGTTTCTTCATATGTAAAATGGGAGTAATAATATCTTCCTCACAGAGGTGGGTAGGCTGAAATGAAATGTATGAGAAAGCACTTGCATTATGCTTGGCCTGTTGTGGGTACTTGAACATAGTAATTATTACTCCTTGTAGAGCTGCTCTGAGGTGTGTGTATGCACACATAACAGGCACATCACAGGGAGTTATACGTGGTCTTTCCCTTTCCCCCTTACTCCCTAACACCCTCCTCTTGACACTGAAATGGCTATGTCACAGGGAATAATGGGAGGTAAATTAACACAAAGACAAACATGGGTCCAACTGTAGCTCTGCCACTTACCTTCCATATAATTCTGGCAAATTACATCCTTTCTCTGATTATCCATTTTATTATCTGTAAAATGGGAGGTATTAAGACCTAACTCACAGGTTGATAGGAGAGTTAAAAGGGGATAATAAATCTAAAGTGCTCAACATAATTTTTAGGACCTCAAAAACTGTGATGTGAAATTGCTTTGTACAGCATAAAGCACTGTACAATATAAGAGGTTATTTTATTAGAGCCAAATTCAGGATCCGAAGGTTAATGGCTGTTTCAAGCCAAGGTTTCATTTTTCCGTTGACTCTGTTGTTGGGGAAGGAGTGTCGGAAGAACAAAGCCTTTGTTTCCTGTACTCTCTAGGGACTGGCATTGTTCCTAACGCTCTACAGGTATCAGACCAGCCACGAAGCAGCCCGCCCAGTGTCAAAACAAAATGACGCAGGTTGTGTCTTGACGTCCCAGGGGAAAGAGCATCTTTGTGATTGTGTGAAATGGGATGGAACATGAAACATGGACAGTATAGTTTACCAGTAAGTTCAATTAACTGTGAAACATACATAATGATTCTAAGGTTAAAATTTGAAATTTGAACATTTTCTATAGAAACCATAAATTAAGAAAATTATGAGGGCCACCTTGTGGTGAGACATTTATTAAAACAGCATACTGGAGAACATTCCTTCACCTACAGAACCTCTACAAAGGCAGATAGCATCTGCCTGTCTGTCCATCCATCCACCCACTCTCCCATACACCTATCCATTCATCCGTCTAATAATCCATTCACTCATTGTTTCCATTTGTTTGAATGATTTCTATGCTTCGGTCTGGGAGATGCCAGGGCCCTGCCTGCAAGGAGCCTACAGAGGGTGATGGTAGATATGGGCACAGCAGCAGTCCTGGGAACCTTGCTGGAGGGCACTTAATCCAGTTCTCACGGTCGTTGAGGAGGAGACAGGCAGGGAAGGCTTCCTGATAGAAGTAGTGCCTAAACTGAGATCTGCAGGATGCAGTTCTAGGTGAGAGAAGAGGAGACACCTTGAGCCCTGACCGGGGCTACGTTTTCTGTGCTGCCATATGCATTGTTGGTCCTTCCATCCCCAACCTAGTAGTGATAACAGATTGGACGGTGAACGGACAACAGTCGGTGTGGTGAGGGGATACTTAGAACCTACAGAAAAGCCACGATATAAAGTGCCTGCTAAGTGGACAGATTCTACTACATAAGATTAATGCTATCTATTAATATTAGAAGGTATTATCAGCTGCCATTATTTAGCTTTTTCCATATAATAGAATTCATTAGACCCGTATCAGCAGAGTTGTGTTAGTGTGGGCCGCTGGCCAAAATGTGGCAGTGGCCTCATTAAGCATGGCTGGACACATAATGGTGTTCTGTATCAGGAATCTACCTCTATTACCAGTTACAGGTTGTTAATTGATAAATGTATTACAAAAAAAGGCTCAGCAGCAAACTGTTTAAATTGGCCCGCATCTGAAGGACAGCTGGTTCTTTAGCAATCATATGCTACTCCCTCTACAGGCTCCTGGAATGAATGCTGAGCGTAACTGACACCGGCCTTAGCACAGCAGGCAATACCTTCAGCAGCCCTGCCATCTTCACATGGAACAAGTTCTCCCACTTCTGCACAGTCCCCGTCATTCCCCATCATCTCTTGACTTTAAGAGTGTGTGTGCCTGTTACTTTCTGCATCACCTTTGCACTGTTCTCTTTATGATGGAGAAGTATGGACAGACCAAAAAGGGGTTGTGTATTTCATGAAAATGATGGAAAGCATATTTCTTTGTGGGGTTAAAAAATATTCATATGCATTTAGTACATAAACCAAGTGAGTCTGTGTCTGAGAGCTTGTCCATCTCCTTCTTTTACATTATTTTCTTGGATTTTTGTATTTGCTTCAGGATATTTTCTATTTGCTATAGGAGCACCACTGGGCAGTGTCCCTGAACAGGCATATGGGCTTCAAATGTCACCCCTTTCCTGGTGGCATTTCCTCCCTAGACCCCAGCACTGTCCACAAGCAGGCTGGCCACATTTAAAGGGCTACCGGAGACTTATGGGCAAAACCTTAATATTTCAACAATTTCTTCTCATGGATCCTTGCTTCCCTTCTTTAGTTTAACTCAAGTTACAAGTCATGTTGTTTGGGGATGCCCTTGGTGTTTCACTGTCTACAATTATGTCTAAAATAATTTGTTTTCTCCATGGCCAGCAATCCATCTGTGAATTCACCAGTCTGGCTCCTGCCTCCCAGCCCTCACCACTGCAGAGCAGGGGTAAGTGAATTTCCAGCTGCAGGCACTGTTCTCCCCAGCCTCCTTCCTCCCACCCCAGGAGCTCATCCTGTCTTCAGTGCTTGGGGTGGGAGGAGACAAAGAAACCATGCGGATGACCATTAAGGCTGTCCTGCAACCATACCCAGATCTGGTACAGGGCTTCTTTGTTCCTCTGACCGAATGCTTGTCTCTAGGACTTGCTGTGATACCTTTTGGAATTTTCTGTCCCTGTTTAGAGCAGTTATTGTGGTCAGATGGAGAGCTTCCCTACTAGAGCTCCTGGCCCTTCAGCATTCTTCAGGGGAAAGGATTATGAACAAGAGTTCCATAAACAAAAAGAAGTTAGTCTGACCCATTTAAAATATCAGCCACACCCACTGTCAATGGGGGCAAACTCCACTGTGCTGGAGAAACTGATAATGTAATGTTTAGAAAATAATAGTGCTTCAAACTAAAATGACGTATAGACCCATTTTAAAGAAAAAAAGCTGATAAATTGTTTTATTATCTCAATTTACTTAAATAGGTGCTGAAATTGACCTAAGCATAATCTCCTTAAAGCCAAAACAAATATATAAATTTAAATATAAAAAACATTGTGCAAACATTAACATTCAGATAAATTTTTACAAATTGATAAAATATAGGCAAGGCAACAAAGCCAATGAAATTCCTCTAGTCTAAATATCCTCTGTTCTAAATATCATGACACCTTGTGTTTCTGTGGGATGTAGTAAGGTCATTTAGGCTTCATCTGAATGATCATATCACTTGCTCTGAAGTTCATCCTGCCCTTTTCATTAGACTGAGGCAGCTAATGCAGTTCTACTTTGACCCTCTGCTGTCATAAACACAAACCTACATGTGGACATACAAATTCTGTTGCTTGATGCACAATGGGCCAGCCCATAGGTGCACAAGATACTTATATTGATTGTTTTTAGATTTTCATCAAAATGAAAACACAAAATTAAAAACAATTTCAAAAACTCATGAACTCAGAGAAAATATCCAAAGGCCCTAGTATGAAAAACACTATTTGAAAAGCCTGGTGGCATTACTGTCTCCCTGGTATAGGGCAAGAAATGGAGGGAAGGACTAGGGGCTTAAGCTGTCAGAGATGCCCAAATCAGTTTCTATCTGCTTTATGCCTCAAAGCTGGTCTTCCTCAGAGAGGAAATTGAGGCAGCTCAACTACTCATCTGATTTCTGATCCTCAGCTATCATTCTGTCCATCTTCGTGCTGCCATACCTCTCTTAATATCCTGCCCAGTGCTGGGCATAGGACTTCATGGCTTATGTAGTGGAATCTGGACACTCATTGCCCAGAAAACAGAGGTTGGAAACCCTATTCTGAAAATTTTTCATGCTATTTCTATGTGTATGTTTATCATCAGGAGAATTTTAGATCACACCCATTGGGAAGGCCTAAGAGAACTGTAGAGATTGCAATTGTAAAGGATCTTTCAGAGTAAGGAAGGAATTCTGACCAAGGAAATGTTCAAACTACTAGGAACTCACAAGCTTTGTTGCTTTTTACAAGATGGGCAGACAGAAAGAACATGGCCTACTCTGTGATTGGCAGTTGCAAACCCAACAAAGCATTGAGTTGTTACTGAAACATGTTTTCAGCCTCCAAATGCTGATTCTTGGTGGGATACTGAGGCAGTGTAACATCTGATCCATGGGGCCTGTGCCTAGAGTCCTATTGACAGGTTTGGTTCACCTGCAACTCATGCGCCACAGTCTTTGGCCCATCTGTTAGTGGACATCAGAGCCCAGGATGGACTTTCTTGTGCTTCCTGGAGCCAGGTGTCCACAGCCCTGCCTGCCCCAGGAGTCCAAGTACCAAACCTCAAGGAGTGCTTCATTTTCCTCCCCAAGTGCTTCTTTCTCATTTGAACTGATGATGCATGCAATCAATTTGACTTACTTACTTTCCCTAAAACTCAATAATCTCAACTGAGTTGTACTGGTTGTTTTTTAAAATTAATCTCAAATAGATTTTAGAATGAAATGGGATGTGAATGAATGAATGACCATGTACACACATAGAGTAGGTATGTGTGGTGGTTAGAGATGGGTTCTGGAATCAGACAGGCCTGAGTTTTAACTTTGTCTTGCCACTTAGGAGCTGTACTATGCCAGACAAATTACTTCATTTTTCTAGGACTTATTTTTCTTATCTGTTAAAGTAGAGATCTAATAATGTCTATTTCATATTTTTTAAAAGACTAAATGAGATAGCATGGCAGCACATAACAGGCATTCAGTACGTTGTAATTTATTATTGTTGGTGTTATTAATTGAGCATTTACATATTGCAGGTCTCTGGGTTAGGCACAAGGGCTACCAAATTCTCCATCTACAAGTAGCTCCTGACATACCTGTGGTCTTCTCAGGAGCCACTCTGAGTGGGATCAGTAGTCAGACAGACCTGATGCCAATCAACTGAATTTGGTGCCAGAGCAAACAGAATTTGTCCCATCACCCATCCTGATTAGGGCAGGATTAATTCTAGAGCTGTGTTCTAGACAGTCTGCATATTGAGGTTGACGGTGTCCAGGCTGGGAAATGAGGAGGCAATTTCATAGCTCAGACTTCATTTAATTTGAAATGTCTCAGAATGGTAGCATCTCCTTGGGAGATGACACTGAAGACACAGTGAAGAGGCTCTGTCCCATCAATGGCTATGGCACAATGAAGCCAGGAGCAACTTAAGGCCATCTTTCCTTTCTAATGGGTGGAAACATGTCTCAAGCAGAATTGAAAAGATACCATTTTATTCTTTATCTCCTCATTTCTGAGTCAGGACACAGATAGCTTGCTGTCTGGAGCTTCAGGGAAGCCCAGACTGACATGTTAGCCAGGAAGTAATATGCCCTGTTTCTGGGATGGCTGTCCATAACACATTACAAATCCAGATAAAAATATGTAGGAATTTTTTCAAAATCTATCAATTGGGCCATTTTCTTAGTGACAAACAGATGGCTCCTTTGAGTTATTCTGAGGGAGAACATTCTTTCCTTTTGTTCATCTCAGTTTTTATGGTTCAAGAGAATTAGTGTTTAATCCCAATTCCAAAATTGTTAATTCGTTTGTATTTGCTTCAGTAAATCTGTTAAATAGATTTTTTATCACTTTAGCTATATCTCCCTGGCAGCATCTGCTGTCAAGTTTGCAGAAATAATGTTAGTTTTATAGCCGAAAATCGGAGGTTAAACCCCCAGGACTACAGATGTGACAGCATTAAAGGGAAATTCATCACCCCAAAGGCTTTCATTCCCATATATTTTAGAATCAGCCCAACCATGAACCAATGTTCTTTTTCCCTTTCCATTCTCCAGGAGCACTGAGGCTCAGTTCCTTTTTGACTTATGTGTGTGGCTATTGCCAAGGAGAGCTCCCGGGAAGACCTCAGCCCACCCCAGACATAGTCTTGAAAAATTAGCAGAGGATCTTCTTGCTCATCCCTTCTCTCTTGCTTCCAGGGACTTCCATCCTGGACTAGGGCTATTCAAGACCAATGAAATTCACAATTCAGCTGATAAAGGGGTTGTGTGGAAAGACCTGTTCAGGTAGGGGACATAACAGAAGCAGAGAAACAAAAATAAAAGGCAGCGACTGTGTCAAACAAGCAGTTTTGAACCTGTTTGGGTCAGCCCACTTAGGGAACAATTGAGTGAGAGATAAAGCAACTAATCCAAAAAACTGGAGGTATCTGAGTGATAGGGAAAGGCTGTGGGACAGTAATCGCTTAGGTATCTGTGGTAGGCTGAATATTGGCCCTGAAGATAGCCACAACCAGATCCTTAGGACCTGTGAATGTTAACCTTACACAGAAAAAGGGACTTTGCAGGTGTGACTAATTTAAGGCTCTTGCGATGGGGAGGACATCCTGGATTCTTCGGGTGGGCCCTAAGTGTACTCACAAGCATCCTCCTTGGAGAGAGGCAGAGAGAGATTAGACAGGAAAAGGTGAAGTGATGATGGAAACAGAGACGGGGTGATGCCCTCCGAAAATGGAGGAAGGAGCCACAAGCCAAGGAATTGAGGCGGGCCCTCGCAACCGAGAAAGGCAAGGAAAGGGGCTCTCCTCCCAAAGCTTCCAGGAGGAGCCAGCACTGCCGACACCTTGACTTTAGTCCAGTGAAACTGATTTTGGTCTTCTGACTACCAGAACTGTGAAAGAATACATCTGTGTTGTTTTCAGCCACCACTTCTATGGTAAATTGTTGCAGCAGCCACAGCAGACTAATACAAATATCTTTTCCTTGCTAAATGCCAGAGTTCCACGCTAGCAGTCCAGGGTACTATGCAGGGGCAGGGAGAGCTGGAGGGGATCGCTACAAAGCATCCACTTCCTCACAAGTTCCTCCTCGATATAGGCATGGGAAGCTGCAGCTGGAAACAGAAATGGAAATAGCAGCTTTGAAACTGCGTGGTTGGGGAAGAACATTTCTGAGCATCATGGACAGTAGGCAATAGCAGACGGAGAGACAGAATTTGCAGCAATTAGCACATTTACATAAATATTAGGAACAGGCCGGCTAAGTCTGGAGAATGTGGGCCAGAGGAAGTTGGAGAGCAGAGGTGATGAGAAGAGGATCTGGATAGGGATGAGGCCAGAGGTCTCTCCTGAGGCACATCCAATGCTCACAGGCAATGTAGTGGCGAGGGATGGGCAGTGAGCAGCTGGGCCTCTCTGGTTTTGCCCTTCAGGTGTTGCTATGGAGGGTGGGAGGGGACCTGAGTGTGTGGATCTCTGAATCTGCCACCCCCATTTCATTCAGAATAACTCTGAGTTTACATGTTGGACAACACTGAGTTTATATGTTGCAAAACCCACCCCAAGTGGGATTTCATGTAAGAAAATCTTTCCACTGGTGGAAATATTTTTTGGTAACTTTTAATTATGATATAATTTGAAACATACAGAAAATTGCAACAGTATAAAGGACTCCCTTACCCTTCATCCAAGAGTCAGCATTTTGAATGATTATTTGTTCTCGCTTTCTAAATACAAACATAACTGAGCCATTTGAACGTAAGCATTATATTCCTTTATCCCTAAATATGTCAGTGTCTATTTCATACAAACAAGGATATTTTGTAATTTTTACTACAGTACAATTATCAAAATTGGGAAATTTAGCATTGACAAAATGCTGTTATCTAATCCACAGTCCAAATGCAAATTCTGTCAAATGTTTTTAGAACTATTTTTTCCTGGTCCAGGATCTGATCCAGGTTCACACACTGCATTTATTTGTCATGTCTCTCCAGTCTTCTTTAATTAAGAATATTTCCTTAGCTTTTGTCTTTCATGTCCTTGACATTTTTGAAGAGTGCAAGTCAGTTATTTTGTAAATTACCCCTCAGTTTGGGTTTGCATAATATCTCCTCACGACAAGATTCAGATCATACAAATTTTAGCTTGAATACCAGAGATGTGATGTGTATTCTTCTCAGCACACTGTTCTGGAAGGGATGTGACCTTGCTTTGTCCCATCACTGGTAACCCTGGTCCCTTGTTAAGGTGTTGCCCTCCAGGTTCTCCGCTGTAAGTCCTGATTTTCCCCTTTGTAATTAAGTAATCTGTGAAAAGATATTTTAAAACTATGTAAATATCCTGTTCCTTATCAAAACATCACCCACTAGCTTTAGCATCCACTGATAATTCTTACTTGAATCTATTCTTACTATGATGATTGCAAAATGATGACTTTTCTAACTGCCTCATTCCTTCTACATTAATTAGTTGGCATAATTCTATAAGAAAGCTCTTTCTCTTATCTCCCTTTAATTTATCCATTTATTTAATTATATCAGTAAACACCCATAGATCTCATTTTTTTCAATGGATTATGTCATTATTATTATTATTTATTTTGATGTTCACATTCATTCAGATTTGGTCACCTTGATGACGCCTTCAAGTGGGCTCCTACGTTTTTTAATATGTTGTTATAATTTCGGGGGCACTCCTTTACTTTTTCTGACAAGATATTCTAGGTTCTTCTTGCTTCAACCTTGGAAGCAGCCATTTTCCCAAAGATCCCTAGCTCCTTATATTATTATAAGGAATAATATTTAGAAGATATGAGTAGTAGGTGTATTCATTGCTACTGGCATTAACAGTGCTTCTAGGCTCTTTCAGCTTACAGATCTAGAACACACACACACACCTATCTGTCTATCTATACCATGTCTCTAATTCCCATCCTATACGACAAGAGTTCATCCCAAGCTTCTCCCATTCCATATTTGTAACGGGTCTTTATCACAGTGAGAAAATGGCTCCCACCATTTCAGATACTTATTCATTTGCTCAATCCACAAAAAGTAGTTTTAGAATTGTTAATATATACCACTGCAAGCTTCTAAGTAGAATTATTTATTTATAGTTCTTTTTGTCTTTAGATCGAAGATACATATATATATATAGTCAAAGCACTGTGCTCAAAAGTTACTGGGGTTAGTTCTCATTTTTCCCCCTTCATAATGGCTTTGTTATTTTTTTGAATTATGGTTAAGTGCCATTTTTTTTCTGTTTATATTCCATTTTGAGTTTTAAAACTGACATACATATTGGTTTGGTTAATTCTTTTTTATATAATTTATTTTAGTATCATTATTCTACAGTTACATGTGCAATATTCTGGTTATTAAACTACCCCCTTCATCAGGTCCCCCCCACCAACCCCATTACAGTCACTGTCCATTAGCATAATGAGACGCTATAGAATCACTACTTGTCTTCTCTGAGTTGTACTGCCCTCCCCGTGCCCCCCCAACATTATATCTGCTAATCGTAATGCCCCTTTTCCCCCCTTATCCCTCCCTTCCCACCCATCTTCGCCAGTCCCTCTCCCTTTGGTAACTATTAGTCCGTTCTTGGGTTCTGTGGGTCTGCGGCTGTTTTGTTCCTTCAGTTTTTTTCTTTGTCCTTATACTCCACATATGAGTGAAATCATTTGATACTTGTCTTTTTCGGCTTGGCTTATTTCACTGAGCATAATACCGTGTAGCTCCATCCATGTTGTTGCAAATGGTAGGATTTATTTTCTTCTTATGGCTGTATAATATTCCATTGTGTATAGGTACCACTTCTTCTTTATCCATTCATCTACTGATGGACACTTAGATTGCTTCCATTTCTTGGCTATTGTAAATAGTGCTGCCATAAACACAGGGGTGCATATTTCTTTTTCAAACTGGGCTACTGCAGTCTTAGGGTAAATTCCTAGGAGTGGAATTCCTGGGTCAAATGGTATTTCTATTTTGAGGTTTTTGAGGAACCTCCATAGTGCTTTCCACAATGGTTGAACTAATTTGCATTCCCACCAGCAGTGTAGGAGGGTTCCCTTTTCCCTACATCCTCGCCAACATTTGTTGTTGTTTGTTTGTGTTTTGGATGTTGGCCATCCTCACTGGTGTGAGATGATATCTCATTGTGGTTTTAATCTGCATTTCTCTGATGATTAGTGATGTGGAGCATCTTTTCATGTGCCTGTTGGCCATCTGAATTTCTTCTTTGGAGAGGTGTCTATTCATGTCCTCTGCCCATTTCTTAATTTGATTATTTGCTCTTTGTTTGTTGAGGTGCGTGAGTTTTTTATATATTTTGGGTGTCAGCCCCTTATCAGATACGTCATTTATGAATATATTCTCCCATACTGTAGGATGTCTTTTTGTTCTACTGATGGTGTCCTTTGCTGTACAGAAGATTTTCAGCTTGATATAGCCCCACTTGTTCATTTTTGCTTTTGTTTCCCTTGCCCAGGGAGATATGTTCATGAAGAAGTCGCTCATGTTTATGTCCAAGAGATTTTTGCCTATGTTTTTTTCTAAGAGTTTTATGGTTTCATGACTTACATTCAGGCCTTGATCCATTTTGAGTTTACTTTTGTGTAAACAATAGTCCAGTTTCATTCTCTTACATGTAGCTGTCCAGTGCTGCCAACACCAGCTGCTGAAGAGGCTGTCATCTCCCCATTGTATATCCAAGGCTCCTTTATCATACATTAATTGACTATATATGTTTGGGTTAATGTTTGGGTTTTCTATTCTGTTCCACTGGTCTGTGGGTCTGTTTTTGTGCCAATACCAAATTGTCTTGATTACTGTGGCTTTGTAGTAGAGCTTGAAGTCAGGGAGCATAATTCCCCCTGTTTTATTCCTCCTTCTCAGGATTGCTTTGGCTGTTCGGGGTCTTTTGTGGTTCCATATGAATTTTAGAATTATTTGTTCCAGTTCATTGAAGAAAGCTGTTGGGAGTTTGATAGGGATTGCATTGAATCTGTAGATTGCTTTAGGTAGTATAGCCATTTTGACAGTATTTATTCTTCCTAGCCAAGAGCATGGGATGCATTTCCATTTGTTAGTGTCCTCTTTAATTTCTCTTAGGAGTGTCTTGTAGTTTTCAGAGTACAGGTCTTTCACTTCCTTCGTTAGGTTTATTCCTAGGTATTTTATTCTTTTTGATGCAATTGTGAATGGAATTGTTTTTCTGATTTCTCTTTCTGTTAGTTCATCATTAGTGTATAGGAAAGCAACAGATTTCTGTGTGTTAATTTTGTATCCTGCAACTTTGCTGAATTCGGATATTAGTTCTAGTAGTTTTGGAATGGAGTCTTTAGGGTTTTTTATGTACAGTATCATGTCATCTGCAAATAGTGACAATTTGACTTCTTCTTTACCAATCTGGATGCCTTGTATGTCTTTGTTTTGTCTGATTGCTGTGGCTAGGACCTCCAGTACTATGTTGAATAACAGTGGAGAGAGTGGGCATCCCTGTCTTGTTCCCGATCTTAGATGAAAAGCTTTCAGCGTCTCGCCGTTAAGTATGATGTTAGCTGTGGGTTTGTCATATATAGCCTTTATGATGTTGAGGTACTTGCCGTCTACACCCATTTTGTTGAGAGTTTTAATGATGAATGGATGCTGAATTTTGTCAAATGCTTTTTCAGCATCTATGGAGATGATCATGTGGTTTTTGTTCTTCTTTTTGTTGATGTGGTGGATGATGTTGGTGGATTTTCGAATGTTGTACCATCCTTGCATCCCTGGGATGAATCCCACTTGATCATGGTGTATGATCCTCTTGATGTATTTTTGAATTCGATTTGCTAATATTTTGTTCAGTATTTTTGCATCTACGTTCATCAGGGATATTGGTCTGTAATTTTCTTTTTTGGTGAGGTCTTTGCCCGGTTTTGGTATTAGAGTGATGCTGGCTTCGTAGAATGAGTTTGGAAGTATTCCCTCCTCTTCTATTTTTTGGAAAACTTTAAGGAGAATGGGTGTTATTTCTTCTCTACATGTCTGGTAGAATTCAGAGGTGAATCCATCAAGTCCGGGGGTTTTGTTCTTGGGTAGTTTTTTGATTACCGATTCAATTTCGTTGCTGGTGACTGGTCTGTTTAGTTTTTCTGTTTCTTGCTTGGTCAGTCTTGGGAGGTTGTATTTTTCTAAGAAGTTGTCCATTTCTTCTTTGTTTTCCAGCTTGTTAGCATATAGATTCTCATAATATTCTCTTATAATTCTTTATATTTCTGTGGGGTCCGTCGTGATTTTTCCTTTCTCATTTCTGATTCTGTTTATGTGTGTAGATTCTCTTTTTCTCTTAGTGAGTCTGGCTAGGGGTTTATCTATTTTGCTTATTTTTTCAAAGAACCAGCTCTTGGTTTCATTGATTTTTTTCTATTGTTTTATTCTTCTCAATTTTATTTATTTCTTCTCTGATCTTTTTATGTCCCTCCTTCTGGTGACTTTGGGCCTCATTTGTTCTTCTTTTTCCAATTTCAGCAATTGTGTCTTTAGACTATTCATTTGGGAATGTTCTTCCTTCTTTAAATAGGCCTGGATTGCAATATACTTTCCTCTTAGAACTGCCTTTGCT
>JAVSCE010010938.1:0-16918 GCA_032199065.1 Smutsia gigantea
GAATCTGAGAAGTTGTATTCTTTGGGTAAATTCCAAGGAGTGGGATTGCCAGGTCAAATGGTATTTCTATTTTTACTTTTTGGAGGAACCTACATATTGCTTTCCACAACGGTTGAACTAGCTTACATTCCCACCAGCAGTGTAGGAGGGTTCCCCTTTCTCCGCATCATCACCAGCATTTGTTGTTCTTAGTCTTTTGGATGCTGGCCATCCTTACTGGTGTGAGGGGTATCTCATGGTGGTTTTAATTTGCACTTCCCTGATGTTTAGTGATGTGGAGCATCTTTTCATGTGTCTCTTGGCCATCTGAATTTCTTCTTTGGAACTGTCTCCTCATATCCTCTGCCCTTTTTTAAATAGGAATACTGGCTTTTTGGGTGTTGAGGCGTGTAAGTTCTCTATATACTTTGGGTGTTAACCCTTTGTCGGGTATGTCATTTACAAATTTATTCTCCCATTCTGTAGGATGCCTTTTTGTTCTGTTGATGGTGTCCTTTGCTGTACAGAAACTTCTAAGTTTGATGTAGTCCCATGAGTTCATTTTTGCTTTTGTTTCCCTTGCTCAAGGAGATGCGTTCAGGAAGAAGTTATTCATGCTTATATTCAGGAGATTTTTGCCTATGTTGTATACTAACAGTTTTATGATTTCATGACTTACATTCAGGTCCTTGATCCATTTCAAGTTTAGTTTTGTGTATGGGTTAAACAATAATCCAGTTTCATTCTCATGCATGTAGCTGTCCAGTTTTGCCAACACCATCGAAGAGGCTGTTGAAGAGGCTGTCATTTCCCCATTGTATGCCCGTGGCTCCTTTATCATATATTAATTGACCATATGTGCTTGGGTTTATATCAGGGCTCTCTAGTCTGTTCCATTGGTCTATGGGTCTGTTCTTCTGCCAGTACCAAATTGTCTTGAGTACTGTGGCTTTGTAGTAGAGCTTGAAGTTGGGGAGCATAATACCCCTAGCTTTATTCTTCCTTCTCAGGATTGCTTTGGCTATTCGGGGTCTTTTTTTGTTCCCTATGAATTTTAGAACGATTTTCTCTAGTTCGTTGTAGAATGCGGTTGGTATTTTGATAAGAATTGCATTGAATCCATAGATTACTTTAGGCAGGATGGCCATTTAGACAATATTAATTCTTCCTGTCCATGAGCACGGGATGTGTTTCCATTTCTTGGTATCTTCTTTAATTTCTCTCATGACTGTCTTGTAGTTTTCACAGTATAGGTCTTTCACTTCCTTGGTTAGGTTTATTCCTAGGTATTTTGTTCTTTTTAATGCAACTATGAAAGGAGAATTGTTTTCCTGATTTCTCTCTCTGCTAGTTCATTGTTAGTGTATAGGAATGCCACAGATTTCTGCATATTAATTTTGTATCCCACAACTTTGCTGAATTCAGATATTAGATCTCGTAGTTTTGGAGTAGATTCTTTAGGGTTTTTTATGTACAGTATCAGGTCATCTGCAAACAGGGACAGTTTAACTTCTTCCTTGCCAATCTGGATGCCTTTTATTTCTTTGTGTTGTCTGATTGCCATGGCTAGGACCTCCAGTACTATGTTGTATAGAAGTGGGGAGAGTGGGCATCCTTGTCCCCGATCTTAAAGGAAAAGCTTTCAGCTTCCTGCTGTTAAGTATAATGTTGGCTGTGGGTTGGTCATATATGGCCTTTATTACACCAAGAGGTACTTGCCCTGTATACCCATTTTGTTGACAGTTTTTATCATGAATGGATGTTGAATTTTGTCGAATACTTTTTCAGCATATATGGAATGATCATGTGGTTTTTGTTCTTTTTGTTGATGTGGTTGATGATGCCGATGGATTTTCGAATGTTGTACCATCCTTACATGCCTGGAATAAATACAACTTGGTCATGATGGATGATCCTTTTGATTTATTTTTAAATTTGGTTTGCTAATATTTTGTTGAGTATTTTTGCATCTATATTCATCAGGGATATTGGTCTGTAATTTTCTTTTTTTGTGATGTCTTTGCCTGATTTTCATATTAGAGTCATGTTGGCCTCATAGAATGAGTTTGGAAGTATTCCCTCTTCTTCTACTCTTGAGTAAACTTTAAGGAGGATGGGTATTAGGTCTTCACTAAATGTTTGATAAAATTCAGCAGTGAAGCCATCTGGTACAGGTGTTTTGTCCTTAGGTAGTTTTTTGATTACCAATTCAATTTCTTTGCTAATAATTGGTCTGTTCAGATTTTCTGTTTCTCTCTGGGTCAGCCTTGAAAGGTTGCATTTTTCTAGAAAGTAGTCCATTTCTTCTAGGTTATCCAGTTTGTTAGCCTATAATTTTTCATAGTATTCTCTAATAATTCTTTGTATTTCTGTGGTGTCCATAAATGATTTTTCCTTTCTCATTTCTGATTCTGTTTATGTGAATAGACTCTCTTTTTTTTCTTGATAAGTCTGGCTAGGGGTTTATCTATTTTGTTAATTTTCTCGAAGAACCAGCTCTTGCTCTCATTGATCCTTTCCATAGTATTATTCTTCTCAATTTTATTTATTTCTGCTGTAATGTTTATTATGTCCCTCCTTCTACTGATTTGGGCCTTCTTTGTTCTTCTTTTTCTACTTTCATTAATTCTGAGTTTAGACTGCTCATATGGGATTGTTCTTCCTTCCTGAGGTAGGCCTGTATTGCAATATACTTTACTCTTAGCATGGTCTTCGCTGCATCCCACATATTTTGCAGTATTGAATTATTGTTGTCATTTGTCTCCATATATTGCTTGATCTCTGTTTTTTATTTGGTCATTGATCCATTGGTTATTTAGGAGCATGTTGTGAAGCCTCCATGTGTTTGTGGGATTTTTCATTTTCTTTGCATAATTTATTTCTAGTTTCATACCTTTCTGGTCTCAGAAACTGGCTGGCACAATTTCAATCTTTTGAATTTACGGTGGCTCTTTTTGTGGCCTAGGATATGATCTATTCTTGAAAATGTTCCATGTGCACTTGAGAAGAATGTGTATTTTGCTGCTCTTGGGTGTAGAGTTCTGGAGATGTCTGTTAGGTCCATCTGTTCTAATGTGTTGTTCAGTACCTCTGTCTCCTTACTTATTTTCTGTCTGGTTGATCTGTCCTTCAGAGTGAGTGGGGTGTTGAAGTCTCCTAGAATGAATGCATTGCATTTTATTTCTCCTTTTAATTCTGTTATTATTTGTTTCACATATGTAGATGCTCCTGTGTTGGGTGCATAGATATTTATAATGGTTATATCTTCTTGTTGGATTGACCCTTTTATCATTATGTAATGTCCTTCTTTGTCTCTTGTAACTTTCTTTGTTTTGCAGTCCATTTGTCTCATATAAGTACTGCAAGTCCTGCTTTTTCCTATTAGTTGCATGAAATATATTTTTCCATCCCTTCACTTTTAGTCTGTGTATGTCTTTGGGTTTAAAGTGGGTCTCTTGTAGGCAGCATATAGATGGGTCTTGTTTTTTTATCCATTCAGTGACTCTTTGTCTTTTGATTGGTGCATTCAGTCCATTTACATTTAGGGTGATTATTGATAGGTAGGTACTTATTGGCAATGCAGGCTTTAGATTCGTGGTTACCCAAGGTTCATGGTTAACTTCCTTACTGTCTAAGAGTCTAACTTAACTCAATTAATATGCTATTACAAACACAATATAAAGGTTCTTTTTTTTCTCCTCCTTTCTTTATATATTAGGTATCATATTCTGTACTCTTTGTCTATCCCTTGATTGACTTTGGGGATAGTTAATTTAATTTTGCATTTGCTTAGTAATTAGCTCTTCTACTTTCTTTACTATGGTTTTATTACCTCTGGTGACAGCTATTAAACCTTAGGAACACTTCCCTCTACAGCAGTCCCTACAAGATACACTGTAGAGATGGTTTGTGCGAGGTAAATTCTCTCAGCTTTGCTTACCTGGAAATTGTTTAATTACTCCTTCAAAGTTACATGATAAGCTTGCCGGAAAAAGTATTCTTTGTTCAAGGCCCTTCTGCTTCATTGCATTAAATACATCATGCCACTCCCTTCTGGCCTGTAAGGTTTCTGTTGAGAAGTTTGATGATAGCCTCATGGGCTCTCCTTTGTATGTGATCTTATTTCTCTCTCTGGCTGCTTTTAATAGTCTGTCCTTATCCTTGATCTTTGCCATTTTAATTACTATATGTCTTCGTGTTGTCTTCCTTGGGTCCCCTGTGTTCAGAGATCTGTGCACCTCCATGGCCTGAAAGACTATCTCTTTCCCCAGACTGGGGACGTTTTCAGCAATTACCTCTTCAAAGACACTCTCTATCCCTTTTTCTCTCTCTTTTTCTTCTGGTACCCCTATAATATGAATATTGTTCTGTTTGGATTGGTCACACCGTTCTCTTAATATCCTTTCATTCTTAGAGATCCTTTTTTCTCCCTGTGCCTCAGCTTCTTTGTATTGCTCTTCTCTAGTTTCTATTTCATTAATCGTCTCTTCCACCCGTATCCAATCTGCTTTTAATACCCTCCATTGTGCTCTTCAACGATTGGATCTTCGACTGGAATTCATTCCTGAGTTCTTGAAAGTCTTTTGGTATCTCCATGAGCATTTTTATGATTTTTATTTTGAAATCCCTTTCAGGAAGAGTCATGACGGCAATGTCATTTAAACCTTTCTCAGGAGTGGTATTAATAATTTTACTCCGAACCAGAGTCCTTTGGCATTTCATATTTGTATATGTCGCCCTCTAGTGCACAGAAGCTCTACTCTCTGGAGCTGCTTAGCCTCTGAAGCAATATATCCGGGGTTGCAGGGGGGTGGTATTGGTGCCTGGTGGGGAGGAAAGAGCTGTTACCTGCGTTTCGGCTGCTATGCCTGTCTCACTGCCTGAACCAGTGGGCTGAGCACACAGGTATTAGCTTCTATACTTTGTGCTTGTAGTTGCTGTAGACAGATCTTCCTTCTGGCTGGCCTAATGCCAGGGTAGGGTTTGCCGGTTTGCGAGCCAGGTGGGGCTGGCTGGAAGAAAGGCACAGTAAGGCTGCGTATTACGGAGGGGTTCCTTGGAGCTGTGTAGCCAGCCAGGGATCTGAAATACCTGAAAATCGTCTAAGGAGGAAGATTTCTTTTTCCTCCTTAAATATGAGAGTTTATATGGCAAAGCTCCCAACCTGCTGGGCAGAGTGTACCTGGACAATTTTGTCTACCTGTCCTCTCTCCTGAGCAGTAAGCTCTGTGCGATCCTTGCCCCTTAGCAGCCCCCTTGCTAAGCGCTTCCTTGTTAGGAAGTCTCTCAGACTGCCTGCCTTTCTTTTGTCCCAGAGCAGCCGGATATGGATCCCTGCTTTCCACAAGCGGCTGAAATCTCAGTCTCTCCAGGAATTCTGCCTGTCTTAGCTTTCAAATCCCGTAATCACGAGAGTATCATGCAAGCACCATGAAATGTAGGTTTGTGCTCCCAGAGCAGATCTCTGGAGTTAGGTATTCAATAGTCCCAGGCTTCCACTCCCTCCCTCCTCCGTTTCTCTTCCTCCTGCTGGTGAGCTGGGGTGGGGGAAGGGCTCGGGTCCTGCCAGGCCATAGCTTTGGTACATTACCCTGTTCTGTGAGGTCTGCTCTTGTCTCCAGGTGTATGCAGTCTGGCACAGTCCTCTCTGCTGTTGCTCTTTCAGAATTAGTTGTATTAATCATGTTTTTGTATTATATGCGGTTTTAGGAGGAAGCCTGTGTCTCACCTCTCACGTCGCCATCTTTAATCCAATCTCTGACATCTGAGTCCTCTGATGCATGAACATGGATGGTCTCTCCATTTCTCTAGGTCTTTGCTTTCTTTCACCAGTTTTTACAGTTTTGAGCATACAAATCCTGTACACATTCTGTTAGATTTATACCCAAGTATTTCACGTTTCTGAGTGATTGAGCATGGAACTGTATTTAGTTTTGCTTTGTGTGTTCATTACTAATAAATAGAAACATGACTGATTTTGTTCCTGTATCCTGTGACCTTCCTGAACCTATTTTTAGTTCTACAATTTTTTCTTGTAGAAAAATTACATCACCTATAATTTTTACCCCCTGCTCTGTATGATGTTTATTTTCTTGCCTTACTGCACTAGCTAGAATTTCCAGTGCTGTGCTGAAGATCCAATGGTGAGAGAGCTGATATGCTTGCCTTGTTCTTGATCTAAGGGAAAAAACAGTCTTTCACCATTAGGTATGAGATGTTATTTTTTTAAGAGATGTTCTTTTTCATGTTGAGGAAGTCACTCTGCATTCCTACCTAAGGACATGAGTGTTACAAGGGTGTTACAACTTTTTAAATGCTTTACTGTATCAACTGATAAAATTATCTGATTTTTACTTCTTTGGTATGTTCATATGGTAGGTTATGTTGATGGATTTAGGAATAGTGAAGGAGCCTCGTATCCCTGGAATAAATGCAGCTTGGTTGTGATGTACAATTCTTTTATATGCTTATGAATCCTATTCATTAATATTTTCTTAGGCATTTTTGCGTCTTTGGTATCTATATTCAAGAAGGATTTTGGTCTGGAATTTTACTTTTTGTATTGTCTTTTTCCTGCTTCAGCTTCAGGATAATATTGATTACAAATGAGTAAAGGAGGAGGTGTTTTCTCCTCCTGTATTTTCTAGAAAAGACTGGATAATTGATGTTAATGCTTAAAAATTTTTGTAGACATCTCAAGTAAAACAACCTCAGCCTAGACATTTCTTTTACAAGAATTTTTAAATTACTAATTTCCTTAATAGCTATAAGTCTACTCACATTATCTATTTCATGTTGGGTAAGTTACGGTAGTCCAAGTTTTGAAGAATTGGTTGATTTCATCTAAGTCGTCAATCTTAGGTTTGTAAAGCTGTAGTATTTCTTTATCTTTTTGTTATCTTCAGGGTCTCTGGTTGATATCTTATTTCATTCCTGGCATTAGTAATTTATGTATTCTTTCTTCAGTATTGCTAAGAGATTTGTCAATTTTATTTTTTTCAACAAACAAGCTTCCTGTTTCACTTTCTTGTATTGTTTCTGTGTTCAACTTTATTGATTTCTGCTCTTTATGTCCCTCTTTTTGATTGCTTTGTACTTACTTGCTCTTCTTTTCCTATTTCCTAGAGGTGGCAGCTTAGATTATTGACTTGAGACTTATTTTATGTAATATCTGTTATAAGGTTTCCTTTCAGAACTACTTTAGCTACATCCCACAAATTTTGATATATTTTCATTTTCATTCAGTTTAATGTATTTTAAAATTTCTCTTGAAATTATTCAATATTCAGAAGTGTGTTTCGTTCCCAAGTATTTGAGGATTTTCTTGTTATCTTTCTGTTTTGATTTCTAGTTTGATTCCTTGTGGTCTGAGAACACACTGTACATGATTTCAATTATTTTAAATTTGTTGAGGTTTGTTTTATGGCTCAGGTTATGGTCCATCTTGGTATATGTTCTGTGGGAACTTAAAAAGAATATGTACTCTGCTGTTGAGTTCTTTTATATCCCTGCTGATCTGGCTCTATCAACTGCTGAGAGAAGAACGCTGGTCTCCAACTAAAATGGTAGATTTAATCAAATTTTTCCTTTCAGTTCTGCCAGTTTTTGATTCACACATTTTGCAGCTCTGTTGTTAGGAATATATACATTTAGCATTGTTGTCTTCTTGGTGAATGGAACCTCTTATTATTATGTAATATCCTTCCTTGCCCTGAAGGCTACTTTGACAATAATATTGCCACTCCAGCCCTCTTTTGGTTAATGCTTGCAAAGTATGTTTTTCCTTTCTTTTAACTTACATATATCATTATATTTAAAATAACTTTAAGATATCATATAATTTGGTTATGTTTTTTAAATCCATTCTGACAATCTCTGTTAATAGCTGTGTTTGGATTATTTACTTTTAATGAAATTATTGGCAAGTTTAGATTTAAGTCTACCATTTTATTTCTTTTCTGCTTGTTCCCTATTTTTAATTTTTTTCCTATCCAGCCTTCTTATGCATTGTTTTTAACATTACAATTTAATGCACTTTAAAAATTATTTCATATAGTTCTCAAAGCATTCATGCTATAAATTACAATATACATATTTAACTTTCAGTGTATAAAATAATTAATCATTTCAAGAGGAATGTATAAACCTTATCACCTGTACTATTCATGTTTTTTCATCTTCTTTATCTTATGATGTTTTGACATCTTTCAGACCTGGGGAGAAACTTATCCTCCCGGAGCTAGCTCCTGGGGGTGGTGGAGAGCTTGCTGGGAGCACGCCTCTCACGTACAGAGACTGCCTCACTCAGTGCTGTGCTCCTACCTATCCCTTCTCTAACACACACCAAGCACCATTTCCCCTGCTCTGAATCAAGCCAGGGCCAGGTAGCAGACAACTAAGGGTAGTTCTTTTATCCCCAAGCCCAACAGAATTATCAAAACTACCTATCTTAAACTGTTTATTCTGCTCTGTTTTGCTTTCCTCCTGGCTCCTGCTTCTGCCTCCTGATCAAAGCCTAATGCTTCACCTCTGGCTTTGTGTGGCAAGGCATGCCCCCTTCCCTTGGGAAATGTAAGTAATCAAAATCTTCTTTCAATGATATTGACTTCTCCATGCCATGACTCAGTCACCTCTGTAACTTAAAATCCACACCAATTTTAGAACACCGCCATCATACAGGTTCCTTCACCCTTGATCTGGTCTCTATCTAGCCAGTCCTCTCTTGTTTGTAGCTATCTCATAAATTATGTGGATACACATTTGAAATCCCATCAGACAATGTTACAAACTTTTAGCAATTCTTTTGGAGCTGGCTACTGGCAATGATTTCCTCTTTAGTTTTGTTTCAAGAATGCTTTATTTCACTTTCATTCTCAAAGGATAACTTCATTGAAGAATTCTTGGTTAGCAGTTCTTTTCTTTCACCATGTAAAAAATATTCTGCTATTTCTCTGGCCTCCATGAGTTCTGATGGAAATCTGTACTCATTCTAGTTGTTGTTCTCCTACATGTTTTTTCACTAGAGGCTTTCATGACTTTTAATTTGTCTTCAGTTTCCAGCAGTGTGGTTATGTTGTTCTGGGTGTGGAATTCTTTGAATTTATTCTGTTTGTGTTCACTGAGCTTTCTGAATCATAATATTTACATCTTCTGCAATATTTCAGAAGTCTTCAGCTATTATTTCTCCAAATATTTTTTTAGCACCATACTCTGATCTACTCTTCTTGTTCAGATTAGGTAACTTCTACTGTTCTGTCTTCAAGTTCACTGACTCACTCTTCTGTCACCTCATTTTAAAATCAAGCCTATCCAGTGAGTTTTTATTTAGGCTATAGAACTTCTCAGTTCTAACCTTTCCATGTCATTCTTTGTATCTACTGTTTCTTTGTTGAAACCTTCTATTTTTCTATTATTTTTAAAAGTATTTGTGATTGCCCGCTGGACCATTTTTATAATAGATGTTTTAAAATCTTTGCTAGATAATTCCAACATCTGTGTTAACTTGCCATTGGTGTCTGCCTTTTTCATAAGAATAGTTATTTTCCTGTTCTTCGTACGCCAAGTAATTTTGTATTGTATCCATCTGCATTATTATGAGGCTCTGGGTCTTGTTTAAACCCTACCTTTGTTCTAGCAGGTAAACTACCTAGGCTAGAGGCTGCAAGCTGCAACCAGCCTTCTGCGAGCTGCCAGCTTTTAAAGACTCTGCAGCACTATTTGTTCTGTCCTGCAAGTGCGCTACCCAGTGGCCAGTCCGAGACCTGGATAATAGTTTTTCTGTTAGTTCAGCTCTCTTATGTTCAGTTTTCTTTGCTATGCTGAAGAGTAGTCCATGTATGTCAAGCTTGGGGATGAAACAGGAGATCATTAACAACTTTTATGGAGTCACTTTCCTGAGCTCTTCCCTCTCTGCCATCTTTCTAGTCTTCTAGCCTTGCAGCTCTTCTAGCCATAAAGCTGGGGCTCTAGTTACCACACTTTGTCCTTGCACTTCTGCACTGTGCCTGATTCCTGATTCCACTGGGGAACAGAGAGAGAGCTATGAGGCTGGCTCCATCCTCTTGGGACAACTCCACTAATGAGAGAGGAAGGTTATCCTCCCTCAGCATTTTGGTTTCTGCAAGCTCCCATGGGACTGGAAGCTGGTGTGCATTGGAATGAAGAAAAGAAAAACACAGATTTTCACCCTCTGTTAGGTGCTCCCTTTTCTCCCCCAGCCAAACTAGAGGGCTTCTCCTGGTCCTCTTTCTGTGCCTTGGTGCCCATTTCTGTTTCCAGGTTGAGCTGCCAGTGTTGAGTTAAAGGCTGGTAGAAAAATAATAAACTCAACACTGGTGGTACATTGAATTCTGGTCTTCTTTCTCAATCCACCTGCTACTATTTACTTTTTGGAGTCCTCAAACAGCTGCTCCATGCATTCTATCCAGGTCTGACAGCTATATTTAGTAGGAGTGTCAGGGTAGAGTGTGCTTACTCTGTTTCACTAAGAACTGAATCCTCCTTGCTGCCTATTTAGCATTAAGTGTATGGTTGCATTCACATGAGTCAAATACTGTTGAGATTACTGTGCAGTCACCAGGAAGAAAAAGCTGATCATGACCACTCAGTGGACATGCCAGAAACAATTAACTAATACTGGAGAGAGATTTTTTGCTCCAGATAAAAGACTTCCAAAACAAATATCCTCTCAAATGAGGGTTAATTTCTCTAACAGATCTAAGATAAAGCCCACCTATAAACAGAGCCTGCCCCAGACACAAAGCTTCTAACTGGTTTTTCAGATTTAGTATGAAATATAAAAAGCACCCACGTCAGAAGAAAGCCTCAATATATAGGCAGAAGCCAATAAAAGAAGACACAAAATAGAGGAAAACTGGAGGAGAGTCTAGGTAATGAAGGACACAAAGGAAAACAACAAAATTTTAACTAGTGCACTCAAACAAGTAGAATTCATCAAACAGGAATCAAGATGCTCAAAAAAAAAGAAAAAGAAAAATAATCAGAATAAGAGTACTAGTAAATTAATATGATGGTCAAAAAGATGGTGGCATGAGAGGTGAGGCAGAGGATTCCTCCTAAAACCACATATAATACGAAAATATAACTGATACAATTACTCCTGAAAGAGCAACAGGAAAGAGGACTGTGCCAAACTGCATACACCTGGAGACAAAAGCAGACCTCACAGAACAGGGTAACGTACTAAAGCTGTGGCCTGGTGGGACCCAAGCCCTTCCTCCACCCCGGCTCACGGGGGGAGGAAGAGAAATGGAGCAGGGAGGGAGTAGAGACCTGGAACTACTGAACACCTAACTCCAGAGATCTGCTCTGGGAGCAAAAACCTACATTTCATAGTGTTTGTATGATACTCTCGTAATTAGCTGGTTGGAAAGCTAAGCCAGGCAGAATTTATGAAGAGACTGAGATTCCAGCTGCTTGTGGAAAGGAGGGATACATATCAGGCTGCTCTGGGACAAAAGAAAGGCAGGCAGTCTGAGAGACTTCCTAACAAGGAAGCCCTTAGCAAGAGGGCTGCCAAAGGGACAAGGATTGCACAGAGCTTACTGCTCAGGAGAAAGGACAGGTAGACAAAATTGTCCGGGTGCACACTGCCCAGCAGATTGGGTGCTTTCACGATCTTCAGGTGCTCCAGCTCCCTGACTGCCTACACAGCTCCAAGAACCCCCTCCGTGATAGGCACCCTACTGCGCCTTTCCCCTGGTCAGCCCCACTTGGATCGCAAAACGGCAAACACTACCCTGGCGTTAGGCCAGCCGGACGGAAGATCTGTCTACAGCAAATACAAACGTAAGGCACAGAGGCTTATACCTGTGTGCTCAGCCCACTGGTTCAGGCAGTGGAGACAGGCATAGCAGCCAAAAAGCAGGAAACAGCTCTTTACTCCCCGCAAGCACCAATACCACTCCCCTGTGACCCCCGACATCGCTTCAGGGGCGGAGCAGCTCCAGAGAGTAGAGCTTCTGGGCACTAGAGGGTGCCATACGCAAATATGAAATGCCAAAGGGATCTGGTTCAGAGTAAAATTATTACAACTCCTGAGAAAGATTTAAATGATATCGACCCCATGACTCTCCCTGAAAGGCAGTTCAAAATAAAAATCATTAACATAACTATGGAGGTATGGAAAGATATTCAAGAACTCAGGAATGAACTCCGGTCAGATATCCAATCATTGAAGAGCACAAGGGAGGGTACTAAAAGCAGATTGGATACGGTGGAGAAGACAATAAATGAAATAGAAAACTAGAGAAGAAGAATACAAAGAAGCTGAGGCACAGAGAGAAAAAAGGATCTCTAAGAATGAAAGGATATTGAGAGAACTGTGTGACCTATCCAAATGGAACAATATTCGCATTATAGGGGTACCAGAAGAAGAAGAGAGAGAAAAAGGGATAGAAAGTGTCTTTGAGGAGGTAATTGCTGAAAACTTCCCGATTCTGGGGGAGAAGATAGTCTCTCAGGCCGTGGAGGTACACTGATCTCCCAACACAAGGGACCCAAGGTAGACAACACTAAGATATATAGTAATTAAAATGGAAAGATCAAGGATAAGGACAGACTACTACTAAAAGCAGCCAGAGAGAGAAATAAGATCACATACAAAGGAAAGCCCATCAGGCTATCATCAGACTTCTCAACAGAACCCTTATAGGCCAGAAGGAAGTTGGCATGATGTATTTAATGCAATGAAGCAGAAGGGCCTTGACCCAGATTACTTTTTCTGGCAAGATTATCATTTAAATTTTAAGGAGGGATTAAAGAATTCCCAGATGAGCAAAAGCTGGGAGAATTTACCTCCCACAAACCACCTCTACAGTGTATTTTGGAGGGACTGTGATAGATATAAGTGTTCCTACAGTTCAATGGCTGTCACCAGAGGTAATAACATCACAGTGAAGAAACTAGAACAGCTAATTACTAAGCAAATGCAAAATTAAATTAGCTATCCCCAAAGTCAATCAAGGGATAGACAGAGTACAGAATATGATACCTAATATACAAAGAATGGAGGAGGAAGAAAAAGGAGGAGAAAAAAAAAAGAACCTTTAGATTGCATTTCTAATAGCATATTAAGTGAGTTGTTAGACTCTTAGATAGTAAGGAAGTTAACCTTGAACCTTTGGGTAACCACGAATCTAAAGCCTGCAATGGTAATAAGTACAACCCATCGACAATCACCCTAAATGTAAATGGCCTGAATGCACCAATCAAAAGACACAGAGTCACTGAATGGATAAAAAACCAAGACCCATCTATATGCTGCCTACAAGAGACTCATTTTAAACCTAAAGACATACACAGACTAAAAGTGAAGGGATGGAAGAAGATATTTCATTCAGCTAATGGGGAGAAAAAAAGCAGTAGTTGCAGTACTGTATCAGACAAAATAGACTTGAAAACAAAGAAAGTCACAAGAGACAAAGAAGGCCATTACATAATGATAAAACGGTCAATCCAACAAGAAGATATAACCATTATAAATATCTACGCATCCAACACAGGAGCACCTACATATGTGAAACAAATACTAACAGAAATAAAAGGGGAAACAGAATGTGATGCATTCATTGTAGGAGATTTCAACACTCCACTGACTCCAAAGGAAAGGACAGATCAATCGGACAGAAAATAAGTAAGGAGACAGAAGTACTGAACAACACATTAGAACAGATGGACCTAGCAGACATCTACAGAACTCTACACCCAAGAGCAGCAAAATACACATTCTTCTTAAGTGCACATGGAACATTTTCAAGAATAGATCATTTACTAGGCCACAAAAAGAGCCTTGGCAAATTGAAGAAGACTGAAATTGTGCCAACCAGTTTCTAAGACCACAAAGGTATGAAACTAGAAATAAATTACGCAAAGAAAATGAAAAATCCCACAAACACATGGAGGCTTCACAACATGCTCCTAAATAACCAATGGATCAATGACCAAATAAAAACAGAGATCAAGCAATATATGGAGACAAATGACAACAATAATTCAACACTGCAAAATATGTGGGATGCAGTGAAGACCGTGCTAAGAGGAAAGTATATTGCAATACAGGCCTACCTCAGGAAGGAAGAACAATCCCATCCATATGGGCAGTCTAAACTCACAATTAATGAAAGTAGAAAAAGAAGAACAAAAAAGGCCCAAATCAGTAGAAGGAGGGACATAATAAACATTACAGCAGAAATAAATAAAATCGAGAAGAATTTTCGAGAAAATAAACAAAATAGATAAACCCCTAGCCAGACTTATCAAGAAAAAAAGAAAGTCTACTCATATAAACAGAATTAGACATGAGAAAGGAAAAATCACTACGGACAGCACAGAAATACAAAGAACTATTAGAGAATACTATGAAAAATTATATGCTAACAAACTGGATAACCTAGAAGAAATGGACAACTTTCTAGAAGAATAAAACCTTCCAAATCTGACCCAGAAAGAAACACAAAATCTGAGCAGACCAATTACCAGCAAAGAAATTGAACTGGTACTCAAAAACCTACCTAAATACAAAACCCCTGGACCACATGGCTTCACAACTGAATTTTATCAAACATTTAGTGAAGACCTAATACCCATCCTCCTTAATGTTTTCCAAGAAGGAGAAGAAAAGGGAATACTTCCAAACTCATTCCATGAGGCCAGTATCGCTCTAATACCAAAACCAGGCAAACACAACACAAAAAAAGAAAATTACAGACCAATATCCCTGATGAACATAGATACAAATATACTCAACAAAATATTAGCAAACTGAATTCAAAAATACATCAAAAGGATCATCCATCATGATCAAGTAGCATTTATTCCAGGGATGCAAGGATGGTACAACATGTGAAAATCCATCAACAAAAAGAAGGACAAAAACCACATGGTCATCTCCACAGAGGCTGAAAAAGCATCTGACAAAATTCAACATCCATTCATGATAAAAACTCTCAACAAAATGGGTATAGAGGGCAAGTATCAAAACATAATAAAGGCCATATATGACAAACCCACAGCCAACATTATATTTAACAGCAATAAGCTGAAAGCTTTTCCTTTAAGATCGGGAACAAGACAAGGATGCCCACTCTCGCACTTGTATTCAACATAGTACTGGAGGTCCTAGCCACAGCAATCAGACAACACAAAGAAACTTTTAAAAGGCATCCAGATTGGAAAGGAAGAAGTTAAACTGTCCCTGTTTGCAGATGACAGGATATTGTACATAAAAAACCCTAAAGAATCCACTCCAAAACTACTAGATCTAATATCAGAATTCAGCAAAGTAGTGGGATACAAAATTAATAAGCAGAAATATGTGGCATTCCTATACACTAACAATGAACTAGCAGAGAGGAAAATCAGTGAAACAATTCTATTCACAGTTGCATCAAAAAGAATAAAATACCTAGGAATAAACCTAACCAAGGAAGTGAAAGACCTATACTCTGAAAACGACAAGACACTTAAAAGAAAATAAAGAAGATACCAAGAAATGGAAACACATCCCACGCTCATGGATAGGAAGAATTAATATTGTCTAAATGGCCATCCTGCCTAAAGTAATCTATGGATTCAATGCAATTCTTATCAAAATACCAACCGCATTCTACAACGAACTAGAGAAAATCGTTCTAAAATTCATAGGGAACAACAAAAGACCCTGAATAGCCAAAGCAATCCTGAGAAGGAAGAATAAAGCTAGGGGGATTATGCTCCCCAACTTCAAGCTCTACTACAAAGCCACAGTACTCAAGACAATTGGTACTGGCACAAGAACAGACCCATTGACCAACGGAACAGACTAGAGAACCCTGATATAAACCCAACCATATATGGTCAATTAATATATGATAAAGGAGACATACAACAGGGAAGAGAGCCTCTTCAACAGCTGGTGTTGGTAAAACTGGACAGCTACATGCAAGAGAATGAAACTGGATTATTGTTTAACCCCATACACAAAAGTAAACTCGAAATGGATCAAGGACCTGAATGTTAAGTATGAAACCATAAAACTCTTCGAAGAGATCATAGGCAAAAATCTCCTGAATATAAGCATGAGCAAGTTCTTCCTGAATGCATCTCATCGAGCAAGGGAAACAAAAGCAAAAATGAACTCATGGGACTACATCAAACTAAAAAGTTTCTGTAAGGCAAAGGGTACCATCAACGGAACAAAAAGGCATCCTACAGTATGGGAGAATATATTTGTAAATGACATATCCAACAAGCGGTTAACATCCAAAATATATAAAGAACTTACATGCCTCAACACCCAAAAAACAAATAACCCAATTAAAAAATGGGCAGAGGTTATAAAGAGACAGTTCTCCAAAGAAGAAATTCAGATGGCCAACAGACACATGAAAAGATGCTCCACATCACTAATCATCAGGGAAATACAAATTGAAACCACAATGAGACGTCACCTCAGACCAGTAAGGATGGCCAGCATCCAAAAGACTAAGAACAACAAATGCATGCAAGGATGCAGAAAAAGGGGAACCCTCCTGCACTGCTGGTGGGAATGTAAGCTAGTTCAACCATTTGTGGAAAGCAATATGGAGGTTCCTCAAAAAACTAAAAATAGAAATACCATTTGACCCTGGAATCCCACTCCCTGGAATTTACCCAAAGAATACAACTTCTCAGATTCAAAAAGACATGTGCACCCGTATGCTTACCACAGCACTTTTTACAAAAGCCAAGATATGAAAGCAACCTAAGTGTCCATCAGTAGATGAATGGATAAAGAAGAAGTGGTACATATACACAGTGGAATACTGTTCAGCCGTAAAATAAGAAACAAATCCTACCATTTGCAACAACATGGATGGAGCTGGTGGATATTATGCTCAGTGAAATAAGCCAGGCAGACAAAGACAAGCGCCAAATGATTTCCCTCATTTGTGGAGTATAA
>JAVSCE010010939.1:0-228119 GCA_032199065.1 Smutsia gigantea
GCATCCCCTCTGACACCAATATATAAGTTCTTGATATTACTTACATAAATTTAAGATTATCTTTTAAGGAAATGTGCTTTCAATATTTTTTATACAGATTTGACCTTCATAAAATTATTAGCATTTGAAAACAAGTCTGAAAGTGATTATGGATTTATGTGATAGAATTTTAAAGATGTAGAGTACTAATCTGTCTTATTATAACAGAAAAAATAGGATGAATAAGTTTCAAACAAAGAACGTAACTGCAGAATAAATACATTTAAAAGTCTGATAAAATTTTTGACCCCCAAAGGCTTTTGTTCTTTGATTTTCTTCTCCCCAAGAAAGAAAATATTATTCACTGTTTACATTTCAGGTCTTTGCTTTCTGTCACACAACTGTATATTATTTCAGATACCATATTTTAAGCAACTCTTCTAGCCCTTCCTTTGTTTCTCCTGTTTGGTGTTGTAATTGAAAAGCAGCACAAAGTTTTACTGAGCACTGACTATATGTCACGTACTGTGTTAAGCACCCTACTTGCATAAGTTAATTCAATCCTGATAACTGGGAGAGTAAATACTCCTGCCCAAATTTAAAATTAGAGAAATTAAATTTATAGGGGTTATGTGACTTAATCCATGAGGTACAGCTTTTAAAAGTCAAAGCTGAGATTTGAATTCCATACTTGTTCCATCATTTTCCTTCCTCTGCTTATATGATTATTTGGTGTTGATGGGCATGTCTCTCTTGACCATTTGATGATTTAAAAACTGACATGAAATGTGAGTCTAAGTTCTATGCTTTACCCCTACTTCTGGATATGGTATTGATTAGGAATGGCAGACTTGAAGGTCTGTGGGGACAAGAACCTACATCTCAATCACTAACTTCCCCACTAATAATTTTAATATAGGTAAGAAAGATAGTACTGGTATTTGGTATTTCTTCCACATATTAATGGTTTAATTTAATCAAAAAGTGTTTTGAATACATAAAATAAAAAATAACTAAAGTAGACACTACATTTAAGACAGAAAGATTATAAATCTGTTACCAAATATCAAATAAAATACAAAATTATAAAAGATAAATGTATAACATACATCATTATTTATTATAGATTAGTAACAGATCAAATAAATTGCTGTTCATTAATAAGCTAAAATCTATTAAAAGAACAAATGTTAACAATGGGAAATGTAAAATAAATATTATTTAATCATTTCCTCATAAATTTAATCTTAAATATAAAGTTCATCATGATGTCATTGTAGACTCACAAGTACATTTTTGTGTAATGTTTTCCTGCTGCTATAAAAGCTTTTTATGATTCAGTACAAGTTCAGAGAATAGTAAGATTATTAGTTATAAGCTAACTTTGAATATTTTCCTCTTTTGTGATTCTTTAAAAAATTATCTAAAAGTGATATTTAGAGGTGATATTTAGAATGATATTTTGGGGTAGGAAGTGGGTGCTCTGGATAGAACTATAGTAGCCTTTATTATAAGTTGAGGTTGCAGCAGTGTAGTTAGTTTTACATTAATTATGTATTTCTGGTCACCTTAATATTTTGTTTCCTCCAGCATTTTTGGAAATTCACTTATACTTTATTTTAGCTTATTATCATGTTCATATTTAGCTTGTGTAGCAAGTTATTAAATCAAAAAGTTATTCTTAATGTAGAAGTGTTTTTGAATTGTCATTTTCTCCTTCTCTTTGGAGATTACAGAAGTAGAAAGGATGCTTTATAAACATCCTTTTTTAGATTCAACACTGTAATGTAGCATGTAAATGTCTGAGTGTGTTTTGGATACATTGTTTCATATTTGGTATGCTTTAATATACCAAAGCAGTATTATTATACTAAAGAAAATATTACTATTATTTCATCATGTAAAAATAGTCCACAATACTAAATACTATAAAGTAGTATTGCAGTAAATTTTCCTATCACAGCTTAGCATGGTATCATGGAGTAAGTAGCATACAAGTATGGTATAAAAAAACACACACATATGCACACATTTAATCCCTTCCTTCAGTTTAAAATAAAGAAACTTAAGTTAGGATATGTACTAGGTCAGGTTGATGTAAAAAGGAAAGAAACACAATTCCTACATTGAGGAACTTACAATTTAGAGAAACTCAGACCTCATTATCCTTACGAGTATGCTCATTGTAAAGGAATAAAAATATCTGGCAAGTAAAGAAAACTACTTTGTATGCCAGTCCCCATTGTTCTGTTACAAGAGAACTAGAATTTTGAAAGCAGATTTTATTTCTTTTAAAGCTGCAGATGTTAACA
This sequence comes from Smutsia gigantea, assembly GCA_032199065.1. Taxonomy (NCBI): domain Eukaryota; kingdom Metazoa; phylum Chordata; class Mammalia; order Pholidota; family Manidae; genus Smutsia; species Smutsia gigantea. The sequence continues at coordinate 2,292 of JAVSCE010010939.1, forward strand.
ATTGTAAGCACATTTCTATGTGATAGGTTAATCTCTAAAATATCACTTACAATTTAAAATGTTTATAAAGCACTAGTGAAGGTGATTTAACCAAAAAGCAAGGAATCTGCCCATAATATATGTAGCAAGTTATTAGTCTTTACATATACTTTGCTGTCTCAAAGTATACCTTTTATCACATTCTCACAAGGTGGATTAAGGCATATCTCCTGACAATTTTGTCGAATAGTTCTCTGAATGCAGAAATTAAACTTGCATGTCGTGATTCCTGTTATGAGTTCTTTTTCGTAGACTTATCCTATGCTGAATTTCTACCTATGTCTCCAATGAGTCTTCACATATTTTTAGAAATATAAGTTGTAGATCTGTGCTGCTTTGTTGCTGTCAAATCTAGTAATGCTTTTGTTTGATTGCATGAAAGGTGATGTGAGTCTATTACTCCTTCCTAAATGTCAACCTTCTTATCCCATAAAATGTGTGCTTTTCTTATCACAAGAAATTAATAACTTTGCCAAAGCAGTGACATCCTTTAACCATAAAGAAAGTATTACAAGAAAGAAAGAAAATGACCGTCATCGCCTGCTAATGAGAATGGTGCAAGATCAGGGGAAGTAACCCTATTTATGAACATGAGCCTTGTTGTTTTCACTTGTCTTTCTCCGCCTGGCTTATTTCACTGAGTATAATATCCTCCAGCTCCATCCATGTTGTTGCAAATGGCAGGATTTGTTTCCTTCTTGTGGCTGAATATTATTCCATTGTGTATATGTACCACCTCTTCTTTATCCATTCACCTACTGATGGACACTTAGGTTACTTCCATATCTTGGCTATTGTAAAAAGTGCTGCAGTAAACATAGGGGTGCATATGTCTTTTAGAATCTGAGAAGCTGTATTCTTTGGGTAAATTCCAAGGAGTGGGATTCCCGGGTCAAATGGTATATGTATTTTTAGTTTTTTGAGGAACCTCCATATTGCTTTCCACAATGGTTAAACTACCTGACATTCCCAACAGCAGTGTAGAGTGTTCCCCTTTCTCCGCATCCTCGCCAGGATTTGTTGTTCTTAGTCTTTTGGATGATGGCCATCCTTACTGGTGTGAGGTGATATCTCATTGTGGTTTTAATTTGCATTTCCCTGATGATTAGTGATGTGGAGCATCTTTTCATGTGTCTGTTGGCCATCTGAATTTCTTCTTTGGAGAACTCTCTCTTCATATCCTCGGCCCATTTTTTAATCAGGTTATTTGCTTTTTGGGTGTAGAGGCATGTAAGTTCTTTTTATGTTTCAGATGTTAACCCCTTGTCGGATATATCATTTACAAATATATTTTCCCATACTGTAGGATGCCTTTTTGTTCTGTTGATGGTGTCCTTTGCTGTACAGAAACTTTTTAGTTTGATGTAGTCCCATGAGTTCATTTTTGCTTTTGTTTCCCTTGCTCGAGGAGATGTATTCAGGAAGAAGTCACTCATGCTTATACTCAGGAGATTTTTGCCTATGTTGTCTTCTAAGAGTTTTATGGTTTCATGACTTACATTCAGGTCCTTGATCCATTTCGAGTTTACTTTTGTGTATGGAGTTAAACAATAATCCAGTTTCATTCTCTTGCATGTAACTGTCCAGTTTTGCCAACACCAGCTGTTGAAGAGGCTGTCATTTCACCATTGTATGTCCATGGCTCCTTTATCATATATTTGACCATATATGGTTGATTTTATATCAGGGCTCTCTAGTCTGTTCCATTGTTCTATGGGTCTGTTCTTGTGCCAGTACCAAATTGTCTTGAGTACTGTGGCTTTGTAGTAAAGCTTGAACTTGGGGAGCATAATCCTCCCAGCTTTATTCTTCCTTCTCAGGATTGCTTTGGCTATTCGGGTTCTTTTGTGGTTCCATATGAATTTTAGAATGATTTTCTCTAGTTTGTTGAAAAATGCTGTTGATATTTTGATAGGGATTGCATTGAATCTGTAGATTGCTTTAGGCAAGAGAGCCATTTTGACAATATTAATTCTTCCTATCCTTGAGCACAGGATGTGTTTCCATTTATTGGTATCTCCTTTAATTTGTCTCATGAGTGTCTTGTAGTTTTCAGAGTATAGTTCTTTCACTTCCTTGGTTAGGTTTATTCGTAGGTATGTTATTCTTTTCGATGCAACTTTGAATGGAATTGTTTTCCTGATTTCTCTCTCTGCTAGGTCATTGTTAGTGTATAGGAATACCACAGAGTTCTGCATATTAATTTTGTATCCTGCAACTTTTCTGAATTCAGATATAAGATCTAGTAGTTTTGGAGTAGATTTTTTAGGGTTTTTTATGTACAATATCATATCATCTGCAAACAGGGAGAGTTTAACTGCTTACCTGCCAATCTGGATGCCTTTTATTTCTTTGTGTTGTCTGATTGCTGTGGCTAGGACCTCCAGTACTATGTTGAATAGAAGTGGGGAGAATGGGCATCCTTGTCTTGTTCCCGATCTTAAAGGAAAAGCTTTCAGTTGGCTGTGGGTTTGTTATATATGGCCTTTATCATGTTGAGGTACTTGCCCTCTATACCCATTTTGATGAGAGTTTTTATCATGAATGGATGTTGAATTTTGTCAAATGCTTTTTCAGCATCTATGGCGATGATCATGTGGTTTTTGTCCTTCTTTTTGTTGATGTGGTGGATGATGTTGATGGATTTTTGAATGTTGAACCATACTTGCATCCCTGGAATAAATTCTACTTGATCATGATGGATGATCCTTTTGATATATTTTTGATTTCGGTTTGCTAATATATTTACGTTGAGTATTTTTGTGTCTATGTTCATCAGGAATATTGGTCTGTAGTTTTCTTTTTTGTGGGGTTCTTTGCCCTGTTTTGGTATTAGAGTGATGCTGACCTCATAGAATGAGTTTGGAAGTATTCCCTCTTCTTCTACTCCTTGGAAAACTTTAAGGAGTATGGGTATTAGGTCTTCAGTAAATGTTTGATAAAATTCAGTGGTGAAGCTATCTGGTCCAGGCATTTTGTTATTAGGTAGGTTCAATTTCATTGCTTTTAATTGGTGTTTCAGATTTTCTGTTTCTTTTTGAATCAGCCTTGCAAGTTTGTATTTTTCTAGAAAGTTGTCCATTTCTTCTAGGTTATCCAGTTTGTTAGCATATAATTTTTCATAGTATTCTCTAATAGTTCTTTGTATTTCTGTGGTGTCTGTGGTGATTTTTCCTTTCTCATTTCTGATTCTGTTCATGTGAGTAGACTCTTTTTCTTGATAACTCTGGCTATGAGTTTATATATTTTATTTTCTTGAAGAACCAGCTCTTGCTTTCGTTGATACTTTCTATTGTTTTATTCTTCTCAATTTTATTTATTTCTGCTCTGATCTTTATTACGTCCCTCCTTCTACTGACTTTGGGTCTCATTTGTTCTTGTTTTTCTAGTTTCATTAATTGTGATTTTAGATTGCTCATATGGGATTGTTCTTCTTTCCTGAGGTAGGCCTGTATTGCAATATACTTTCCTCGTAGCATGGCCTTCGCTGCGTCCCACAGATTTTGTGGTGTTGTATTATTGTCATTTGTCTCCATATATTGCTTGATCTCTGTTTCTATTTGGTTATTGATCCACTGGTTATTTAGGAGCATGTTATTTAGCCTTCATATGGTTGTGGGATTTTTCATTTTCTTTGTATAATTCATTTCTAGTTTCATTCCTTTGTGGTCTGAGAAGCTGATTGGTACAATTTCAATCTTTTTAAATTTACTGAGGCTCTTTTTGTGGCCTAGTATATGATCTGTTCTTGAAAATGTTCCATGTGCACTTGAGAAGAATGTGTATTCTGCTGCTTTTGGATGTAGAGTTCTGTATATGTCTGTTAGGTACATCTGTTCTAATGTGTTGTTCAGTGCCTCTGTCTCCTTATTTTCTGTCTGGTTTCTCTGTCCTTCAGAGTGAATGGAGTGTTGAAGTCTCTTAGAATGAATGCATTGCATTCTATTTTCCCCTTTAGTTCTGTTAGTATTTGTTTCACATATGTAGGTACTCCTGTGTTGGGTGCATAGATATTTATAATGGTTATGTCTTCTTGTTGGATTGGCCCTTTTATCATTATGTAATGTCCTTCTTTGTCTCTTCTGACTTTCTTTGTTTTGAAGTCTATTTTGTCTAATATAAGTACTGCAACTCCTGCTTTTTTCTCCCTATTAGTTGCATTAAATGTCTTTTTCCATTCCTTAACTTTTAGTCTGTGTATGTCTTTGGGTTTGAAGTGAGTCTCTTGAAGGCAGCATATAGATGGGTCTTGTTTTTTTATCCTTTCAGTCACTCTATCTCTTTTGATTGGTGCATTCAGTCCAATTACATTTAGGGTGATTATGGATAGGTATGCACTTATTGGCATTGCATGCTTTAGGTTCGTGGTTACCAAAGGTTCAAGGTTAACTTCCTTACTATCTAAGAGTCTAACTTAACTCACTTAATATGCTATTACAAACACAATCTAAAGGTTCTTTTTTTGTTGTTTTTTGTTTTTTCCTCCTCCTCCATTCATTATATATTGGGTATCCTATTCTGTACTGTTTGTCTATCCCTTTATTGACTGTGGGGATAGTTCATTTAATTTTGCATTTTTTAGTAATTAGCTGTTCTATTTTCTTTACTGTGGTTTTATTACCTCTGGTGACAACTGTTAAACCATAGGAACACTTACATCTGTAGCAGTCCCTCCAAAATACACTGTAGGGATGCTTTGTAGGAGGTAAATTTTCTCAGCTTTTGCTTATCTGGGAATTGTTTAATCCCTCCCTCAAATTTAAATGATAATCTTGCCAGATAAGGTAATCTTGGTTCAAGGCCCTTCTGCTTCACTGCATTAAATATATCATGCCACTCTCTTCTGTCCTGTAAGGTTTCTGTTGAGAAGTCTGGTGATAGCCTGATGAGCTTTCCTTTGTATATGATCTTATTTCTCTCTCTGGCTGCTTTTAGTAGTCTGTCCTTATCCTTGATCTTTGCCATTTTAATTACTATATGTCTTGCTGTTGTCTCCCTTGGGTCCCTTGTGTTAGGAGATCGGTGCACCTCCATGGGCTTAGAGACTATCTCCTTCCCAGATTGGGGAAGTTTTCAGCAATCACCTCCTCATAGATGCTTTCTATGCCTTTTTCTCTCTCCTCTTCTGGTACCCCTATAATGCAAATATCGTTCTGTTTAGGTTGGTCCCACAGTTCTCTCAATATTCTTCCATTCTTAGAGATCCTTTTTCTCTCTGTGCCTCAGCTTCTTTGTATTCCTCTTCTCTAGTTTTTATTTCATTTATCCTCTCCTCCACAGTATTGATGCCAGGGTTCTTGTTCACGAAGCCGAAGAATGAGCTTAGCAAACAGTCAAGGTAAGAGAGCAAGGTACAGGCTTTTATTCAGAAATAAAGTGATAGGACAGAACTCCTGGCTCACGCCAGGAAGGGATAAGAGAGCCTGGGATGGTGTGTTGTCTTTGGGGTTTTATAGGCAAATGAGCATTTTTCAAGAACATGAAGAAAAGGCTTAGGAGTGTGGACTAGTACCACCTGCTCTGCCCTCAAGGTGGGCTGGGTTGTTCTCTGTTTACAGTAGTCACAGATTATACTGTGATACCCTTCCCTATTTGTGAAACACTCAAGCATTCTAGACCAAGTTGCTCCTGGTCTTTTGATCTGTAACTGACCTCACTAAAGATGCCTAATTCTTAGTCTGGTATCTTGATCCTAGAGAATTAGTGGAACCTTGACTTTGCATAATGTTTAACACAGAGTTTCAAAAGGGACTTCTTTGCCCCTTGTTATATTGCTCTGACTGTAAATATCTCACCCTGCTTTTTCCAGAGGCCCTCACCCTACTCTGACTACACCCATGGTCCCTGTCTCATTCCCCCCTCTACAGATGGAAACCCTGGCTGCTGCTAGGGAAAGGGGGCAATGACCGCTCTGGCTGCTTCATGCTGAGAAGGGGTGCAGTAAGGGGTGCAGCTAGGTGTCCATCAGTGGTTGGTCGGGAGGGCCTCGGAAGATGGGAGTTTCCATCCTGGGTTCTATTTCCATCACCATTTGCAGTCTTATGGCTTCTAGGCGAGATAGAATAAATCATGTTATTAGGTTAAGTATACAGGGGATAAACATTAGTGTCAAGATAATGATGAGCCTGATGAATAAAATGGATTTCTCCCAAAAGAACTTGGGAAGCCAATTTCTTATTGTAGTAGTCTATGGGATTTCTAGGTCTGGTATAGCTTGGATTTGCCTTTGGAGATTCTGGACTCAAACATTAGTAGTTGAGGGTTTTCTTTTAAACAGTAATTTCAGGTCCTCTATATGTTCACAGGCATACTCGGGTTCCTGAATTTTAGTGTTCTGTGTAATAGGTTTTTCTTTATCTGTGTTGTCTGGGAGGTCTTGTGAGGAGTTTTCCAGGCTTTTACTCTGGAGTGGTGAATCCAAGCCTCGATACCTGTGACTCTGACAGCTGTAGGAGAAGAGAGTATAACAGTGTGGGGCCCTTCCCAGAATGGTTTAAGAGTTGGAGAATTAGAAGGAATTGATTTAATTAGGACTTTATCTCCTGGTTCAAAGAGGGCTTCCCCAGGACTTCTGTCCTTCAGTTAGATTTTGAAGGTGTGTCTGGAATTTAGCGAGGTGTGTCACATATTGGATTATCTCTGTGACTTCTCTGTCCATGATTAAATCATTCCTTAAGAAAGGTCTTCCATAGGGCATTTCAAAGGGGCTTAAGCCCCAAATTTGGGAGTATTTCTTATTCTTCTTAGATAGGCTACGGGCTGCTGCATTTCTCTTCGAGGTTGAGTTAGTACTCCTAGTGCTACTCCTGATCTCTCAGTAACAAAAAGGTTAAACCGGTTTCCAGTGGGCAGGCTTAAGGCAGGGGCCTGGAGTAGGGCTTTCTTCAAAGCCTCATAAGCTTTAATAGCATCAGGTTCCCACTGGAGTTTTAGGATTCCTTCCTTTTGGGCTTCTTTAAGGAGTTGGTAGAGAGGTCTTGCTAACTCTCCATATCTGGGGACCCACATTCTGCAATACCCAGTGATGCTTAAGAATCCCCTCAGGTGCCTGATAGTAGGGGGCAATGGGTGGCAGAGAACGGTTTGAACTCTCTCTTCCCCCAGGGCTCTAGTTCCCTGAGAGAGGTTAAGGCCCAGATATTTTACTTGCTGCTGACAGATCTGTGCTTTTTGATGAGACACCTTATAACCACAATCAGCTAGAAAGTTTAGTAATCTCTGAGTACTTTCCTGACATTCTGCCTCTGTGGTGGTGCAGAGAAGTATATCATCCACATATTGGATGATTTCTGCCTCTCTTGACTCAAAGGAGGTTAGGTCCTTAGCTAAAACCTGTCCAAATAGATGAGGGCTATCTCTGAATCCCTGGGGCAAAACTGTCCAGGTTAATTGAGCTGAGGGATTTACAGGATCCTCAAAAGCAAAGAGAAACTGGGATTCAGGTACAAGTGGGATACAAAAGAAAGCATCCTTCAGGTCTAGCACAGTAAACCATGCTGCTCCCTCAGGAATCCTGGATAACAGGGTATAGGGATTAGGTACTACAGGATGTAGGGGCACAACTGTTTCATTAATGGCTCGTAAATCTTGTACAAGGTGCCAGCTTCCATCTGGCTTTTGTACTCCTAATATGGGAGTGTTGCAAGGACTGTTACGGGCTATCAAGAGACCTTGAATTTTTAGGTTATTGATAACTGGTTTCAAGCCTTCACGAGCTTCTGGCTTTAAGGGATACTGCCTCTTATGAGGAAAGTGATTAGGGTCTTTAAGATGAATCTGTACTGGTTGGGCTGATTTTGCCCTTCCAGTGGTTCCATTAATTGCCCAGACTTCAGGATTAATGTCTACTTCCACTAAGGGAAGACATCACTCATCTCTTTCTGTGTTCATATGTATAGAGGCCTGTACTTTAGAAAGTATATCACAGCCTAGAAGTGGCATCAGACTTTCTGGGACTACTAGGAAGGCATGGGAGAACAGGACTTAGTCCCACTCACAGCTTAAAGGCTGAGTAAAATATTTGGTCATGGGCTTCCCAGATACATCTCTAACAGTAGTTGACTGGGAGGAGGGAGGGCCAGGATTATGGAGGAGGACCGAATAGGCAGCTCCTGTATTGAGCAAAAAATTGGTGGTGTGGCCTCCTACAGAGAGAATCACCCGGGGCTCCTGTGTGGTTATGATGGTGACAGGAGCCAGCATGGGCAGCCCTGGGCCCCTTCAGTGCTGACCACATTGTTGCAAGTCTGACCCCAGTTGCCTACGCCTCTGAGGGCAGTCTCGCTTCCAGTGGTCTCCTTGACAGAGAGGGCAGGGTGTTGGCGGTTTGGAGCACCTACCCCTAGAGCACTCTCACTTAAAATGTCCTTCTCTGCCATAGAGGAACAAGCCTCCCGGGGCCCGGTCCCTTGGGCTGGTCTCCCTTTCTTTAACTTTTGGAGGCCCAAAGTTGATTCTCTGCAAGGCCATCGCTAATGCCTCAGCCTTTCGGTTATCTCTCCTCTCCTGGTCCCTCCTTTCCTCCTCATCTCTATTATAGAAAACTGATGTGGCGACCTTCAGGAGGCTTTCCAGATTTTGCTCTGGGCCAAATGCCAATTTTTGTAACTTCCTCCTGATATCTGGGGCTGATTGGGTGATGAATTTATCTTTGAGAATAATTTGGCCCTCTGGGGACTCTGAGGACATATAAGTATGCTTCACCAATGCCTTCCTGAGCCTCTCCAGAAAAGCTGAGGGGCTTTCTTTTCTTTCCTGCATCATGGCTGATAATTTAGTGTAATTTATAGGTTTTACTTGGGTTCTCTTCAGCCCTTCTTAAATACAAGTTATAAAGTGGTTCCTGTACCACTTATCAGCATCATCTGTATTATGGCCCCACTCTGGGTCAGTGAATGGCACTGCTTGACAGCCAGTGGGGACCCTGGTTAGTTCTTCTGGAGATTTGTCACTTGCATTTATAGTATACCATTCATCTCCAAACTCTAAGGCTCCTCTGATTACTTTTTCTTTCTCCCCTCTGGTAAGGGTTTGGTTTAGTATAAGCATAACATCTTCCAAGTCAGTTCAAAAGTTAAAGTAAGCCCTTGGAAGGCTTCTATGTACTTGTCTAGGTCATCTGAAAATTTACCCATGTTCTGTTTAATTTGCCTCAGGTCTTGGAGGGAGAAGGGGACATGGACCCGAGCTGGTCCCCACCCTCCATTGGCTACTTCCTGTATGGGCAATAAGGATGGATATAACTGTCTTTCCTTTACACCCTTGGAAGCCTGGTGGGATGATTGGGCTAATGATGCTTGGGGTGCTAGTTCTCCTGTGGTCTGACTTTCAGGGTTCTCAGCAAGTGGACTTAGATCTGGATAAAGTGGGCCTAGCACAGCCAATGGGGAGGAATTAGGGTCTGGAGTAGGGTCTGGAATTAATCCACCTTTTTAAAATAGTCCTTTACTTTCTCTAAGGGCAAAAAATTCCTGTACATATGGGATTTCTGACCATTTCCCTTTCTTGCGGCAAAACAAATCTAGCTGCATGGTCTTATTATACAGTATACTTTCCTCAGGGACCAAGCCTCTCCATTAGAGAGTTTGTATTGAGGCCAGGTTTGTGTGGAAAAGATAAGACACTTTTTTTTTAGGGTCTGGGGATCAAAATTGCTCCCAGTTCTTTAAAATGCAAGCCAGAGGCATGTCTGGCTTTAAACTTGAAGAGGAAGCTCCCACCTGGAAGAGAGAAAGACAGGTGTGTGACACCTGGTCGGTCTTTTCTCTGTGTGAGGGTATCCCCTCGCCTTGGAGCCTGGGTGACAATGGTCAATCACCTCCTCTGCCAGGCCTACTGGACTTAACCACTCTTTACCAGCATGGCCTGTACCTTGCCTTGAGTTCCCTCTTGCCTTCCCACTAAGCAAGAGTTGCTTCAGAGCCGTGGATCTAGTGGGGACCTCACCAGTATGCTCTTACTTTATGCCTTTTGGGAGTTTTAATCTGGATCCTAGTTTTCTCTGCCCAAGCTTTAGTCATTCCTTGAGAGCCCCCTGCCTGTCTGATAAGTGCAGGGACTGTGTGACCTCTCACTGCCTGAGCCTTGGTCAGAGTCACAAGCCCGTTTTGCTTCCCTGGGGTCACAGAAAAGGAAAGGCCTAGCCCCAGGATGACTGCCTCTAAGGAAGGGAGATCAATAGAATAGAGCCATGGCTAGGATTTAAATGGGGCCATTTACATATACAGTTACAGAGGGGAGGTCTATACTCAAGCACTAGTTTCTGCCACTGCCTGGAAATTATTTAGCCAGTCACCCACTGTAGCAAATCTGATCTGTGAGACAAGAGGTCAGGGTCCATCTGCGACTCTCGCATAGGCAGCAGCCTAGCCGGAGGTTTACTGAGCGCCATAGGATCAATCGGCAGGAGCCGAGATCCAAGGACCACTGTCTTCTAGTCAGATCTGCCCTCAGAGTCCGCAGATTAGGATAGGAAAGTAGGAAATCGGCTCAGCCACTCCCAGACATTCCCGTCCATCCAGAGGTGGGGGATCAAGGAGCGGCAGACACTGGAAACCTTTCACCCAAGACTTGAAGACTGGTAGCCCATGCTAATCATCTTTCAAGTGGCTAACGGGTGCCCAGATGCATTTTCATGAGATAAAAAAAGTGCAGTATTAAATCAGGAATAAGAGCAAAGCGTAGATCTCCTACCTTGTGGTGGTGAGCATCGGGTTCCATGACATTGATGAAGTTAGAAGAAAGTTAGATATGCCCCCTGCCTCACTCAGAGGCCAGGGTGGCCTGAAGAAGCAGGCTGAAAGTCAGACACAGAGAAAGAGAGACACTCCTCATGGATACCCAGTTGGGCTGTCGGGGTCTAATTCCAGACACGCAGGCCTTTGAGAAGCTGCTGAAGTGTAGCCTCAGCCTAGACTCTCGCAGTTGCCCACGGCTTTCCTCAGTCCCTTGCATCCAAGGAGGTGCCTCTGAAAGGGAATCCTGGCCTCCACTCATGTGACATTCCCAGCTCCCAAGGGAGATGGGGGATCCACTGAGGGAGATGCAGGGGAACCTGTCACTTGAAGCTTTGAGATAGGCAGCCAGGCTAGTCCCATTTAAGCGGCTGACAAGCGCCCAATGTTGTGTGCCATAGTCGGCTTCTTTCTATAAGGACAGTGAAAGAAAAGGCAGGCTTGGATGCCTGATACTCACCTCTGAAGCTATCCCGGACGAGCCCCCAAAGATGATGCTGGGGTTCTTGTTCATGGAGCTGAAGAATGAGCTTAGCAAACAGTCAAGGTAGGAGAGCAAGATATAGGCTTTTATTTAGAAAGAAAGTGATAGGACAGAGCTCCTGGCTCATGCCAGGAGGGGACAAGAGAGCCCAGGGTGGTGCATTGTCTAGGGGGTTTTATAGGCAAATGAGGATTTTTCAAGAACATGAAAAAAAGGCTTAGGGGTGTGGACTAGTACCACCTGCCCTGCCCTCAAGGTGGGCTGGGTTGTTCTCTGTTTACAGTGAAGTCATGGGTTATGCTGTGATACCCTTCCCCATTTGTGAAACACTAAGCATTCTAGGCCAAGTTGCTCCTGGCCTTTTGACCTGTAACTGACCTCACAGAAGATGCCTATATTCTTAGTCTGGTATCTTAATCCTAGAGAATTAGTGTGACCTTGACTTTGCATAATGCTTAACACAGAGTTTCAAAAGGGACTTCTTTGCCCCTTGTTATATTGCTCTGACTGTAAATACCTCACCCTGCTTTTTCCGGAGGCCCTCACCCTACTCTGACTACACCAATCATCCCTTTCTCAGTATCCAGTCTGCTTTTAATGCCATCCATTGTGCTCTTCAATGATTGGATTTCTGACCATAATTCATTCCTGAGTTCTTGAATATCTTTCCGTACCTTCATGAGCATGTTAATGATTTTCATTTTGAACTCCCTTTCTAGGAGAGTCATGAGGTCAGTATCATTAAAATCTTTCTCAGGAGTTGTATTAATAATTTTACTCTGGACCAGGTTCCTTTGGTGTTTCATATTTGTGTATGGCGCCCTCTAGTGCCCAGAAGCTCTACTCTCTGGAGCTGCTCAGCCCCTGAAGCAATGTCGGAGGTTGCAGGGGAGTGGTATTGGTGCCTGGGGGAAGGAAAGAGCTGTTTCCTGCTTCCTAGCTTTTATGCCTGTCTCCACTGCCTGAACCAGTGGGCCAAGCACACAGGTATAAGCCTCTGTGCTTTGCATTTGTAGTTGCCGTAGAGAGATATTCCCTCTGGCTGGCCTAATGCCAGGGTAGCGTTTCCCAGTTTGCAAGCCCGGTGGGGCTGGCCAGGAGAAAGGCGCAGTAGTCTGCCTGTCACGGAAGGGGTTCTTGGAGTTGTGTAGGCAGCCAGGGAGCTGGAGCACCTGAAGATTGTGAAAGCTCCCAATCTGCTGGGCCAAGTGCACCCGGACAGTTTAGTCTAGCTGTCCTTTCTCCTGAGCAGTAAGCTCTGTGCAATCCTTACCCCTTCAGCAGCCCTCTTGCTAAGGGCTTCTTTGTTAGGAAGTCTCTCAGACTGCCTGCCTTTCTTTTGTCCCAGAGCAGCTGGATATGGATCCCTGCTTTCCACAAGCAGCTGGAATCTTCATCTGTCCACAAATTCTGCCTGTCTTAGCTTTCCAACCCCTTAATTACGAGAGTATCATGCAAGCACCATGAAATGTAGGTTTGTGCTCTGAGAGCAGATCTCTGGAGTTAGGTATTCAGCAGTCCCAGATCTCCACTCCCTCCCTGCTCCATTCCTCTTCCTCCCATTGGTGAGCTTGGGTGGGGGAAGGGCTTGGATCCCGCAGGACCACAGCTTTAGTACATTACCCTTTTCTGTGAGAGCTGCTCTTGTCTCCAGGTGTATGCAGTTTGGTGCAGTCCTCTTTCCTGTTGCTCTTTCAAGAGTAGTTGTATTAGTTATATTTTCATATTATATGTGGTTTTAGGAGGAAGCCTCTGTCTCACCTCTCATGCCGCCATCTTTAATCCAATCCTGCCACCACCTTCTTATTACAATACACCATTGTCTTCTGCCTGAACTACTACAGTTACTTCTAAACTGATCTCTCTTTAACTGCTCTTGTCCCACTTAAATCTCTTCAACAGAGAGCACTCATAAATTGTTTTAATTCAAATATGATCATAGTGATGACATTATCCTGCTAAGTACTATCAAGAGCATCTACGATAACTTGCATTTTCATCAGTATCTTGGATTCTAAGTCCCTGAATGATTTAGCTTTGACTATCTCACTGGCTCAACTAGTGCTACCTTCTCTATTATCTCTCCACACAACTGTCCACTGTGACCTTTTAAATATACTCTATATTTTTTCCGCATCAGGAATTCCACATGCTGTTGCTTCTGCCAAAAGGTTGCCCATTCTTCTACCTCTTCCCACCCTCTCTGATGTTTGTATAACTTCCTCATCAGCTTGGATTTCACTATGTCAAACCTCCTAAGACTAGATCATTACACTGTTATATGCCTTTTTAGTATCCTGTAATTCTGCTTCCTGCTATTTCTCATAATTTTGTTTAAAATTATGTTTTTAGTTTGATGTGTCTCCCTGATGAGAATTCAGAATCCAAATAACAAACAATTGTCTTACTCACTGCAATACCTTGTGCCCTGTTAGGTGCGTAATCACTATTTGATGGATAAATGAATGAATAAATATATGTTTGAAAAAACTCATCAGTATCTGACTAGCCTTTTGTACTGTGGGATTTCATACCCTGCATCTATTTTAGATAATTTAGAGTCTAGTTTTTTAAATTCATTCATTCATCCAACAGTGATAACTCATCTATTGTGTTCCAGCATTGAATTAATTCTAGAATTCAAAGATTAATAAAGTAAATTTCTATATTTTAATCAGATAGTACTTTCCTCTTGAGAGTTTTGGAAAGTTTTCATGGACTTGCCATAATTATTCTTGTATGTTAGTGATTATAATTTTCGTGCTTCAGTAAAAGCATTGAGGATTATTAGCATTGCCCTGATCCATATATTTTTAGGCTGTATTCTTCCTAAATCACATTGGCTACTATAGTATTCTTAAAACAATACATCTCCAAGTCCCATCCAAATGAATCTTAATCTCCAGGAAAGGGGCATGTGTTAAAGTAGTTTTTAAACAAGTATCACCAAGTGATGCTTCTCAACCATTTTAAAACACTTTAAAAAACATAATTTTTTTGTGGATTGGTATAATATTAAAGATTATGTTGTAAAATTTATTGTAATATAATTTTACTAATTCTCATAACATATAAAATGATAAAATTTTCTACTTACAGCATAATTTACTTTACATGACTTGTATGAAAAAAGACATCATGTGTTAAGAAAAAGTTCAAAAATGGCATATGGAGTTTGGTTAAGGAGCTAAAATATATTAAAATATGGATAGAATTTTAGTAGCTTTTGCAACATCAAAAATAGATCAAAAGTACTTTTAATTTTTCTATTTTCCCCTGAAATGACACACTGTTTACTTTTTTATGTGTCCTGTTTTGCTTATAAACAATGAGATAGGGAGATGACTTCATGTGCTGTTCACAAAACCTCTCTGGAGAATAATACATTTGGGATATGTATAGTTTTTGTCATTATAAATGAAAAAGGGACAGATATAATTATTAACTAAATATATATTCTTAAATATTGGTGTTCAATGTGCTAGAGAAACCTTGGAATGGTGCTATCTTGGGAATTTGCAGAATTACATAGTATGATGCTTCTCATTAACTTATAAAAATTTCATAACAGTTTTTCTTATGTTTTGTGCATATAAGTAGTCGTCATTTGTAGGATAAATTAAATTTTATAATATATGACTAATATAAGCTATTAAAATCAGTATAATACTCAAAACCCTCATGGCTTCCTGGAATGATTCAGGTGAAGGAAAAAGGAAGACATGAACACACTCATCCAATCTCCATTATTTTCTACATATAATCACCCATGATGCATTAGAAATGTTCTGACTAAATGTTAAGTATATAATTTTATTTTTGGTTAACAATAGTCATGGAAATAGACATTATTAATTTTTTTTCATAAAAGGAGCTCTATAGAGCAGCCTCATAATATCCTGAAGGTTCACAAGTGTCCTTTCAGGAAATGTGGGTTTAAAAGAAGACACCATTGTCGGAGTCCGGGGTTTGCTGTTGAGGTCTTGAGGCAACGCAATGAGCAAAGAAGGCAGTCGCAGTCGTCATGCAGGGTGCTCAAAAGATGCCATTTTATTCTGCATAAAGCTGCACTTTTTATACCGCCATAGTTCTGATTCATAGTTGCATAAGTATTGAAGACACGCATGCATGTCACCTTCATAGCCAGGTGTCTGGCCTTCAAGGCCCTTTTCTAGCTCCTTACTCATGGGTACAACATGCTGTGTTTTCAAGGTTTCATGGACAAGGCCAGACATACCCAGCTCCGTACAAGGCCAGACACATCTGGGGTGAAGCAGCGGACAGCTGTCCTCATACAACAGTAGGGAAAGTGGAATGGGGGGGCCTTATCTACAACCATCTAGCTCTATCTACCTTTGAACTATTTGTATTGAGATTCAGGGAAGAGGCTGTCCCAGTGTCATCTTTTGGCAGAGAAGACTCTGGTCTTTTTAAAAAACATTTTTGTGCTGTATTCCTTATCTTAAAATATACATCCCACAAATAAAAATTTCATCTCACCTTGATGTCAGCATCATTTAGCTTTTCAAAAGAGCTACTGGGATAGCAATTGCCATGACTATTTGGTAACTGATAAAACAGGAAATCTAGCATGATTGCCTTTCTAAGGATTAATTGCTCCCAGTCACTTCTCAACATTTGCTCCATATCACTTCAATATGTCCCTCTTTCTCACAAACTCTCAGTGTTCTTAAGGTATTAGAAAATTGAAAAGTGCCACTTTTCCATGGACTGTTTGGGTATTCCTGTTCTAATGGATCAGTATTACTTAGGTCTTTCTGTGTCTGCAAACCACTTCTGGATGTGGAGGAGTAATGGAATCCCTGATTTGTAAAGAGGCATTCCAAACCCAACTTTTATAGTTCAACAAGTATTATCTGCCAATCCTTAGAGAGCACATGGTCCTCATACATTCATTTATTTCAGAAGCCTCAACTGTGCTAGGAACTTAGACCAGAACAGTTTTGGGCAAAATGCTTTTTTGCCTACCCCTATGAAATGGTTTTTGCTTTCAAAATACTAGTTCACTGTGAACAGGTCTAACTACCCTGTTGTTCATCAGGTAGAGTGACTTTGAGTTAAGGCTAAACCATTGTTCATTAGGTGTTTTGTTTTTTTTTAAGTATTCATAAGAACATCAAGTTAATCACTTTTCAGCTTTTAGGCAGAACATCCTTTTGGCTTACAATATAAACATGATTACTTTTTCCTTTTGAGAAGTATTGTTAGCTGTTGCCCTACTTAATCAAAAATATATTCTTCTTGGAGTTATCTTTGGTTATTCTCCTGTGACAATGAAAATTCAATACCCTCTTTTTTCTTTTTAGTCCTTTGCCTTGCAAGCATTTATCGAAGAGTAGAATGGATTTTGGATGACTGTGCAGTTTAGGGAATATCATTTTAGAATAGTTAAATTAATGAGTATGAAACAAAAAGAAGCACTTCTTATGAAGGACAGAGTGATAAAGAAGCTATAAACATTTCTCAAACTCATTTGGTTATGTTGATTGATCTGGTACTTAAAGTATTTAAACACAGACTCTTGAATGACAATGGGTAACTTTTAGTTGACTTATGAAAATATTTGAATTTTATATAATAAATTATGTACTTGGAATCTCAAAAAGAGATATCCCTAAAATAATGTAAAAGGTAATGGTCTAGAAGATTGCTGTAAAATAGAAATACAGTGTGAGCTATGCATGTAATTTTAAAATTTCTATTAGACACATTAAAAAGGGGTAAAGTGAAACAGGCAGAATTTATTTTAATAGTATATCTAAAATATTGCCTTTGAACATGGAATAAATATAAAACATTAGATATTTTATGTTACTTTTTGATAGTTATCAAAATCTGGTGTGCATTTTTAAAAGGAAAAGCCATTTTCTTCTCTACCCTCAATACTTTTGACACCAGGTATAGAGATTTTTTTCCCAAATCAAGCAATTTTCTGATTTTCAGCAACTACCAATTAGGTGTCCTACAAATTTGACTGAATTCTAACACTATCTACCTGAAAATACTGACAGATCCCATAGGTTAAGGGCTCAGTGCCACAAGATTGACCTCCTTCAGATGCCAATTGCAACTCCAGACTGTCACTTATACTTCAGACCAGCCATCTAAAAAATCGAAGGTTCCCATAATCCCATCCTCAGATTTGATAATTTTCTAGAAAGCTCACAGAACTCAGGGAAACATTTACTTGCATTTTATACATTGTAAAAGGATACAACTTAGAAAGAACCACCCCATAAATAACTAGGATATCTATTTGGGGCCATACATACTTATTTGCACTTTAATACTTTTCACAATGTTCTAAATGAAGGATGGGAGGCTGCGAGCCAAAGTATTTATTAGTCAAAAAACTGTTGATTATACCTTTTAATAGAGGAAAATAGAATCCAAAACAAAAATATCATGTGCATTTCATCTACCTGTCTTGTCTGTGGGCTTTTTAGAAGTTTGGGGACCTATAGAAATTCAGGTTTGAACCTACCCCCAGGGCAAGATGAATAGGTCAAATGTGGAATTTAGAGTCAAATTATTTAGTTGCTACCCTCCTGTGATTTGGAAATTTGGATTGTACAGTGGCGAATAAAGACGTTGTTTGTAAATTACCTAGTGTTTGAGAACATAGACTCTTTACTTTCTGCACTGCAGAGGAGGCTTTGTTTCTCAGGAGGCCCAGGTTTGTAGATCTAGATTTGTAATACCTTATAAGGCTCCCTGTAGAATTTTGGTAACTGATACTGGCTGAAAACTGTTTCACTCTTATTTAGCCCTTAAATTTAAATAAAATAGATTGTTTCTTTCTACCCTTATGTAAATTTAGCAAAAAGAGCCACTTTGGAAATATAACTACTTGCATGGAATTCTTCCTCTTTCTATTACCTAAAAATCTTATTTTTAAAAATGATGTCTGTAAATCTAAACAGTAGAAGAGTCTATTTTCCATGTGGGTACTTGACATAACTGAGAAACATAAAATAAAGAAAATGAATAACTGTCAGATATGAAAATAGTGCATTCATTTGTAGCTTCTATTCTTCCCCTACAATAATCCTGTGATAATTTCCCAAGAGGTATCTGATTTGGAATTGTAATCTTCAATCCTCAAGAAGAAACTGAATTTTAACCAATGTCAGTGCTGTCAATGGAAAGACTGGTCAAATAGAAAAGATGAAAAAATACTTCATTTTTATGATCACCTTAAGTGGGATCAAAAGAATTTGTTTTTTTATCTTCATTTTTATTTGAGAGAAAAAAGCTGTGTATGTAAAAATTATAATCAGCTGATATTTCTTGTTTAAGATAATTTCAAGATCATAATTGCTGAAAAATAAGCATCAGTAATTTGCAGTAATATGGCAGTAAATGACTTCTGGATACATACTATATATACATATATCATATATATATATATAGTAATAGAAAATGTTGATATTGTTCCTATTTAGTGGATTTATAATATATGCACATCAAATAATCACATCAGGAACAAATAACTACAAAATTTACTGAAATCCTGACTTTACATTAGATCGCATGTCAAATCATTGCTCATTGTTTTCTGTTTCTGAAATCTGTGGGTTGTCGTTTTGGGTTGATTTAATAAATAGTAACAAAATTGGTTTCCTTTATGATGATCAAAATTAATAAGATATGTGTACCTCTAAACTCTTTCAGTTTATGAAAAAATATGTGTATACATGTATACATATATAGTATGTATGTGTATAGTATATATACATAATAGTATATATGTATATATGCATATATATGTATACATACAGCCATATATGAGACTTCTCATATTTATGTATTTTCAAACTTTATATGTAATTAAGTTATAACTTCATATATTCTTGGGGAATAAGAATGAACAATAATGGGTATTGTGATTTTGTTTCAGTATGAAAAAAGCATTAGAATTATATCTGTCATCCAATATTTAGTCAACAAATATTTATTGAGCATGTGGTATATGCCAGAAACTGATCATGGCTTTGGGATATAACAATCAACATAAATAAAATCCTGTTTTCCTATAGAGCTTATATACCATTCGATGTACTATAGGAATCATCAGATAATGTTTGATATTCATGAAACTGGATTACATATAAAACATCATATAAGATCAAGCAGATAAAAACAAAAACAAAAAAACTATCATTCATTCACAAACTCATCAAATAGATATTTACTGAATTCTAATTTATGTACCAGGTATTATGCATAAGGCCTAGAAAACTAGAAAAAGAAATAAGAGATATGGAGAATGAGAGTATATAGACTTTGGACTCTCTTTGGTTGAAATAAAACATTCTGTAATATTAAAGTTGATCTTTGTAAAGCATTGTTTCCTTCCTCTGCCTTGTAGTTTTCATCATTATTTATATGTATATCTGCAAGCAATTTGGAAGAGTGTTAAAAATAATAATACTCTTACCACTTTATAGCTGTTGAAGTTACTCTAAAACATTTGAAAGGCTATGATCATTTCCTGACAAAAGAGTATATAACTGTGCTCTGTCCTAAGAGATATATTACTATAATAAATATAAATAGGGCAGACTATGGTGTAAGCATTATGAGTTTAATGTTGTTTTATGTCTATAGTCAAAATCCCACTGATTTTAATGGTTTTATGGAAACTGTGTATTTTTTAGCCTACTCCAAAAATAAAAGGAGATGGGAGTTGTTGGGGACATGTCAGTCCATCTCCAATAATAGAGATGTTGATCATCAAGCCCTGGGTCTATTTCTTTGGAATGTAATAATTAGGACACACAGAACAGAATAAATTTCAGCAAAGTAATTTGCCATCAAATCGAGAGCACATATTTCAGAATTTTAAGTCAGCTGAAAGGCAATAGAATTAATAGAAATATTTAGTGGGACTTTAATTCTACAAAAAAGCTCTTTCAGCGTTCCACAAGTCTTTTTTCTGTATGGCCAGCATTGTAGATTCTGATATAACTTTTCAAATAAACATATCTACATTCATTTTAAATAGAATGACTGTGGATTTATAGAGTATATCTTGCAATCAGATTTGTATTTATGTCTATAGTATATTTGCCAAAGGAAAACAATAGTCCTCACAGGTATTGTTATTATTTTACCTAGCAAGCTGCATGGTTGTATTTCTTACAACCCTTTCAGTTAGAAGATATAAAATTGCAGCAGAATCAAATGATTATTAGGTACTTGCTATGGTAAGAAATCAAGACCTGTGAGTTTTTTTAATAAGCGGCCACTATGAGATTGTATCTAGGATCTTCTGGTCATGAATGCCTTGATAGTCATGCCTTTACATGCCCACTCAGAATTTTCTCTTGAAGGTAAGTCTGTGGTCACTATTTGCATATTTCCTGTTAGAGGAAGTGAGGGGTACTGGTTTTGCCATGAACAGAAGGTTGTGTGTTGACTTATAGACTGGTACCTTAGAGAAGCAGGCCTAGATAGTTTGGGACATGGGAAGATGGAGAACTGAAAAGCTTCTTGGTGTGATCAATGCTTTGTGACCTTGAAAGCTATTTCACACTTATTATCATATTAATAAAACTGATACATTATTTGACTTTACTGTGAGATAACACTCTTCTAAGGACTATAAATACATTTTCTCATTAATCTTCACAGAAAACCTTTGAGATAGGCCACTCACTTTGTTGATAAGGAAAGAAAGGTACAAGAGTAAAAATAAATGGAAGTATTAATAATACATTTAAAAGGGGTTTCAGTCATTGAATACTTAATATGTGCAAGCTGATAACTTATCTCATTTAACCTACATAGTTAATCTTTAGGAAGTGGGTATTATTGTTATACCCATTTGCGAATGAGGAAATTGATCTATTGAGAAGTTAAAGAATATGCCTGAGATCCCATAGCTAGTAAATTCCAGAACTGGAATTTTTCTAAAAAACCCAGACAACACTGTCTTGTCCTTTAGAGGAATATGGACTAATTTTCCTTTTTCCTTAGCATCTTACCTTGCCAAACCCCGTACTGGGCATAATGAAATATGGATTGTAAGTAGAAGATACTTGAGCAATTTATTGTCTAATTAGACACAGGACCAAATATTAAATGATAAAGAAATAATACATCTGGAAAAGCAGGGTATGAGGGACAGAGTTCCAGCCTGGGGAAACAGTATGCTCTAAGGGAAAGTATACACAGGCTTTAAATCTGATAGAGCTGAATTTACATTCCACTTTCATTACAACCTAATTTTGCACTCATGGGAAAGTTATTTTAGCTTCTGTTTCCCAAACTGTATAATGGGAATCCCAAGAAAATGTAGGTAAATTAACATCAATACCTACCATTTATAAAGGGCTTAATGTGTACCAGCAATTGATTTTAAGAACTGTGCCTAATTTGTCTCAATCCTTTAAACAACCTTTCAAGCTAAGTATCATCACTGACATTTCACAGGTGAGAAACTGAGTTTTGAAAAGTTAACTTACCCATATCACCCTGGAAGCAGTGGAATTCACATGTATGTGATATTGTATGTGATATGATAGAGATCACTGCTCTTGATGAATGTAACTGGTGAATATAACAATGGTATGTAAAAGTTCTGAGACTAGATCTAACTAGTAGTTCACATGATGAATCCAGGTACTTTATATGTGTCTTTGATTAGATACTTTTGTTTGGAAATGCATTAATAAATATTGTAAGAAGAAAAGTTCATGTATAAAAATTAAATCTCTTTATTCCTTTTATACTTTCAATCATTTATTTAACCTTTTGCTCTCACTTTTTCAGAAAGGCATTTGAGAATCATAGATGTTTCAGAAACATTGTTAGAAAGAATGTTAACTTGCTCCAGTCCCCTCATATTATGGAGGAAGGTGGGGATTGAGGGCCAGAGAGGGGAAGTTTTACAAGAACCAACCCATAATGCTGGAAATAGAATGAATGCTCTCTTTTCTAGTGCTTTTTTGTTGGTACTACACAATCTGCATTAGTTAAGACCTTGGTAGGGGGGGAGCAGTCGGGGCCTGATAAAGAATAATGTTTCTTAAAATAGATAGTTCGATCCTATCAAAAAATTTACAGCTATATATCATAGAATTTTCTAGGATAGGTAATTGAAGATATATATATAGTATTCAATTAACTCATCATTCTCATACAGGTAACTCCAGTGTTCCTTACAGAACTTCTTCACATATATTCAGTAAGAGGAATATCAGCAGATACATTCTCTGACCTATAGAAGTTCAGAGTCTGACATATCCTAAATTGTCCTGTTTTTGCCTACTTTAATGTTTTGACTTACATGTTCTTTTGTTGTTCTCTGTTGGTCTAACTACAGCAAAGCAGTGAGATGAAATGGACACCTAGCATCCTTTCCCACACCTTTCCCTGTGCTCTCTTCTTTATCCTCTGGAAAAACAAACAGACAAACAAGCACCACTGTTGTTGGTTCAGAAGCACATATGCCCTTGGCTACGATGAGACAAAAGTTGCAACTGCAGGGCTGGAACTACTTACATATTCAGTGTAGAGGCTAAGAGCTCAAGTCATGGACTTAGAACTGGATCTGAATCTTGGGTCATTTAAGAGATGTGTGTTAATTGGGCAAGTTACTCAACCCTAGAGGCTTTATTGATAAATTTCTTTGTTGGTAAATTGAGCATAAGCATTTCTGTAATAATATTCATATTGCATTTGTCTCATAAGCTTCAGTGGGAGATCATGGATATAAAGTACTTGAAACATAATAAATCCTAGATTAATGTTAACTATAATTATTAGTGTCACAGTAATATTAAGCTTCACAGAGTTTCCAGGAATAAAATCATGTCTTCTAGTTGTACCTTAATGTTGCCCTTTATTCAGGCCAAAACTGTTAGTTATGCTTCATTCATTTATTCACTCATTCATTCAGGTGGACCACCAAACTTAGATACTGTGCCACTTTGGTCTTTAATTTCTTCTTTAAAAAATGTTAGGTGATGGTAATATCCATTTTAAACTAGTACTGTGAGAAATATATGAGCTTATGTCTTAGCTTAGGCCCTGGTACATAGTAAGCAGTCAGTTGATAATAGCTGCTATTTTGTTTCTCAGGAGAGCAAAAATCTGGATATTTCTGGTGGTTTAATTTATGTCTCTCCTACCTATCACAGTACAGTTAGTTGCTTCCTGTTGAGTCACTTAATAAGATAGTGAGTTTCTACAACTAAGAGACTCTAATATGAGATGAGTTTTTTGAAAGTCAGTGAACCAAGCTGTCAAATATTAATTTTGGATCCTGCAGGTATGATAATGATAGAAGAGGTTAATTTAAGAACCAATTCCCACATTCAATTGAAATGTTCAATACATTTTGTATGGAAAAGAGAGGGCATTTGACCTAAGTTTAAAAATAATTTGGTGAGTGAATTGCTCATTAAACAGTAAAAACCAAAACAAATTACAACAATAAAACCAATGTAGTTGAACTTTCTATCAAATTCTTTCTACTGAGTTATTGCATTCAATTTACTCATTCTCTCATATACTCATTTAACTGCACGTCTTAAGTGCCTCCTATGTGGCAGGTGCTCTGGAATTCCGGGCATTTGTTAGTTCTTAAGGAGCCTATATTAGTGGGAGAATCAGACATCAATCAACTAATAACATAAATAAATACTAAGTCTTAATTTTGGCTGGTGTTACTAAAGAGAGACTTGCCCTTGAAAGCAGAATTTGACATTGTTATGAAGGTCAGAAAAGGACTCTGTAAGTAGACATGCTTAATCTGAGATCTAAAGGACTTTATGTGCAGCTCAGGATCAGATTCTGTATCAATCAGTTCATTGGAAGGTATCACAGGCTTTTATTTTATTTACTGCAGTTTCATTTTCCTAATTGGTTCGAGCAGACTGTGAAGGAAAATCTACCCTAATGATCTGAGTGTATTTTACATTACTTCTAACTTCCAAAATGGAAAATTGCACAGGTAGGAGGTTAGAGTAGTGTAAAATGCAATCAGATCATTAAAATAGGGTTTCTCTTCACTCTGCTCAATTATACAGTACCATCAAGTGTCTTTTGGGAACACAGAGCAAAAGTATTCTTGTTCTTCGATTAATGGATGGTCATAGAATTTCGTTGTCTAATTTTTCCCAATGAAAATAAGTAAGGACTAGAAAGTTAATCACTTTTTGCATATTTCTTTAAAAATTCCAACCACTCTATAGCTGAATAATCTGGCTTTTATTTTTGAACAATACTTTTCATATGAGTTAGATCATCTAAATTTTTCTCCAAGAAATACATTTGAAAAAGCAAGAGTTCATAATTAATTTTACTATTTAATTATACAATTATATTACAGTAGAGGGTATAAATCAAGGTAATGCATTTTCTTTCCTACTTGATTCTACCAAGGAGTAAGGAAGACATTCCCAGAATAAAAATTGTGCCCCAGGTAGTTGATGAAGTTCCTAGAGATTAAAATGAAGTACTAGGTTACAGGGATTTTTTGATAATAGGCCTACATGTCCTTATATTTGGATAGACCTGCTTTCCTTATCTGCCAGTGCTTATCTGTTCTGGATAAGAACTGTAGGCAACAGAGCTCCATAGAACTAAAAGTCAAGGATTTCTATCGAACCAAGTTTTGATTAATTATTATTTTGGAAACATTTTCTATAGTCTTCTCTCCTATTATAGAGGATACTATAGAATAGAGGTAGTAAAGAATAAAGCACATAACTTTTTGCCAACTTTAGGTAAACTAGTTTTTAAATATAGAGAATCTACCAGAGTCTTAGAATACTTGTAACATCTGAAATTGTAGGTATTTTAGATACAAATATTACATTCTCTACAATTATCTATATTTAGTAGGAATCACTAAGGTAACTATTTTATAGGGAAGCCAGTTCCTTCTTGCAGGTATTTTCCTACTTGATATATGAGTTCTCATTGCTTCTCCTTTGTTTATGCATATTAGGTAATTGGTTCATGAGAGAACAAGATAAAGATACCCCTTTTATCTTTCACCATTTATCCTTGGCTCCATTTTGAACATACCAATAGTAAGAAGGGTTAGAAATGGGCAAGAATTCCTGTGCTGCTTGTTTTCTAACTCATGCACAGAACCAATCTGTCACAGCATTTATATCTTGTCAAAACAAATGACCCTGTATCTGTACCTAAATTGGGAAGAAGATAGAATCACTCAGTGGTTTAGTGGTTGGACTATGGAGTCAAATCTGAATTAAACCCTGGGTCTATAACTTTGTAGCTATTTAGCAAAGTCATCTATAAAATGGGGATTATAGTGTAGTGCTTTCTACTTCACCTGTGTAATATAATGATTCAGTGAAATGATGACTATAAAACACTTAGTGCAGCTTCCTACACTAATAATAATTCAGAAGGTCCAGCCCAGGACCTAGGAATTTGAACATCTTTATAGATATCAAAGGGAATTCCTTCATAGGTGGTCAGTGGAGCATTCTTTAAGATAATGTGATCAATTGCTCTTTGTCAATGTGGATCACAGAAGCCATATGTCTATTTTGATCTGTTTGACTTGAAACCTTTCAAAGTAGAAGATTGCTATAAATTTAATGGAAGGTTAATTACAATTTTGACTTGACAAGCAATCTAATGACACATATGTGTGCCTATATCCACATGTACAACAATGACCCAAACTTTGAAAACTAATGCTTAGGATGTGAAATGCTGTGTTCTTACTCAGTGAACAATTTTGAAGCTGACAATTATCAATGTCAATGACCATTGCAGAGTCAAAGTTTATCCAAGCCAATGGGTAGAGAAATTTCTTAAGAATAAATTTGTATTTCTAGACTTTTTCAGGCTTAAGACATTTAATTTTCTAATTTAAAAACATGAGATATGAGATTTTTTATTACCAGAGGGGTTAGTCATGCCTCTCCAAATGCTACTCTTCATTTCCTAAACAAGTTATTTAAGTGAGACATCCCTCAGATTTTCATTTGGTGGCTTTAATTTCAATCCCTTCAGCTCTAACTAAAAGAAAACCACTCAGTCTATAGAATACTTTTTCTATTCCTCCTGCCTCATGGTTTTTCCCTCTCACTGCTATTCCTTTTCCAATCTTTTCTTCCCTGCTTGCTAAGTATTGCTGGGGGGGAAACTAAAGATTCCTCAAGTGTGATCCCTTTGTCCTATGCAAACTCAATCCTTGCTTATTCTGATCCCATTAAAAGTGATGATTTGGATTTTAGAGGCCTTTCCAGCGTGATGTTCACCTTAACTCTTCGCTCCCATTCTTTGTGGTGTGAAAGCTGCTGCTTGTCTTCAGTTGCATACTGTTCCCTCCAGGCATTATTTTTACATCTAGGTTAGCACTGGTTTTTAGAAGGTCAGTGTGTCTATGATGGGTTGATGTGTTTCCCGACATTTTTGTTTTTGATGACATGTCAAGACATGGGTTTTAATTTCCTTTTATAAACCCTGCTCATGAGGGACAATGATAATGCTTTCATGATCTTTCCTATTTATTTTCTATTTTCATTTTTTTACTTCAGTTTTTTTTCTAAGGTATAACTAAAATTGTAATATCTTTCACTTTTGATTTGTTTTACAGTTAAGTTTAATTCCAAAGATACTTGTCTTTAAATTCAATTTAATAAGCATCAAATACTTGTTAAATGTTTAATGAATTTGCTATAGATATTGTTGTTTTCAGAAATAACTTTCTTGATCTATTATAGTATATTTTGAGTTGTGTCAGATTATATTTTTCTACATTCTATTGACACAAAAAACTGTAAATTCAAGGTATATTCTGATCAAGTAGTGCCTTGCCAAGCAGAGCATTTTTAAAAAAATATCTTGTACGTATAGATTTAAAGTAGGATATGTTTGTTTCTTTCCATTAGTTTTCAGCTTTATGATTTATATATTTTTGTTTAAGTATAGATTAATATAATCAATAAAGCTCTCATACCTCTTTTTCTCCTTTTATAATAATTATTTAGCCCAAATATATCAGCATGTATGTACTACACATTTGATAAATACTTAAAACAATTAGATAAATATATCTAAAACACTTTTGTTGGTCTGTTTACCAAATTTTCATGTTTGAAAGTAGTACCTGGCAATAAATTGCTTTGAATATGTGCTAATCACAGACGCTGACAACATGGATCAATATCCAAAATAGGATGAGAGTGAGGGTGTAGCTGATAGTAGTAGTTAAGAACATAGGCTATATAGTCCTATATTTGCTTTGTTTCCTCTCTTTTCAAAATTTTTAATCAAACATTATCTTAGTACACATTAAGTATCAGGCATTATTCTGAAAATTTTACAAATATTATTATTCTCATTTTACTCAAAAGGGAACAGGCACAGAAAAGTTAAGTAACTTGTCCAAGGTCACACAATCAGAATCTTGTCTGAGTCAGGATTCAAACTCACTGTAGGGTCCATGCTCTTAACTACTGTGCCAGTGCTAGAATGAGAATCCTAGCTCTGCCTCTAATGATGTGTGACCACTAGGGCCAGTTTCTGAATATTTCTGGGCCTTAGTTTTATGATTTGTATAATGGGGATAATAGTAATAATAACTTCATTGTAATATTGTTTTGTGACTAAAATGTACTTAGTCTAGTACACATGCCTAACATACAGTGTCTTTTAAGGAATACTGTTTAAAGTGTGTGTGTTATGGAGGACAGTTACTACTACCCTTGCCTTAATCAGATCTCCATATGAGAGCTTGTCTTCTTGATGGACACTGAAGTGCCTTTCTTGTTTCTGGCTACCCTCCTCTTATTCATTGCTCTTTGTGGCCTTTCTTTCTCCCAAGGCTACAGCTTACAGTGCCCCTTTCCCCACTTAAAAACCAAGAGGTTAGATACACTCCTTTGCTAATTCTTCTTAATTTCTATTTCTAATACTTTATTTTGCCAATGTGGATAACATTTAATTGCAATGGAAATAAAATAGTAGAAACAAAACTGTGAATAGGATGAATCTTTTCATAGATCTTAGGAAATTTCTGACGTAGTTGCATTATTCCAAAATGTACTCCTTCTCTCACTCCAGGACATCCATCAGAGTCTAAGCTGTATTTTGGCAAATCAAAACTTTCTTCATGAAGAATGAAAAAGGAGTGTTTATAAAATTCAATATTCTGACAGTTAAGTTTGAAGTATCATTTATTATTCTGTCTAGGAGGACAATTACAGTTGTTTGGGAAATCATTTTGAGCAATCCATTTCAGAAATTTTCTACATGATTTTGAATTTATTTTGTTTTTACTAATAGTGTTAAAATTGAGTATATCAGTGAATAGATTGAATTCTGCAATTGCCTTTTCAGAATTAAGCAATCTTAGGTTACAGTTATGAATTCTGTTTTAAATTGGGAGCACATGTTCCAAAAATGCAGCTATAGTTCCAGGCATCTTGGGAGGGAAACATTTTATTTTTCACTTTTTATTACTATTATTATTTATTAAGGCATTATTGATATACACTCTTATGAAGGTTTCACATGAGAAAACAATGTGGTTACTACATTTCCCCGTATTATCAAATCCCCACCCATACCCCAATGCAGTTACTGTCCTTGGGTATAGTAAGATGCTGCAGATTCACTATTTGCCTTCTCTGTGCCACACTGTTTCCCCGAGATTTCCCACACCATGTGTACAAAACAAAATACCCCTTAATCCCCTTCTCCCACCCCCGCCACCTGCCCTCCCACATGCCTCCCCTTTGGTAACCACTAGTTCCTTCTTGGAGTCTGTGAGTCTGCTGTTATTGTGTTCCTTCAGTTTTGCTTTGTTGTTATACTCCACAAATGAGGGAAATCATTTGGCACTTGCCTTTCTCCACCTGGCTTATTTCACTGAGCGTAATATCCTCCAGGTCCATCCATGTTGTGGCAAATGGTAGGATTTGTTTCTTTCTTATGGCTGAATAGTATTCCATTGTGTATATGTACCACCTCTTCTTTATCCATTCATCTACTGATAGACACTTAGGTTACTTCCATATCTTGGCTATTGTAAAAACTGCTGCAATAAACATAGGGGTGCATATGTCTTGTTGAATCTGAGAAGTTGTATTCCTTGGGTAAATACCAAGGAGTGGGATTCCTGGGTCAAATGGTTTTTCAATTTTTAGTTTTTTGAGGAACCTCCATACTGCTTTCCACAATGGTTGAACTAGCTTACATTCCCACCAGCAGTGTAGAAGGGTTCCCCTTTCTCCACATCCTCACCAGCATTTGTTATTCTTATTCTTTTGGATGGTGGCTATCCTTACTGGTGTGAGGTGATATCTCATTGTGGTTTTAATTTGCATTTCCCTGATGATTAGTGATGTGGAGCATCTTTTCATGTGTCTGTTGGCCATCTGAATTTCTTCTTTGGAGAACTGTCTCTTCATATCCTCTGTCCACTTTTTAATCAAGTTATTTGCTTTTTGGGTGTTTAGGAGTGTAAGTTCTTTATATATTTTGGATGTTAACCCCTTGTCAGATATGTCATTTATAAATATATTCTCCCATACTGTAGGATGCCTTTTTGTTCTGTTGATGGTGTCCTTTGCTGTACAGAAGCTTTTTATTTTGATGTAGTCCATGAGTTCATTTTTGCTTTTATTTCCCTTGCTCAAGGAGATGCATTCAGGAAGAAGTTGCTCATGGTTATATTCAGGAGATTTTTGCCTATGTTGTCTTCTAAGAGTTTTATGGTTTCATGACTTACATTCAGGTCTTTGATCCATTTCTAGTTTACTTTTGTGTATGGGGTTAAACAAGAGTCCAGTTTAATTATCTTGCATCTAGCTGTCCAGTTTTGCCAACACCAGCTGTTGAAGATGCTGTCATTTCCCCATTGTATGTTCATGGCTCCTTTATCATATATTAATTGACCATATATGTTTCGATTTATATCGGGGCTCTCTAGTCTGTTCCATTGGTCTATGGGTCTGTTCTTGTGCCAGCACCAAATTGTCTTGAGTACTGTGGCTTTGTAGTAGAGCTTGAAGTTGGGGAGCTTAATCCCCCCAGCTTTACTCTTCCTACTCAGGATTGTTTTGGCTATTCAGGGTCTTTTTTGTTTCCATATGAATTTTAGAACAATTTTCTCTAGTTTGTGAAGAATGCTGTTGGTATTTTGATAGGAATTGCATTGAATCTGTAGATTGCTTTAGGCAGGATGGACACTTTGACAATATTAATTCTTCCTATCCATGAGCATGGGATGTGTTTCCATTTATTGGTATCTTCCTTAAGAGCGTCTTGTAGTTTTCAGAGTATCAATCTTGCACTTCCTTGGTTCGGTTTATTCGTAGATATTTTATTCTTTTTGGTGCAACTGTGAATGGAATTGTTTTCCTGAATTCATTCTCTGCTTGTTGATTGTTAGTGTATAGAAATGCCACAGATTTCGGCATATTAATTTTGTATACCACAACTTAGCTGAATTCAGATATTATATCTAGTAGTTTTGGTGTGCATTGTTTACGGTTTTTTATGTACAATATCATGTCATCTGGAAAAAGGGACTGTTTAACTTCTTCCCTGAAAATCTGGATGCCTTTTATTTCTTTGTATTGTCTGATTACCATGGCTAGGACCTCCAGTACTATGTTGAATAGCAGTGGGGAGAGTGGGCATCCTTGTCTTGTTCCCGATCTTAAAGGTAAAGCTTTCAGCTTCTTGCTGTTAAGTATCATGCTGGCCATGGGTTTGTCATATATGGCCTTTATTATGTTGAGGTATTTGCCCTCTATACCCATTTTGTTGAGAGTTTTTATCATGAATGGATGTTGAATTTTGTCAAATGCTTTTTCAGCATCTATGGAGATGATCATGTGGTATTTGTCCTTTTTGTTAATGTGGTGGCTGATGATGGATCTTTGAATGTTGTATCATCCTTGCATCCCTGGAATAAATCCCACTGATCATGATGGATGATCTTTTTGATGTATTTTTGAATTCGGTTTGCTAATATTTTGTTGAGAATTTTTGTATCTATGTTCATCAGGGATATTGTTCTGTAATTTTCTTTTTTTTGTGGGGTCTCTGCCCTGTTTTAGTATTAGATTGATGCTGGTTTCATAGAATGAGTTTGGAAGTATTCCCTCTTTTCCTACTCTTTGGAACACTTTAAGGAGAATGGGTATTAGGTCTTCACTAAATGTTTGATAAAATTCAGTGGTGAAGCCAACTGGTCCAGGCATTTTGTTCTTAGGTTTTTGATGACCAGTTCAATTTCGTTGCTGGTAATTGGTCTTTTCAGATTTTCTGTTTCTTTCTGGGTCAGCCTTGGAAGGTTGTATTTTTCTAAAAAGTCGTCAATTTCTTCTAGGTTATCAGTTTGTTAGCATATAATTTTTCATAGTATTCTCTAATAATTCTTTGTATTTCTGTGGTGCCCGTAGTGATTTTTCCTTTCTCATGTATGATTCTATGTGAGTAGACTCTTTTTTTCTTGTAAGTTTGGGTAGGGGTTTTTCTATTTTGTTAATTTTCTCGAAGAACCAGCTCCTGCTTTCATTGATTCTTTCTATTGTCTTATTCTTCTTGATTTTATTTATTTCTGCTATAATCTTTATTATGTTGCTCCTTCTACTGACACTGGGCCTCATTTGTTCTTCTTTTTCTAGTTTCATTAATTGTGAGTTTAGACTGCTCATATGGGACTGTTCTTCTTTCCTGAGGTAGGCCTGTATTGCAATATACTTTCCTTTTTATCATGGCCTTCGCTGCATCCCACAGATTTTGTGGTGTTGAATTATTGTTGCATTTGTCTCCATATATTGCTTGATCTCTGTTTTTGTTTGTTCATTGATCCATTGGTTATTTAGGAGCATGTTGTGAAACCTCCATGTGTTAGTGGGCTTTTTCATTTTCTTTGAGTAATTTATTTCTAGTTTCATACCTTTGTGGTCTGAGAAACTGGTTGGTACAATTTCAATCTTTTTGAATTTACCAAGGCTCTTTTTGTGGCCTAGTAAAAGATCTATTCTTTAAAATGTTCCATGTGCGCTTGAGAAGAATGTGTATTCTGCTGCTTTTGGATGTAGAGTTCTGTATATGTCTGTTAGGTACATCTGTTCTAATGTGTTGTTCAGTGCCTCTGTCTCCTTACTTATTTTTTGTCTGGTTGATCTGTCCTTCAGAGTAAGTGGAGTGTTGAAGTCTCCTAGAATTAATGAATTGCATTCTATTTCTCCTTTTAATTCTGTTAGTATTTGTTTCACATATGTAGGTGCTCCTGTGTTGGGTGCATAGATATTTATAATGTTTATATCTTCTTGTTGGATTGACTCTTTTATCATTAAGTAATGTCCTTCTTTGTCTCTTGTGCCTTTCTTGGTTTTGAAGTCTATTTTGTCTGATATAAATACTGCAACTCTTTTTTTTTCCCTATTAATTGCATGAAATATCTTTTCCATCCCTTCACTTTTAGTCTGTGTACGTTTTTGGGTTTAAAGTGAGTCTCTTGTAGGCAGCGTATAGGTGGGTCTTTTTTTTATCCATTTAGTGACTGTTTGTCTTTTGATTGGTACATTCAGTCCATTTACATTTAGGGTGATTATCGATAGGTATGCACTTACTTGCATTGCATGCTTTAGATTCGTGATTACAAAAGGTTCACGGTTACCTTCCTTACTATCTAAGAGTCTATCTTAACTCACTTAATATGCTATTACAAACACAATCTAATTATTTTTTTCTTCCTCCTATTCCTTCCTCCTCCATTCTTTATATATTAAGTATCATGTTCTGTACTGTTTGTCTATCACTTGATTGACTTTGGAGATAGTTATTTTAATGTTTGAATTTGCTTAGTAATTAGCTGTTCTAATTTCTTTACTGTGGTTTTATTACCTCTGGTGACAGCTATTAAACCTTAGGAACACTTCCATCTATAGCAGTCCCTCCAAAATACATTGTGGGAGGTAAATTCTCTCAGCTCTTGCTTATCTGGGAATTGTTTAATCCCTCCTTCAAATTTAAATGATAATCTTGTCCGATATGGTATTCTTGGTTCAAGGCCCTTCTGTCTCAGTGCATTAAATACATCATGCCACTCCCTTCTGGCCTGTAAGGTTTCTGCTGAGAAGTCTGGTGATAGCCTGATGGGCTTTCCTTTGTATGTGATCTTATTTCTCTCTCTGGCTGCTTTCAATAGTAGGTCCTTATCCTTGATCTTTGCCATTTTAATTACTATATGTTTTGGTGTTGTCTTCCTTGCGTCCCTTGTGTTGGGAGATCTGTGCATCTCCATGGCCTGAGAGATCATCTCCTTCCCCAGATTGGGGAAGTTTTCAGCAATTACCTCCTCAAAGACACTTTCTATCCCTTTTTCTTTCTCTTCTGGTACCCCTATAATGCATATATTGTTCTGTTTGGATTGGTTACACAGTTGTCTCAAAATTCTTTCATTCTCAGAGATCCTTTTTTCCCTCTGTGCCTCAGCTGCTGTGTATTCCTCTTCTCTAGTTTCTATTTCATTTATTATCTCCTCCACCGCGTCCAATCTGCTTTTAATACTGTCCATTGTGCTCATCAACGATTGGATCTCCGACCGGAATTCATTCCTGATTTCTTGAATATCTTTCTGTACCTCTGTAAGCATGTTAATGATTTTTATTTTGAACTCCACTCCATGAGGTCAATGTCATTTAAACATTTCTCAGGAGTTGTATTATTAAGTTTACTCTGAACCAGATTCCTTTGGTGTTTCATATTTGTATATGGTACCCTCTAGTTCCTAGAAGCTCTACTCCCTGGAGCTGCTCATCCCCTACAGCAATGTCAAGGGTTGCAGGGGAGTGGTACCTGTGGCTGGGGGGAGGAAGGAGCTGTTTCTTGCTACCCAGCTGCTGTGCCTTTCTCCACTTCCTGAACCAGTGGGCTGAGCACACAGGTATAAGCCTTTATGCTTTGCATGTGTAGTTGCTGTAGACTGATCTTCCCTCTGGCTTGCCTAACACCAGGGTAGGATTTGCAAGTTTCCGAGCCAGCTGGGGCTGGCCAGGAGTAAGGTGCAGTAGGCTGCATATAGCAGAGAAGGGCCTTTTAGCTGTGTAGCCAGCCACGGAGCTGGAGCACCTAAAGATCGTCTAAGGAGAAAGATTTGTTTTTTCTCCTTAAATATGAGAGTCTATATGGCAAACCTCCCAACCTTCTGGGCAGAGTGCATCCAGACAATTTTGTCTACCTGTCCTTTCTCCTGAGCAGTAAGCTCTGCAATCCTTGCCCCTTTAGCAGCCCTCTTGCTAAGGGCTTGCTTGTTAGGAAGTCTCTCTGACTGCTTACCTTTTTTTGTCCCAGCAGCTGGGTATGGATCCCTGCTTTCCACAAGCAGCTGGAATCTCAGTCTCTCCAGGGATTGTGCCTGTCTTAGCTTTCCATCCCAGTAACCACGAGATTATCATGCAAGCACCATGAATTGTAGGTTTGTTCTCCCAGAGCCGATCCCCAGAGTTAGCTTTTTCAGCAGTCCCAGGTCTCCACTCCCTCCATGCTCTGTTTTTCTTCTTCCTACCTGTGAGCTGAGGTGGAGGAAGGGCTTGGGTTCCGCTGGGCCATAGCTTTGGTACGTTACCCTGTTCTGTGAGGTCTGCTCTTTTCTCCAGGTCTATGCAGTCTTGCATAGGCCTCTTTCCTGTTGCTCTTTCAGGATTAGTTGTATTAATTATATTTTCATATTATATGCAGTTTTAGGAGGAAGCCTGTGTCTCACCTCTCATGCTGCCGTCTTTAATCTATGGGATGGAAGCATTTTAAATCATGAATTTTTATGAGTACCACAATTAATTTGAAAATAAAAAAATCAAGTGAATGTTTAATTGTGTACATGTTTAATCAAAAATAAATATGCAAAATGAAATGTGATACATTATCCTCATTTATGCTTCTAACTCTATGGAAATTTCTTCCTTTCTACTCCTTTACAGGTTTTCCATGTTGTTTGCTGAAATATTGATAAGGAGATACATTTTATATTACAACAAAGTCAAAATTTAATACTAAATAAGTGAATTGAAAAAAGGAGCCAGAGGAGGATGTATGACAATTAATGTCACTAAAATACTTTTTATGAGTTACTCAGTTTGAATTAGGTGCATTTTATATGAAATATAATTTTTTTAAAGGTGCATATGTTTTAAGAATGAGCTTCCACCTTATATCAATAGATAAGAATACCAACATATGGTTATGCTAAATTTAACCTGTTGCCCATTTACTAATTAACATCAATTTACATATTGATTAATTTGTGTAGATTTATCAAATAGGATTCTTCTTTAATACTGCGAAGATTACGCATACATCTTTGTTAGAATATAAGATTTCTTGTATAATATGATGTCCTTTATCTTTCTTGGAACAGTTGATTAATAGTAACTTGAATGGCTGTCTTCTAAGTTTTATTTAAACAAAAAATCAAAGTAAAATTGTCATGACAATCCAAGATATAAAGTATGGTCATTATAGTCTTTGAGTATTTTTCTGTAGTTTTCGTAGTTATAGGCCTTGCCAGTACCGAGAATAAGATATTCATAATTAAAATATTGAAAACTCAAATAGTCACAGTGATTGAGACACTGCAGTATTCAACTTGTAAATATGTTATATTTGGTATACTAGGCAAAAATCCAGAGTGATAGGTTTCAGAAAGGTTCTCAGTAGCAAGATTTAAACCAATAAGGTTAGCCACAGATTATTTCTCCATTTTATACCAAAGACTGGCAGACATTTTCTTTAAAGGATAAGATATTAAATATTTTAGGGTATGTTGGGTATACAGTCTCTCTTGCAACCACCAGATTTTACCATCATAGCACATGAATTTCATGTGCCACAAAATATTACCCTTGTTTTTAACCATTTTAAATTGTAAAATCATTTTTCGTTCATAGACAGTACAGAAATAGCAGGTTCAATTTGCCTTCCCCTGCCTTAGACTAAGAGCGCATCAACTGCATTGAAAGTTGTCCTGTTTATCTTTATATTACAAACACCTAGCAGTAATAAGTACTCAACAAATGTGTAGCAAATAACTACTCTGAATGATGTCACTCTTTAATTAGTAACTTAAATTTAAAATTGATTTGCTTAGCAAATGAAACTTTTTCCTACTTTTATTTTGGATATATATATATATATATATATCTCCTTTCCTGAATGCCATATATATGTTTATATATTTAAATGGTTTCATTAAGGTATAATTTATGTACCACAGAACTGATCTGTCTTAAGTGTATAATACAATGATTTTAGTAAATTTACTTAGTTGTGCAATCATTACCATAGTAATGGCTTCTCTATTTATAGTTACCTAGTTTTTGAACATTTTCATTACCCACACAAGATCCCAGGTCGCCATTTGCTGTCAATCCCTGTAAATATATATTTAAAAAGTCAATGAATTAATGTAAGATTCTATTCTATTATGCACATCAAGTATTCAGGAGACATATTTAGCCTTTATGGAAATATGTCAAGGCTTGTGGTCTTTGCACTTCATAATTTTTAACTTATGTAGTCCTATCCAACCTAACGTGATTATTTCTATTACTATATCCATTTTACTGATAAGGAAACTGAAGTGACTTTCCCAAGTTTGTTTAACTATAGAGGGTATCAGCTCAGTGATTGTGTAGAGAAACAGAGCTTTAAACTGATGCAATATGGTTCCAGGGCCCACAGTCTTAATCTCTTTAAGAGTATAAGTTTTTTGGAGTCAATGATAATATTCACAAGAATAGTAAAAGGTATTTTCTAAGAGGCAATTATAAATTAACTTTTGACTTGCCAATTTTAGGCAAGCAGTAATTTTCATCAAAATCATTTTCCAACCCTCTTTAATCATACATACCTAAATCAGAATTATTAGAGATTATTAATCAACTGACATATCAAGTGTATAGTTTCAGGCAGTAAAGAGGAGGGAATTATTTTGCTACTCAGGACATGTATACCTTTAATATTTCTAGTGTTTTGAGAAGCACTGATTGTTTTTCATCTCTCTAACATATACAGTTTGAAAAGAATTGTTTTAAAAAATTGTAAATAGAACTGATTTCATCTCAGTACTTTGTTTATATACCAGCTAATTTATTTTGTCAATGACTAAAATGCTTTGTTTGAAATTATAATTCCAATTATACTGTGCTTACTTTATACGGTTTTCAAAAATATTGCAAGGAGCAGTTAATAGGCAATCAGCAATTATGTATTCAACTCTCTTTAAGCATATAAATCCAAAAAAAGCATTTTTGTCCTTGAAGAAAATGTTTAATGATATTATTACATATTTAAAATTGTTTCATATTATAAAATTATAAATATATACCATACATATTTTTTTCTTTGCCCTTGTAAGTATAAATAATAAAAATTTATTATAAAAAACATGGCCTTATTTTATTTTGTGGTGAATTATAGACATAAAAATTTAGGAAATCGCCTGTTTTCTGGCTCTAATGGTTATAGGGTGAGTTTAATGGTTGACGAATTGAGAAACATCTCATATTCCCAACAAGCTCTGTTATCTGATTTAAAGATTTTATGTAGGTTATTTCCAGGAACCTCATCTCATTCACAGCCACCTAATTCCCAGTGGATGTTCTCCAGTATTTTCTACTACATCCTTTCTTTGAGGCTTCAACTCTGCTGTGACTGCAGCCTCTTCAGCCGGTGTTCAACCCCACTGATGAGCTCCACTGTTCCTTCCTCTCCTCTCCTTCATTCTCATTACTACTGCCCCTGTGAGAAGGAGTAGAGGAAGGCTGAGACCATCACATTGCTTCTGTCTCCAAATCATGGTTTTTCTAAAGGGATGTTCCATTCAGTTCCATTATGATATTTTTCCTTGATGAAGAAACAGGAAGCCTGAAGATCTAAGTGAGCAGTGGGCAATGGATAGAGCTATGTTTTCAGTGTCTCCACCACTTGTTAGCTGTGACCTTGAACAAGTTCTCTAATTTTTTTAAGTTTCAGTTTCCTTGTCTAACAGGGCTAGTAGGAGTTATTTTATTTGAATATTAAGGGAAGTTATATTTATATCTATTAGATATATATCTAATATTTATATTAGGTTAGATCTATGTATATCTAGTATAATAGAGAATATACATCTATTAGATTATATAAGATTAATATATATATTACCTATTATATCTATTAGATATATGCATATATGTATAAACTTACACATATAACTTCATTTCTAAACTTAAGCAAATCCTTCTTAGAATGCCTACTCACCACTGAGTACAATACACCATATGTAGTGTGATGATTACAAAGAACAGTGAACAGTGGAAACTTTTGGTTCTAGAAATGTTTATAATACTGCTACTATCACTTAACAAAAAGTATTATTCTGTTTGTTTATGTTTAATTTATGGTTAAAGAAAAAACCCCTCCATGTCTTTGTTTTATATAAAAGTTATAAGGGCATATTTTGCTCATACTATAATGGTGCTTCCATTCTTGAGACCAAATATACAACTTTCCATCAATCTATGTACTCTTTACTTTGTGTTGGCTTCTGCTCATTATTATAAGTTGTCAGGATGAATCTGAATCCTGATTTTCAAATCCAGAAACTAAGCTATCTTTCATATCTTTCCACTGATCAGATAAAAGCTATCCACTAGGATGAAATGGACATGTTAACCAGTGTTATTTGCATACAATTGTTAAATTTTATTAAAATATGAAATTATTCAGCCTGTATTCATCCTCAGTGAACATAGGAGGAAAATGTATTTTGTTGTGATCAAGACATATCAACATGATAATCCTGCTCTAGTAATCTAAAACAGTATAAAGTAAGGAGGTTTGTGTTATTTGATTTTAGTGCTTCCATATTGGTTTTTAGTATTTGTGGTTTAAAAAAATAATTGCCCAGAGAATACATTGTTTATTATTCATTTTGAAAATCCACTGGACATCTATCCCAAATTATCAGTTTATGAGTGTTCTTTA
Organism: Smutsia gigantea; assembly: GCA_032199065.1. Taxonomy (NCBI): domain Eukaryota; kingdom Metazoa; phylum Chordata; class Mammalia; order Pholidota; family Manidae; genus Smutsia; species Smutsia gigantea. The sequence goes on from JAVSCE010010939.1 coordinate 41,550, forward strand.
TCTATTAATATATCTCTGCACCTCTTATAGTCTCAATGATTTGTTGAATGTTTCTAATTTATTTCTTAATTTTTGAAAAGTCTGACCAGGCTCTTAGAGACTTGATTTCATTTGCAATGGTTAGGTATTTTGTTATTGTTTTTCCATCAGTTTGATCAGGGAGAATAAAGTGTTTAAAAGCTTTGTTTGCTGTCTTATGCTCTTTTACTATGATGGAGAAATAAAAAAAGTAAAATAGAATTTTAAAAATTCAGACTTTTTTCTGTTCTGTATTAATATTATTCTTTCTTGCCCTAAGCAATATTTTTTGTGCTAGAAATAGGTTTTAAAACCTCCTGTTTGCTCTTAGTTGCAGTTTCAGAAAGCTCAGTTCATTCTTGGCTTATATTTCTTGGGGCTATCACTACAGATTTATGTTACTGTATTTACCTTGATTATGTGTCCCTTCATTCTTTAAAAATATGTTCATTAGCACTCTAGTTTTACTTTTCAATGCACCCTAGTTCTACTTATATGTCACCTTGTATAGTAGAAATTGTACTTCCTATCTCTCTTGAGTTCTTTGATTATGGAATCATTCATATCTCCTATTCTTTTCTTTTTTTAAATAAAGTTTTCTAACATGTGGGGTACCTGCTTCTTTTTCTAATTTTAAAATTTATGATTGTATGAATGTTTTCTTTTTCTTAAGATTCTCATATTATTTATGTCACAAATTGCTTCTTGCTTGTTGATCCAAATTGTTTTGAGACCAGCAATCCTATTCATTTATCCTTTCTCTCACATAGCTTAAAATTTCAGTCAGGGAAATTAAGAAATTTCAGGATTTTCACAGTTGAATGGACACTGCTACGGACATCTCCAACAGTTTATGTCCTCTTTAATTTATTTTTTGTCTGTGCAGTATCAGGAATATAATTGTCTGTATTATTCATTTGAAGTCTGTCATTACTATTTCACTTTTAGTCTATTTTTTAGATTTATTGAGATAAAAGTGACATGTAACATTGTGTAAAATTAGGATACACAATATAATGATTTGTTATACATATATAATGTGAAATAATTACCATAGTAAGGTTAGTTAACACATCATCACCTTACATAGTTAATTTTGTGTGTGTGTGTGTTTGTGTGGTGAGAAATTTTAAGATCTACTGTCAGGAACTTTTGAGTGGATTTCAAATTACGTAACATAACTCTATGGGTAGTAAGCAACTAGTAAGATTCTTCGTCTTTTATGGTATTTTTCTCTTCAGAAAAGGTGTGATCTCCTGCTCAAAGCTCAGTTTGATGAGTCTTAGTCTCCCTACATTAAAGTATATTTAACATTTTCCCAGTGCACCGTTAGGTAATTCAGTTGCCCTTCCCAACTAGACTCAAGTTAGTTCTTGTATTTGCTATATGAATATTTGCAGTTGGTTGACTTTAGAATGTGTGAGGAATAAGAGTGGTGGGGTCTGATTAAGAAAGCCATCTTATATAAATTTTCATTTCCAAAAGCAAAAGAGTAAAGATTGAATGTTAATACTGCAACTATGCTGCATTTTGTGTCTTAAGTTAGAAATAATTGGTACTGTGCAATTGACTTCAACTTCTACATTCTTCGCTAACAAGAAGTTTTGGCTTTCCTGCTTATTCCTCATTCTTCATACCACCACTTTTGCTTCAGTTTTGACTGGAATCTTATAAATTCATTTTGCTACATTGCATATTAGAAAGAATTTTAAGATTGTTATTTTTCCTCTATCAAATACTCAATATCTTCCTGGTGTTATGGCTCAGGGATATTAACTCTTGTCTCTAGGGTGCCACTACGATCCCAAATACACTGAGTAACTTGGATGTCTGTAATGCAAAACACTGGGTAACCTTTATATAATCTACTTGGCATAGCTGACTATGTATATCTCAAATTCCCACCTCAGTACTCAGGATTATTAAGACTTAGTTATGCCACAGTTGTTTCATGCCAAAGCACTTGCTGCCAGCCCTTCTATAACATGAGTCAGGTCTTTCATTTCTGTGCATTCTGGAGGGAAAAATCTCAGGTCTGAGTTATCATTACTTCAGTTGAAGTTTTTTCTACATTGCCTGTAACTCAACTAAATATTGTGTTCTTCTTTTCCTCAATATTTCCAATGGATGAGACTACCTCTTCAAAAAATAATTAATCAAAAAGTACACACAGCTGAGGAAAATAAATACAGGCAGGTATCTTTATTAGTATCTTGATTTTTATAGAAGAACTCTGGCAATGAATTTTTTTTATCTTGATTTTCTGTCAAGAGAATTTCCACTTATATGGGAAAAACTGTTTTGTTTGGGAAGGGAGGACATTCATATATGCTCTTAAGTTTAAGTTTTGGTGGGTGAATGAGATTGAAGACAACTTCGGAGAGGTGCTAAGAACACTGGTTTCGGGGCTTGACTCACTTCAGTTTTAATGCTGTCTCTGCATTAAGTAGCTGTGTGACTAAGAGCAATTTAACTAACCTTTAGTTTTCCTTACGCTTAAAATTGACATAATTATCCCTATCAGGGATGATTATTGATAGGATTAAATGATAAAATGTGCATGCATATAGAGCAAAATGTCTGCCATATAAGTATTCCATAAATTATAACACTTCTGCTTCCAGCACCCAGTCTTGAGTACATCCAGGGGTGTACATTTAGTTCATGTAATTACCAAATGTGAACATATCCGGGCATTAGAATATCATCACTGAATTCTTTTTTTTCATATAAAACTATTTATTCATAAATATTTTCCAAAATGAAAATAGGTTTACCGAAAAAGTCCCTCACTGGGGAGGGGATATCACTGAATTCTTGATGGAGAAAGAAATATCTTAAGTTCATTTTTATTTCTCTTCAGATTTTGTACCAGTGTCCCTAAGCTTCTCAAGTTGTCAATGCCTGACTCCTTGAAGGCATGAATTTAAGGTTAGGTGATGTCTGATGTAATAATACAACAACAGTACACAGACACACACAATTTTGGACTTGGATAGTGTGATGGTGAGCAGATTTTATGATAAGAAGAATCCCTTTACTTCTTCAGTTAAAAAAATTAAAAATAAAAAGATGGAGTTGCTTTGATGATGAAGTAGAAAACGATCTAAAATGAAGTAGAAATTCCTGTTTGTGCACTTGCTCTACAACCTATGAAATACGTTGCCTTAGACAGAGTTCTTTCTTTTGAAATGCAAATAATATTTATCCTCTAATGTGATTGGGAGGATTAAGTGGGATCATGTATGTGTAAGTGCTTTGTAAGCTGTAAACTTGTTATTACAGTAAGGCAGAGTGTTAGAAAGGTTTTCATTTTTACTTCCACATTTGGATTCAGGGACTTCCAACTCAGTTCATATTTATATTAGGGCAAATAAATAGAGGTTTTCCTCCCTTCCTTTCCCTTTCCTTCCCTTCCATCTTATTCTTCCTTTCTCTTCAAAGTTGTATGTATTAAATCATTAGATCATGTTAAGAAAGAAAATACCCTGTGCTATAAGCATGTTTTATGAAACCTTTAAACATCAGCAGGCTATATGAAGTACTTTTTATCACGTTTAATTTCTTCAAAACTATCTGAAAGTTTCTGGTAATTCATAAATAGATTATATGGCACAAGAAATACTTTTCTTTAAGAAACTCCTACCAGCTGGATTGGCTTCTGAGAAAATACAGTTTTGCAAGTTAAATGAGAAAAATTGTTCCTGGCCTATCTAATACATAGGATTTTTTTTTAGATAAGCTGTAATGAGAGAAATAAAAAGAAATGTTTGCAACCTCAAAAGTTAATGAAGATTTATCATTTTCTTCCTTCCCTATGCTACAATTGCAGTATCTTTTCTCTCCTTTGAATCTCAGGGGCTCTTTCTTGTCCTAAAACTTTAGAAAAGAAGACTTATTCCTCTTAATGACATCTGTAAAAATCTCTTCCAATACTTTGGTATGGAGTCTTAACTGATTTTTTGACTTCCCCCCTTTTTTATAAAGTCTATCTAAAAACATTGCACAATGAGCAATTAAATTCTGACAGTCCTACTTATGCTCTTGTTGTATACTTGCTATTCAACTGATTATTGAAATGAAAATTCCACTGGTGATTAAACTAAATGTAATCACTTCTGAAAACATTGCCTTGTCAAAATTTCTTAATCCATTAGGAATATATGTATGCACGAGAGGGGAAAGCTTTCCTTAAGCATTGTAAGGTCCATTTGGAAAACAATATTCTCCATTCTTTTAACCAAAGACAGCATTTATAATATTTCCCCCCCCCAAAATTAATTTTATCTTAATCATCTTTTTTTTTTATTTTGGTATCATTAATGTACTTAAAACATTATGGTTACTAGAACCCCTATTATCAAGTCCCCCCAACATACCCCACTACAGTCACTGTCCATCAGCATAGTAAGATGCTATAGAATCACTACTTGTCTTCTCTATAAATACTGCCTTTCCCATGTCCCCTGCCGCTGCATTACATGTGCTAATTGTAATGCCCCTTTCCCTCCGTATCCCTCCCTTCTCACCCATCCTCCCCAGTCCCTTTCCCTTTGATAAATACTAGTCCATTCTTGGGTTCTGTGAGTCTGGGGCTGTTTTCTTCCTTCAGTTTTTCCTTTGTTCTTACACTCCACAGATGAGTGAAATTATTTGATACTTGTCTTTCTCTGCCTGGCTTATTTCACTGAGTATAATACCCTCTAGCTCCATCCATGTTGTTGCAAATGGTAGGATTTGTTTTCTTCTTATGGCTGAATAATATTCCATTGTGTATATGTACCACATCTTCTTTATCCATTCATCTACTGATGGACACTTAGGTTTCTTCCATTTCTTGGCTATTGTAAATAGTGCTATGATAAACATAGGGTGCATATGTCTTTTTCAAACTGCGCTGCTGCATTCTTCTTAATCATCTTTTTAATAGGACCTATCATAAAAGTTGAGCTCCAATAGAAGATCAGGGCTGTGGTCTATTTCTTACAGATATATTCTAAAAAAAAAAATGTAATTGTGATAAAAAATACATGGTTTACTTTTTAACTGGGACAATTCTAATACATTTAATTTCTACAAAATGCTAATTAAAAGAAATCAGAAAAAAAGTAAAGTTTTAACCATAACCTGCCATTTCTTCTTTTGTGTTCCTAAAACATAATTCTTTCCCAGTAAATTTCCAGTAGGAAGGATAACTTAAAGGAAATATTTCCTCTATGATGTTGATGATAATAATGATCATGATGGTGACAGTTATATTTATTGAATTTTGTCTTATGTCATTTAACACCCTCAGCTCTTTGCATTTTAAAGACATGAAATGAGGAGTAGAAAGGCTAATGACTAAGGTTACACAGTTTGTAGGTTAATAGAGCTGAGATATGAACTCAACCAATGTGACTTAATGCTAATATCAAATTGGCCTTTAGGCAATCATTCTTAATATATTTTTGTTTACAGGTTGATTTTCAAAATCATAATGTAAACCAATATGACATGATGACAGTTTACATATATGTCTTTAAACACCTTTAATTTGAAGTAAAGTGAAATCTGTTAGTTTTCACCTTATTTGTTAAAACTCCTTACTGAACCTTCCCCTATCTGGAATCTCTTATGGGACATTCTAATATAATATCATATATGGAAACAGATTTTAATAAGAATTAATTCTGCAGGAAATATCCCTAATTATCATATATTCCCATACTTAGAAGTGCTACATGATGTAAAAGAAAACGAATGTACCCACATTTAGCTTCTATCATACTTTTAAAAATGTATGATCTACCTTAGTAATATTAAAAATGATTCTGTGTTTTGGTACATTTGGTGTGTTTGGTATCATCTCTGGTTACTGCCTCTGATGTTAAAAGTTCCTTATCAATGTCTCACTAACTTCCCTAAATCACTTGTTTTCTTCTTTATTTTCCTATGTCTGTTAGGTATAGACCCCTTGCACTGTGCAATTCCATGAGCTGGCCTGCCTCACTTCCCTTCCCTTTAAATCCCACTGGATATCAACAGAAGCTACAACTCCAATGAGTCCCCTTGTCTCTGTATTCTCCTCAACTGTAATGATCATGCCTTTCTCCATATTTTTATTTATGACCCTTCCCCAGCTATTGTTCTTTATCCTCTTTCCTCTTCAAAATCCTATCCATCCTTCAACATCCTAGTTCCTTGGAGAAGTTTTCAATTTAACCCAGTCACAATGGTCTCTTATTTTTCTCAGTTTCTATAGTATTTTTATTGTAATACCCAGTTCTTGAATGTGATTATATTGTATTATCTCTGAACTTTTGGTTCATAATTGTTGCTCACTTAAGAGATCATAAATTTACTGGATTGAAGATGAAAAATTTATCAGATTCTATACAGAATCCTCTCACCTAAAAACCTTTAGTTATTGGATTTTATTGACAAGTAGAAAGGTGTGGGTCAAGGAAACTAACTTCAGCTTTGCTGGCCACCTTCATATGCATTATAAACTGTGTGAAGTCATTTAGTTTTGTTCGTCTGGATCAAGAGCCTGTGACGTGTCTGGAATAATCTTATTTTAAGCTTCCTTGTGATAGAAAGAAAAAAGTTCAAATCTACTCTTCAGAGACTTAAAAAACAGAAATATTTATGTACACATTGGTATTTTTTAAATTTTCAATTGGACTTACAAACATGAATTTAGGAACAAATTCTTGGGGTCTAACTTGCTTGAATACTTATCTATGTCCCACAGAGTGGGAATTCAAAAAGTAGTCAGCGCTTTGTTGCTTGTTTTCCTTCATGGATAAGGTTTCTTGAAAAAGTTATTGCATCATTTATAAATGAATAGTTTTCCCATGAAACTGGTTAATCTAGAAAGTTTAGAATACTGTGGATATAGATTTAGTCACATGTGTTCACAATGGAGTATATATTATATGGTACAAGTGTAGATATATAATATCTCTACTATACTGTATACTGTGAGAGACATGTTGGGTATCCCCTGCTGCTTCTCTGTAGGTTTGTTTTCCTTGTCATCTTGGTCCTCCTATTCAAAAGTATGCACTTACTGTAGATGCTGCTATGGAACATCTATCTGCGTCCGAACCTGGTCAAAATTAGGGCCTAGGAGACTATAGTACAATGTAAGATCTCTGCACTTTGTATTTCCATTTTTAAATAAAATAATCCTGGTTGCACCTTTCAGATGGTCAAGATTAGGCATATTACTTGGGATTGGCTGCTATTAAAAAATGGATATTGCTGTGTTTGCTATCAACAGACATTATATAGAGAGATTAATTCAGGGCTGAATTCCCCAGGAAGCAAATATGTCCTGGATGTGCTGGGATCACAAGGTGAGTGAAAATGTTGTGCACCTCACATGCATAGGTCTTTTTTCTTGATGTGCGTTCCTCACTTCCTTAGTTCTCCCACATTCTGTAGTGTAATTTAGGGACATTCAACAGATGTGCTCATGGCCAAATAATTTCTCTAAGCCTATCACACTTCATCATTCATATAGATAAGTGTGTAAGTACAAATTAGAACAGCAAAAGAAAGAAAAAAGACCAGGAGAATATAGTTTAGATCAAGAGATCAGTTCCATGACTTTTAACTACCATCAAATATCACTCATGTTATCATAGTTGATTTGACATCATCATTTCATCAATCAGCTTAGTTGCTAAGACATAAATTTAAGTTGTTGATAAGTAAGCTTTAATGTCATAATTATATGTATTATTTACAGAAAGATATATGGATTATTGTGTGCTTTTCTTTCTGCTTCAGTGTTTTCTAGATACTCATAGAAACATGGAAGAGGAGTATTATTTTAAAACACCACAGTAACAGATTTTTATAGAAATTGTCTTATCAGAATAGAAATTTTATAGTTGAAATATTAATTGGATAAAACTATTATGAGGATGATACTGCTGTCACATATGATTTTTATTACATTTTTATTATAACCATTAATCATACTAGAGTAATTGTTTTATATAGCTTTGAAGTAGAGAGATTAAAAATAATGTTAATATTCAAGTCATGGATATAGAAAGGCATTTAAAATTTCAACTGTAGAATACTCTGTGTCAAATGTTCTGCGATGATTTGTGGGCTTGCCAGTAAATTTTTACACTCATTGCATTTTTTGGTTTCCAAATCATGGTGACTATAGCACTGCCCACTAGTCTGGTCCAATAAAGATATTAAACAGTAGGTTGTATTTTTCCATAAGGGCCATAAACATTCTGATCTTTTTTAACCATTTTTAAATGTAAATAAAAAGTATAGCTCTTCAACAAGATGATTGAAAATGTACTAATTTTTGCCTTTAGCTAAGTAAGCCAAGCTTATAATTATTTCATAAAACTACAGTTGAAGGATGGTCATAATAACTGCCATTCATTGAGATCCATGAGCCAATCATTGTGCCAGGTGTTGAACCTACATTATCACCAATCTTTCTAGCATTCTTACAATGGAAGTATTATTTTAGCCATTTTTAAATGTACAGTTTAGTGGTATTAACATTCACATTATTGTGAAGCCATCACCACCATCTATCTCCAGATCTTTTTCATGTTCCCAACTGAAATTCTATCCATTACACACTAACTCCCCATTTTCTTCTCCCTGAAGACTGTGGCCACCACCATTCTTTCTGTCCCTATGAAGTTTACTACTCTAGGCACAGCATCTTATAGTATTTCTCCTTTTTTCACTGTCTTATTTCATTTAGCACAATGTCTTCAAAGTTCATCCATGTTGTGGCCAGTGTCAGAATTTCCTTCCTTTTGAAGGCTGAATAATATTCCATTGCATGTATACACCAAATTTTGTTTACTCAGTCATCCATTGATGGACACTTGGGTTGTTTCCACTTTATGGCTAGTGTGAATAATGCTGCCATACACATGGGTATATAAATACCTGCTTTGAGACCTGCTTTTGATTCTTTTGGATGTAAATCCAGAAATAGAATAGCTGGACCATATGATAATTCTTTTTAATTTTCTGAGGAACTACCATACTGTTTTCCATAGAGTCTACACCATTTTACATTCTTACTGACAGTTAACAAGAGTTCCAATGTTTCCACATCTTTACCAACAGTTGCTATCTTCTCTTTTTAAAATAATTTGATATTAGTGGATATGAAGAGGTATTGTGGTTTTGATGTGGATCTCCCTAGTGATTAGTGATATAGAGCTTTTCATGTATTTATTGCCCACATCTATGTCTTCTTTGAAGAAATGCTTATTCAAGTCCTTTGCCCTTTATCCAATTGAATTGTTTTTTGTTGTTGAGTTTTAAGAGTTTTTATATATCTGGATATTAATCCCTTATCAGATTTATGTTGGCAAGCATCTCCCCTCTTTTGTGTTTGCCTTTTTACTTTCTTGATAATGTCCTGTGATATACAAATGCTTTTCTTTTCAATGACATCCCATTCATCTCATTTTTTTCTTTTGTGTCCATGCTTTGGTATAAAATCCAAGAATCCATTGCCCAATCTAATGTCATCAAGATTTTTCCTTTTGTTTTTGTCTAAGATTTTTATAATTTTAGCTCTTATATTTAAGTCTTTCATCCATCTTGAGATAATGTTTATATATTGTGTAATGTAATGATCCAACTTAATCCTTTTGCATGTGGATATCCAATTTGCTCAACACTGTGTTTTGAAGATCTCCTCTCCTCATTGAATATTCACACCCCTGACAAAGGTCATCTGACCATATGTATGTGGAACTATTTCTGGGCTCTCTATTCTGTTGGTTTCTGTGTCTGTCTTTATGCCAGTACCACACATTATTTTGCTTACTTTAGCTTTGTAGTAAGTTTTGAAATCAGAAAATGTGAGAACTCCAACTCCGTTCTTCTTTTTCAAAATTTCTTGATTATTCAGGGTACCTTGAGATTCCATATGAATTTTAGGATAAAATTTTCTACTTCTGCAAAATCCTTGTTGGGATTCTGATAGGGATTTCATTGAATCTGTAGTTTGCTTTAGATCATATTGATCCTAGAGTTTTGTTTTTTTGTGAGATTAACATATATAAATGCAATAATAGTTTTATATCCTTTGTGTCTGGCTTCTTTATAATTGCACAATGCTGTTGAGATTTATTCATATAGTTTCATACATCAATATTTTGTTCCCCTCTATCTTTTGCTAAATAGTATCTGTTTTATTGCAATTTGATTTTTTCTAGGTGCTTTGAAGATTTATTTTAACCTGTGGGTTTTTTTTATGGTTTGATTATCATATATCTAGAAGTGATTTAGTTTGTCTTGTTTGGAATCTGCCAGACTTCACTGGTCTCTAAATTTGTGACTTTCGCCAAATATGAGATATTTTCAGCCATTATTTTTAAAATTATTTTCTAATAACATATTTAGAACTTCCGATGTTGTCTGACAGGTTCCTGAAGCTCTGTTCTTTGTTTTCCAATTATTGTTTTCTCTGTTCTTCAACTAGATAATTTTAGTTTATCTCTTTCAACTTCACTGACTGTTCTCTATCATCTCTGTTCTTCTATTGAGCCCATCCTGTGAATTTTTATTTTAAACATTGTATTTTTAGTTCTAAAATTTACAAATGATTCTTTTTTTAAAATAAATCTTCTATTTCTCTTTTATGAACTATCCTTCTGTTCATTTCAAATGTGTTTGTTTTTACCTCATGAAGCAGAATCATATTAGCTATTTTAGAATTGTCTGATAATTACAACATCTGGATTATTTTGAGAGTTATTTACATTTTCTTGGCTGTTTGAATGTTGAGAAATTTTGGACCGTGTCCTGGGCATTTTAAGAACTATGTTGTGTAGTTTTGGGTCTTATTTTTTATTTATTTGTTTTTTTAAAGGTTATCAGCCTGGTTAAATGTAGAGTGCAGGTTGTTTTGTCTCTGTGCTTGGGTCTGTCTCTCACATATGTATCTTAGGAATGAGCCCCAAAATCATGTGAGTTCATATACTGAATTAGGGGATATTCTTTCTCGGCTCTCTCCTCCTTAGGATTTTTACCATACTCTCTGGTCTGCAGTGGTCCATTTCCCTGAGTCTGTGCCATGAATATGAGGTCTGTATGTCAGCTTCCTGCACCACTGCTGTGCTGCTCTTCTCTCTGAATAGGGTCTTCTTTGGAATAAAGCCATGAAAGAAAAGAGTACTGAAAAATAAATATTAGATTTGAGTTTTATGAGTCACTTCAGGTTTTTTCTCCTGTTACTAGTCTGCCTGCTTTTAGCTTTTCTACAATGTCAAGTAGTTGCTTTTTACATTTTGTCTAGAGTTTTAGTTCTAATTAATGAGAGAGGAAGTCTGTAGTAGGCCTAGCCTACTATATAGCTATGGCATGTATTTTCATTTACTTAACACTATCTGTTAAACACTGGAAGATTTTAATTCTGATGAGTATAATTTCCAATTGTTTATGGTTCATATTTGTTCTGTCCTGTCTAGCACATCTTTGTATAATTCAGTCACAAGTTATTTTCTGTTTTATTCTAGAAATTATACTTTTGATTTTACACTTAGATACGTGATACATTTCAGGTTGATTTTTCATAATATGTGGAGTGCTTTTTATTTTCCATATTGGTGTCCATTTTATACAGGAAAATTTGTTCAAAAGACTCTTCTCTCTTACAAATTGGATTACTTGTCTTTTATAAATTGACACTTTTATTAAAAATCAATTTATGATATACTTGGGGGTTGAAATATGCACTCTTTAACCTTTTCCACTAATTTATTTGTGTATCTTTGTCCTGACACCACACCTTCTTGATTACCATAGTTTTATTATAGGTCTGAAACTAGGTATTTTAAGTCTCTGTTAATATTTTTCAAAATTGGTTTTGCTCTTTGGTCATTTTCATTTGTATGTAATTTTTAATTAAATCTCTATAAAGAAACCTGCTTGGATTTGTTGCAATGCATTGAATTTATGGATCAAATTGGGAGAAGTGATCTAAAAATATTTAGCTCTCCAGTCTGTGAACATTATCCCTCTCTATTTATTTTTCTTTAATTTTTCACATTAATATTTTGTAGTCTTAAGGATATAAAGCACATGTTGCTTGTTAGACTTATATATAACTGTTTCATATTTATATATTTTATTTTTAAAATTTCATTTCCTTTTTTGGCTAGGATTAAGATTTATAATTTTTTATTTGTGAACAACATGTTTGTGAAGAAAACACTAAAGATTCTATAAAAATACGATAGTAAATAAGGTAAGTTTAGCATGGTTGCATGATTTGTCTTTTTTTTGTCAGATTTTGCTTCAGGTATTTTTAAATCCAATTACCCGTTTTCTTTTTTTCCTTTTTTTTTGTTTCAGCATTTAAAATGTGTTCCATTGTCTTTGTGTTATATTATTTCTGATAAGTCAGAAACATTCTGATGATAAGTGATTTTTCTGTCATTGTTCCTTAGTATGTAATGCTCTGCTTTTTCTGGTTGCTTTTAATATTTTCTTAAAAAAAAATTTTTTTATTTTCAGCCATTTGGTTATGGTATACCTTAGTATAGATTTTCTTGTCTTTATTATTGTGGTTTAATGAGCCTCTTGGATACGTGGGCTTATATTCTCCAAATTTGAGACCTTATGATCATTATTTCTTTCTACTCCAAATGGCTTTTTACATACTAATAACTCATACATTTTCTAACTTGCCATTTTTCCAGAGGTCATTTGATGTTTATCCATAGGTCACTGACGTGTTTTTTTTTTCAGTTGTTTTTCCTCCCTGTACTTCACTTTAGATAGTTTCTATTGCTCTACCTTCAGTTTCATGAGATTTGCTTCTTCAGTGCTTATTCTGTTGTTAAATGCAAACAGTGACATTTTTACTGCAGAATATGTCTCTTTCAATTCTAAACATTCCATGTTTTTGGTTTCCTATTCTCCTCTGATATTGAGTATTTATTTTCTCATTTTATTTATATGTTCTATAAATACTTAAATATATTAATAGCAATTTAAAAGTCTCATCTGCTAATTACATTATCTATTTTCTGAATTTATTTTTAGTGACTGAAAGTTTTAGTGATGATAGGTCACATTTTCTTGCTTTTCTGCATGCATAGTTATTTTTATTGTATACTCCTCTTTATGGATGTCATGTTGTTGAGTATTTACATGTTGTATTTCTCAATAGATAGTTAGATTTTGCTCCAACATTCTGTTTATTTACATGTGAATCACTTTGATCCTTTTGAGTCATTTTTCAGCTTTGTTAGGGCAGGTATAGAGTAGCCCTTAGGTTTGGCCTTTCTTAATTCTCTACTGAATTCCCTAGGTTTTTAATAAAGTGTCTCTACTATGATTGGAAGGAGCTCAAATGTCTTATAGCCCTGTGCAAGCTCAAGGATTTTATCTCCTTCCCAGAGGTTATTTTTTCTCAAGTAGTTGTTCTTTATGGGGAGCCATAACATCTGGCCCAAAGCCTGTCCAGTGGCATTCTTCACACAAATGAAAAATACTATCCTTGATTTTTTGAAATCAGAAAGTGTGAGATCTCTGACTTTGTTCTTATGGAGCCACACAAGACCCCAAACAAAATCTGAAACAAACAAACAAAAACAAAATCTCAGAGGAGTTCCATATAGATGTCCTGAGCTCCATGTCTGGAGAGCAACTTTTTTTGGAAACTGTCACAAATTCCAGCCACACAGTAACTGCAAACTTGATTTCTGTCTTTTCAGCTGAACAAGATCACATAAAGTATTTGGGGATAGTTTCCAATGTCTGAAAATTACTGTGTGACCATTTTATGTTTATTGATGGTAGAGAAAATTTATTATCAGCATTCTCTTATGGAGAGTATTTGGTACTTATGGGAACCAAAATCTAATAGCCTTTACTTGTTTTTAAATGGCATAATCAAAATTAGAGATTTTTTAAAAAACATAATTTTAGTTTGTTCTCTGTTCTTTTTTTCTATTTGCTGTTTTTCAACCCACTTAGCTCTAACCTTTCCTCTCCAATGTCCAGAATTTCTAACCCTGTGCTGTGCTCATAGATTAATGCTGCCTCATGAACCATCCAACTGCAGAGCTCTAAAATGTGTTATATCAGAGATGGCATCTGGGCCTTCAGCTGGCTCATCTGGCAGAACTTTTCTTGGGCCTTTTTCTCTGACAGCATACTTGGCTAGGGAGAAAGCTGCTAAGCATTTTCCAGAGTTGAGCTGAGGTCTGGCCTTTACCAACTGCCTTGAATTTTTGCATGATATGCTTTTGGCTGGCTGCCTACCATACTTAGAGAAATTGCTTGATATTTAATCTGATAATTGGGGTGCTTTTTAAGTTTTAACTCTGAAAGCAAGGGTTCATCTCAGTCACCTTTGAGCTGGAAGTTTAATTATTTTGAAGTTAGATGATGAAGCAGCTGGGAGATGGGATGGAAGGCACAGTGAGTTACTCTGCCAGAAGTTGTGCACTGTAATTTTTAGTGTTAAATGTAAATAAAATTCCCTAAGGAAAGCTTGGAAGAAAAAAAGAAAGAAAAAACGCACAATTACCCATGTCTACTAACTGTTTTAGACTCTTCTGATGGTTGTATCTACAATAATAATAATATGAGAGTATTTTTGTTTTGTCAGGTATTAAGTTTTTGCCCAAATTCTACCTGGTTATTAATTCAGACACTTTATTTGTTTCCCAGAGTTATTGCTATTAAGATCAAACCGGAGGGAGTTCTTTGTAGTAATAAAGTAAACTGTCGTTTGCAGACATTGTCAGGAAACCATTCATTTCAATGAAAATGTGGGTGTTTTGCCTTTTTATTTTTTCCAGATAGGAATAATGTAGTTATAAATAAGTCTTTTGAAAGCATTTTATTAATTTTTCTTTTACTGGTAGCTTTTTGGAGTTTTTCAATCAGAGCCAGTTATCCATATGTACATAGCACAATAAACAACCCATCCTTCAAAAACATTATGACCACATGATTTTAAAAAGTTTTATTAAATTTTTAGTAATATTGGAAATCAAAGAATTTCATTCTAAGTACTTGTACTTAAAAGTAGTTTCAGAAAAACCTGCACAACAAGGCATTTAGTCTTGTACCCTTAAAAGGAGGGCAAAAAACAAAAACAAAACACACACACATGCTCACACACACACATACACACACACACACACACACACACACTTTCTGTATACGTGTTAAATGTTGAATTTTACAGAGTCCTTAAAATGATATATGTATGCCAATGTTTGCCACAAATTGCTGGAAAACCTCATGGATTCAATTGATTATTCCATGTAAATTGCCAAAAGATACCTCAGTTGAGAACTATTGCATATATTTCAACTTTTATAAATATGAGGAAAACAAGAATGAAAGTTTCAAAAATATGGTCATTACATGACCATTGAGAGGTATTAGGCAATATTCAATCATGTGAATTCATAAGTTAATTTCCAGATTTGATAAAATTTAACAAGCTATATATCTTATGTTTTATTACAAATTCATTGTGTGCTTGCCTTTCTATATAAAAAAATTAGATATTTTCATAAGGATTTGAAAAACCCAAGGAAGTCATTGAATATGAAACTTTATTTTGATATATGCAATATAATTGAAGTTTAAATAAAATACTGTTGGATTTTAAAAGATAGAGAGGTTAATTCTGATTGGAGAAGTAAGAGAGGGGGAGGTCAAACAATTTTTCAAAAAGAATGTCAACTTTGATAGGTGAATGGACATGAATTGCAAAAAGCTGATAATTCCAGGAAGATGCAACAGTCTGACTATACCCCTAAGTCCTTAAAATTGCATAAGAAAGCTATTAAATGTTGATTCTGGCAAGGAAAGAGAAATTATATGTGTTTGAGTAATACTTGAGTTTACTTAATAAGTAAATAAGTAAAATAAATAAGAATACTAAATCTACTTAATTTCCAACATAAAGCTCAAATTACATATAATATTTTATATAATGAAAATATAATTATTTATTGTATATAATTATATATAATAAGATATATAATAGATTATTTTATCTCTGCTTTTCTTATTTTTAAAAGTGTTCCTTCTCTTTCTTAAAGACCTACTCATAACTCCAGCTAAGTCTTTGTTTGTTTGTTTGTTTATTTTAATTGTGCTAAGAACAATTAAGATAAGATCTACCTTCCTAAGAAAAAGGTGTAGCCAGTATGGAAAACTGTTTAGAGGTTCTTCAAAAATTAAAAGTAGAACTACCATATGATCCAGAAGATCCCACTTCTAGAAATTTATCTAAAATATGAAATCAGGATCTTGAAATGATAGAACTCCACTGTGTTCTTTGCATCATTCACAATAGCCAAGATGTGGAAACAATCTAAATGACCATCAGTGGATGAGTGAACATAAAAAATATGGCTTATAAGTGGTTCCACAATATTCACATTATTCAGCCTTAAAAAAAGAAGCAAAGGAAATCCTGCCATATGCAACAACATGCACAAGTTTTGAGGACAAACTAAATCATTTTTCTAGTTCTCTTTTTTATTCTACAGTAGGTATAAGCTACACAAAAACATTTTCTTTTCTATGTAAGCTTCTCTCTGCCAATACATTTCACTTTTCACAGTCAAAATCTAGTTCAAATCAAGGTTTATACTTAATTTCTCCAAAAAAAACTTTCTTGGCTCATCTCATCCTATTTATTTTGCATTACTTCAGCTTGATTATTTTATTTTTCTATATTGTTTTGACATAATATCTCTCTACTACATGCTTGCTTGTATGTTTTCATGGATAAACCCTCTCTGATTTATGGATGCCTCCATTATTTTTAGCACATAAAGTCCTCAAGGGCAAGAATTGTTTCTTCTTTTTTTTTTGGCCTCACAACAGTTGACATGGAAAGGTTTGTGAAAACTACGAAATAGTACCTAAGTCCCATTTTTTCTTGATGTAATGTTTTGAAGCATTTATAATTTTGTTGCAGGTACTAAATGAAAGCATGAAAACAATTCCTTGGAAACATCTTTTGGTGCTTTGAAGTAAGCTTGTAAAACATCAAAACATCCCAAAGTATATACAAAGCCCAAAGAAACTTGTAGGCAAAAAGAACATTTAAAAATTGTGCCAGCGCCTTTTTTCATTTAGAACAGATTCTAAAAATAAGTTAACTACTATGATTTCTTTCTATTTTTTCTTTACTTTTTGATATAATACAAACATTGAAGTTTGGGACCTTTATAAAAACAGTATTTTTAAATAAGTTCTAGAAAGTTAGGCATATTTAGTTTGGTTATACTTTTGGGTTTGCTGATTTTTTCTAGAAATGCATAAGCTATTAAAAATGTAAATGACATGCATATATTGATAAATTTGGAGCTTATTAAATTTGAGCTGTGTGTTTCAGAACTATAGCCTGTTGGTACATCTAAATATTATTTCCAGAAATTTCACTGATGCACATCTATTTAGTAAGTATAACATGAAGACACATGTTTACTTCATTACTAGTTAATATTTGTAAACTATTTTAATATTATCAATGAAATATTAACATTTTTCTTCTTTATATTCATCACTCTCTTTAAATTTACCTAGGAATATAATGTCTTTGTTCTAGTATCCTATATAGGCTACTATAAAATACACTTTCATAATAGAATTTATAGAACCTTTGGTAGAAGGTATTTTCTACAGAATATTAATTTATTATATAGAAATAATTTAGATGAGTATTTTCCTGAAATATGGTGACAGTCTGTTGACAAAAATGAAAACAAAAATTTTACTATATTTTTCATGCAACAATTAGTATTCTAAAATAACTGTTTCTTTGTTGTTTCTGTAAAGAAAGTAATATTTTATGTGAAACTCATTCTCTATAGTTCTTTTAAAACTCAGAATATTTTCCTTAGCTGAATTCATAGTTTAATAATGTCAAAATATCTCCAATTATTACTTTAACCCATTTTCCATATATCTTTTTAATGACTCATGAAAATGCTCCAGAATAAAGCTCCAGATAGAAAAGTGACAAATTACCCAAAACATCTGTAAATGCCATTAAATATTTCTTACTTAGAAGGTCAAATTGAACTTTCATCAGTAGGACTTGTAAGGCTGAAGGAGATTAAAACAACTATATTAAGATTATCATTACCTTTTTTGTTCACATTTAGGGATGTAACTAAAACTGTCAGAAACAGCAGATATCTTTATGTTCTTTATTTTACCTTTTTCCAATAACACATGGTAATAGAAGAATTGCTTCCAATATCTGGAACACTCAGATAGAAGACTGACAGAAAAATCAAAACATATACACATGAACTGAGAGCTGAGTAATGAAGGCATTTATCAAAGGGAAGAACTGATATATCCCCTTCAGGATTGGCTTGACTTTCTTAGCAAGAAAGCCTTGTCTGTCTTTCAGGAGTTGGAAATGGGTATTCTGAATATTAATCATTCTGTGTCTCTCATTTTTCATACTTAATGCTTGATATGTTGCCAATTAACATAAATGGTGAATGGGCACAACCTCAAGATCCAGACTGATAGCACCAATAGCCCAGGTCAGAAAGGATGTTAATTCTGCACCATGTCTTCTCTCTTTTCCAGTCAAAAGGAGTTTGTTCAAATGATTGGAGATATTTTGACATTATTAGATTATGAATTCAGCTAAGGAAAGTATTCTGAGTTTTAAAAGAACTATAGAGAATGAGTTTAACATAAAATATTACTTTCTTTACAGAAATGAGAAGTGCCAACAGTGGATGTAGCCCAGGTGAAGAGAACTGCCAAAAGAGAAGTGTAACATGCCATGTGTGACTTCAACAGAAATAAAAGCACATTTCAAACTACAAAAAATTAAATGATTTTTAAACACACTGGATTTCTTCAACGTTAGAGTTCTGAAAATAATTCACTTGCTATGGATAGTAAAGAATAATGGAATTTTGCCAGTAGACAGTGCCTTGCTCTCCTACCCTGGGAAATACTTATCATAGTGTGACAGGGCCTTTATTATAGATGTAGAAATGACATATTATGCTTTATATTTCCAAAGCAGCAATGATCTTTTTACCAGAAACTGTTTATGCTGGCGTTGAAGTGTTTAATATAATTTCCAGCCACATTGGTCTTGGTTGCTAGATGGATAAGTAAAAGGGCATATTGAAGGGAGGACATAGTACATGTTTGAGTCTTAGGTGAGACCACTGTGAGCCCCAGCCCATTCATCAACAGCATGAGGCTTGTATTCCATAGTTAGCGTATTATAAGTAGATTGTATGGTTATTTATTCATGGGGATACTAAGTTGTACAGTTTTATATTAGGTTGAACCATGGGAAATAGCCATTTTTGTTGGTCTAAGACTGTCAAACATAAACAGTTTCATTTAATTCAATGAAATACTGGATATGCTATAGAATAATATAATATTTAATATTTTCAAAGTCCACAATCCCTGCTTTAGATGTGAAGAAATTGAAATATAAAGAGGCCTGGTAATTCAAGGTCATATGGTCAAGTAGGGGTGAAGCCAAAATCTAAACCTAGGATACCTGAGTCCAAAACTGCTTAATACAAAGCAATAGGGCTTCTTACATATTCTATACTGGAAAAATTCTTAAGGTACGAAAGTATCCACTGAGCTTCATATAAGAAATTTGTGAAAAAGGATTTCAGAACTCCTAATGCAGAAGTCTTAAAAAAAAAGTAAATAAAAGATCTCTTAGGAAATTAACAAAGTAGGTCCGTAGAAGGTATGGACATGGGGCAGATGAGAACTTAGATTTGTATGTTATTTTTGTCATTTAGTTCATGTCATAAGAACTAGAACAATTTAATAAAAAGACATTTAATGCCCAACACTGTCCATCTGAGGACAAAACGAGACACATGTGTTCAAAGAAGCTATATTTTAGATACTATGACTTAATGATATTAAGTGGCTGGAACCACTAACTTCCCTCACTGTGTATTTCTTTTTACAGCTGATTGAAACTCCTCTCTAAACTGTGTTAGCTAAAAAGTGCACAGTTGTTATTATCACAAATACTCAGTGGGGGAAAGTCAATTATTAACACTGCTGACAGCTTTGAGGGAAAAATATACCCACCACTTAGTATCTATTTAAAAATTATGAAAGAAGTAACTACATTGTGAAAAATGACACCCCTTCTACCTTATGTTGTTTCAAATACACCACACAGCCACAGTTGCTCTTATACAATTAAATCTATGTGTGTACTTTTCTTTTTGGATCTCCCCCATTCTCACCCACCACTATACATAACCAATGTCAAGATTTCTCGTTTATCCTTTCCATGTTTCTGTTTGCATGAATTGAGCAGATAACATATTTGGGTTTTTTTTATTTCCCTTTATATCTTATACAAAAAGTAGCATACTACAAAAAATCTTTTGTGCTTTTTTCACTTAATTATAATCCTCAAAAATAGATTCCATCTCAATTCATAGAGATCTCCTCATTCCATTTTTCTAGCTCCATAGTACTCTAGTGTATGAATGTATTGTAGCTTATTTAATCATTGTCCTGTGTTTGAGGATTTAGGTTACTTGAATATTTTATAATTACAAACAATACTGCTATGAATAATCTCCTGGGAATGTATTTCTGGAGATATATCTTTGGGATAAATTCCTAGAAATAGAATTTCAGAGACAAAGGAAAGCACATATATTATTTGTTAAATATTGCCAAATTCTCCTACAAAATGTTTGTAACAGTTCACATTCTCACTAACAATGTATGAGAGTGATATGCCTTGTTTTGGTCCAAACTCTTAAAACATATCACCTCCATTGCTTATGGTGTTTAAGCAGAGTGTTTTTGCAATGAACTCTGGGTATTGCTGTAATAAGCAGTGGGTATTGTTATAGACTAATGAATAAACCAAGTATGCAGAATCTTAAAATAGTAGAAAGAACAAATGAGGGGTCTTTTTTTCCCCAGAGACTACACCTCCACTATCTGTCTATCTGACTTCTATGTTCTTCATTCATTTAATTCATAAACAACCAAATATCACATTTTGTCATATAGAGAAAATCCTGTAAGGTAGGTAATATTATCCCAATTTTATAGGAAGGGAACTGAGGAATAAACTCTGAAGT
Organism: Smutsia gigantea; assembly: GCA_032199065.1. Lineage (NCBI taxonomy): Eukaryota > Metazoa > Chordata > Mammalia > Pholidota > Manidae > Smutsia > Smutsia gigantea. Next base: position 62,678 of record JAVSCE010010939.1, read on the forward strand.
CATCTGTCCAAGTCCCACTACAAGTAAGTGGAAACATGGGATTTGACCGAGACAATTTGCACCTGGAAACCATTCCCTTTACCATTTCTCTTTTATTACAGTCAAAGGAAATTTAGTGGCAACAGATAGTAAATGAACTGGACAGAACTCAGGTTTCCTATGTTGTCCTGAGTGGCAGTGCATTGTTCATTGTGCTAGGCAAAACTGCAATGAATATAGTCCCTTAATACATCATTTCCAATCAATCTAAGCATATATATCCTGTGATGTGTTGCTTCAGATGATTTATTACTGATTTTTCACTGAATAATTCTGTGTTTTGGCCTACTACAGAAGAAATAATAGAAGGAGCTCAACCTGTAAAAGTATCAAATAGTATTATCTGTTTCCTGTTTTATAACACCATGTAGTTAGGTAACCTGGAAATCCCTTAAATGAGAATCAGATTTCTGGAGTAGCAGGCAGGCACTACTTATTAAGAATGAAATGCTTGGACTTCTGGGAAGATGGTGGCATGAGCAGGGTGACGGAAATCACCTCCCAAAACCATATATATTTATGAAAATACAACAAATACAACTATTCCTAAAAGAGAGACCAGAAGATACAGGACAACAGCCAGGCTACAGCTGCACCTGTGAGAACTCAGTGCCTCACAAACTGGGTAAGATACAAAGCAGCGACCCAGCGGGACCTGAGCACTCCCCACCCCAGCTCACCAGTGGGAAAAAAACAATCAGAGTGGGGAGGGAGTGGAAGCACAGGACCGCTAAATAACCAGCCCTGGTGATCTGCGCCAGGAGCACTGACACACATCGCATGGTGTATTGGAAATCAGAGAAAAAGAAGTGCAGGATCTGAGACGGAGAATGCAAGCGGGTCCTCTCGGTGAGCTCCCTGGGGCAAAAGAAAAGCGAGCACTTTTTAAAAAAACTCTTAAAAAGACAAGGGCCCAGCAGCAGAACAAAATCGTCTCAGCCCACTCAGCCCAGCAGGCTAGGAGTCTTGAGGAATTTCGGACCACTTGGCTGGTGGCCAGGCAAAGCAGCCACGCCAAGGCTTTCCACAGAGATCAGCAGCCTGCCATTTGTTCCCTCCCCAGCCGGCACTGCAGACTCCCGGCGCATGTGCAGCCAAGCAGGAAGAGCCCCAGAACCAGGTCTAGGCTGAGGGCGACCACACACACAGGCACTTCAGGGGATTATCCCAGAGACTGCCTCACAGTGTGCAGGAAAACAGCTCAGGCCCAGGAGAAGGGCAAGGAGAACAACAAGCAAGAAGGGACTTTGTTCTCCCATTTGACACATGTGGCACCGACCAGCAACCACTTCTTTGCCATGAAAATACAGAGGAATATGGTCCAGACTAAGATCAGCCAGACAACCCCTGAGAGGGGGCCTGATGGGCTGGAGATGCACAGTCTTCCTGAAAAAGAATTCAGAATAAAAGTCATAACCATCCTGATGGATCTACAGAGAAATATGCAAGAGCTGAGGGAGGAAATGAGGGAAGTAAGGAAAGACAATGCAGACATGAGACAAGCGATCGACAGGCTTAGCAGCAGATTGGATGAGATGCAGGAGACTGTTAATGGAGCAGAAATCAGAGAACGGGAATGCAGAGAAGCTGAGGCAGAGAGAGAAAAGGATCTCTAGGAATGAAAGAATATTAAGAGAACTGTGTGCCCAATCCAAACGGAACAATATTCGCACTATAGGAGTAACAGAAAAAGAAGAGAGAGAAAAAGGGATAGAAAGTGTCTTTGAAGAAATAATTGCTGAAAACTTCCCCAAGCTTGGGAAGAAAATAGTCTCTCAGACCAGGAGAGCCCACAGATCTCCCAACACAAGGGACCCAAGGAAGACAACATTAAGACACATAATAATTAAAATGGCAAAGATCAAAGGTAAGGACAGAGTATTAAAGGCAGCTAGAGAGAGAAAAAAGATCACCTACAAAGGAAAACCCATCAGACCATCATCAGACTTCTCAACAGAAACCTTACAGGCTAGAAGAGAATGGCATGATATATTTAACATAATGAAACAGAAGGGCCTCGAACCAAGATTATTGTATCCAGCACGATTATCATTTAAATTTGAGGAAGGGATTAAACAATTCCCAGGGAACCGAAAGCTAAGGGAATTTGCCTCCCATAAACCACCTCTACATGATATCTTAAAGGGACAGCTGTAGAGGGAAGCACTACTAAGGCTAAAAAGATATCACCAGAGAAAATAAAATCAGAGCAAAGAAAGTAGACCATCCAAATACTAACAAAAGGCAAAGAATAAAACACCTAGTACATAAAGAATGGAGGAGGAAGAATAAGAAGGGAGAGAAATAAAGAATCATCAGACTGTGTTTACAATAACTTAACAAGAAAGTTAAGTTAGACTGCTAGATAGTAAAGAAGCAACCCTTGAACCTTTGGTAACCACAAATCTGAAGCCAGCAATGGCAATAAGTACATATCTATTGATAATCACCCTAAATGTAAATGGACTGAATGCACCAATCAAAAGACACAGAGTAACAGAATGGATAAAAAAAGCAAGACCCATCTATACGCTGCTTACAAGAGACTCACCTCAAACCCAAAGATATATACAGACTAAAGGTGAAGGGATGGAAAAAGATATTTCATGCAAACAACAAGGAGAAAAAAGCAGATGTTGCAGGACTTGTATCAGACAAAATAGACTTCAAAACAAAGAAAGTAGCAAGAGATAAAGAAGGACATTACATAATGATAAAGGGGTCAGTCCAACAAGAGGATATAACCATTTTAAATATATATGCAACCAACACAGGACCACCAACATATGTGAAACAAATACTAACAGAATTAAAGGAGGAAATAGACAGCAATGCATTCATTTTAGGAGACTTCAACACACCACTCACTCCAAAGGACAGGTCAACCAGACAGAAAATAAGTAAAGACACAGAGGCACTGAACAACACACTAGAACAGATGGACCTAACAGACATCTACAGAACTCTACACCCAAAAGCAGCAGGATACATATTCTTCTCAAGTGCACATGGAACATTTTCCAGAATAGACCACATACTAGGCCACAAAAAGAACCTCAGTAATTTCAAAAATATTGAAATTCTACCAACCAACTTCTCGGATCACAAAGGTGTAAAACTAGAAATAAATTGTACAGAGAAAACAGAAAGGCTCCAAATATATGGAGGCTTAATAACATGCTCCTAAATAATCAATGGATAAATGACCAAATAAAAACAGAGATCAAACAATATATGGAGACTAATGACAACAATAAAACAAAGGCAAAACTTCCGTGGGATGCAGCAAAGGCAGTTCTAAAAGGAAAGTATATTGCAATCCAGGCCTATGTAAAGAAGGAAGAACAATCCCAAATGAATAGTCTAAAGACACAATTACTGAAATTGGAAAAAGAAGAACAAATGAGGCCCAAAGTCACCAGAAGGAGGGACTTAATAAAGATCAGAGAAGAAATAAATAAAATAGGAAGAATAAAACAATAGAAAAAAATCAGTGAAACCAAGAGCTGGTTCTTTGAAAAAATAAACAAAACAGATAAACCGCTAGTCAAACTTATTAAGAGAAAAAGAGAATCAACACACATAACAGAATCAGAAATGAGAAAGGAAAAATCATGACGGGCCGCACAGAGATACAAAGAATTATTGGAGAATATTATGAGAATCTATATGCTAACAAGCTGGAAATCCTAGGAGAAATGGACAACTTCTTAGAAAAATACAGCCTTCCAAGACTGACCAAGCAAGAAACAGAAAACCTAAACAGACCAATCACCAGCAACGAAATTGAATCGGTAAACAAAAAACTAACCAAGAACAAAACCCCCGGGCCAGATGGATTCACCTCTAAATTCTACCAGATATATGGAGAAGAAATAATATCCATTCTCCTTAAACTTTTCCAAAAAATAGAAGAAGAGGGAATACTTCCAAACTCATTCTATGAAGCCAGCATCACTCTAATACCAAAACCTGACAAAGACCTCACCAAAAGAGAAAAACTACAGACCAATATGCCTAATGAACATAGATGCAAAAATACTCAACAAAATATTAGCAAACCGAATTCAACAATACATCAAGAGGATCATACACCATGATCAAGTGGGATTGATCCCAAGGATGCAAGGATGGTACAACATTCGAAAATCCATCAACATCATCCACCACATCAACAAAAAGAAGAACAAATACCACATGATCATCTCCCTAGATGCTGAAAAAGCATTTGACAAAATTCAACATCCATTCATGATAAAAACTCTAAACGAAATGGGTATAGACGGCAAGTACCTCAACATCATAAAGGCCATATATGACAAACCCACAGCTAACATCATACTTAACGGCGAGAAGCGGAAAGCTTTTCATCTAAGATCAGGAACAAGACAGGGATGCCCACTCTCTCCTCTGTTATTTAACATAGTACTGAAGGTCATAGCTACAGCAATCTAACAAAACAAAGACATACAAGGCACCCAGATTGGTAAAGAAGAAGTCAAATTGTCACTATTTGCAGATGACATGTGAAATTATGCATAAAAAACCCTAAAGACTCCACTCCAAAACTACTAGAACTAATATCTGAATTCAGCAAAGTTGCGGGATACAAAATTAACACACAGAAATCTGTTGCTTTCCTATACACTAACGATGAGCTAACAGAAAGAGAAATCAGTAAAACAATTCCATTCATAATTGCATCAAAAAGAATAAAATACCTAAGAATACACCTAATGAAGGAAGGTAAAGATCTATACCCTGAAAACTATAAGACACTCCTAAGAGAAATTAAAGAGGACACTAACAAATTGAAATGCATCCCATGCTCTTGGCTAGGAAGAATAAATATTGTCAAAATGGCTATAGTACCTAAAGCAATCTACAGATTTAATGCAATCCCTATCAAAATACCAACAGCATTCTTCAATGAACTGGAACGAATAGTTCTAAAATTCATATGGAACCACAAAATACCCCAAATAGCCAAAGCAATCCTGAGAAGGAAGAATAAAACAGGGGGAATTACACTCTGAGACTTCAAGCTCTACTGCAAAGCTTCAGTAATGAAGACAATTTGGTACTGGCACAAGAACAGACCCACAGAGCAGTGGAACAGAATAGAAAATACAGACATTAACCCAAACATATATGATCAATTAATATATGATAAAGGAGCCTTGGATATACATATGGGAGATGTCAGCCTCTTTGGCAGCTGGTGTTGGCAAAAATGGACAGCTACATGTAAGAGAATGAAACTGCCTACCGACTAACCACTTACACAAAAGTAAACTCAAAATGGATCAAAGACCTGAATGTAAGTCATGAAACCATAAAACTCTTAGAAAAAACAGGGAAAAATCTCTTGGACATAAACATGACCGACTTCTTCATGAACATATCTCCCCGGGCAAGGGAAACAAAAGCAAAAATGAACAAATGGGAGTATATTAAGCTCTAAAGCTTCTGTACAGCAAAGGACACCATCAGTAGAACAAAAGACATCCTGCAGTATCAGAGAATATATTCATAAATGATATATCCAATAAAGGGTTGACATCCAAAACATATAAAGAACACATGAAGCTCAACAAACAAAAAGCAAATAATCCAATTAAGAAATGAGCAGAGGACATGAATAGACACTTCTCCAAAGAAGAAATTCAGATGGCCAGCAGTCACATGAAAAGATGGTCCACATCGCTAATCATCCGAGAAATTCAGACTAAAACCACAATGAGATATCACCTCACAACAGTAAGGATGGCCAACATCCAAAACACAAACAACAACAAATGTTGGCGAGGATGTGGAGAAAAGGGAACCCTCCTACACTGCTGGTGGGAATGCAAATTAGTTCAACTATTGTGGAAAACCGTATGGAGGTTCCTCCAAAAACTCAAAATACAAATACCATTTGACCCAGGAACTCCACTCCTAGGAATTTACCCTAAGAATGCAGCAGCCCAGTTTGAAAAAGACAGATGCACCCCTATGTTTATCACAGCACTATTTACAATAGCCAAGAAATGGAAGCAACCTAAGTGTCCATCAGTAGATGAATGGATAAAGAAGAGGTGGTACATATACACAATGGAATATTATTCAGCCATAAGAAGAAAACAAATCCTACCATTGGCAACAGCATGGATGGAGCTAGAGGGTAGTATGCTTAGTGAAATAAGCCAAGCGGAAAAAGATAAATATCAAATGATCTCACTCATATGTGGATTACAAGAAGAAAGAAAAAAAAACTGAAGGAACAAAACAGCAGCAGACTCACAGAACCCAGGAACAGACTAATAGTTACCAAAGGGAAAGGAACTGAGGAGGATGGGTGGGAAGGGAAGGACAAGGGGGAAAAAAGGGCATTACGATTAGCAGGCGTAATGTTGGGGGGTGCGGGTCGTCTGTACAACTCAGAGAAGACAAGTAATGATTCTATAACATGTCACTACGCTGATAGACAGTGACTGTAATGTGGTTGGTGTGGGGGTCCTGATGAAGTGGGTAGTTTAATAACCATAATATTGCACATGTAATTGTAGATTAATGATACCAAAATAATTAAAAAAAAGAATGAAATGCTTGCCCATAAGTAGAAACAAGCAAAACAAAAAAGAAGAAGCCTCAACATAATCATGTTAGAACTGAATTTGTAGTTCAAACATGCATGGAACCCAACACTTCTCACCAGTGAGGTCTAATTTCAAGGGATTTTAGGGACTAAATCAAATTATACTCACTGTTTGGTAATCAGGCCTAATCAATAACCTTGTTTACTGTCTGCTAGAAAAGGAAATTGAGTCCCAGATAACGTGTCACTTTCCCAAGACCTATATCTGAAAAATGAATTGGGACAGAACCTGAGCCACTTAATTCCTATGTTGGCACCTTCACTACATTTGATTAAAATAGCTTCATTATTAGTAATCTTTGTGATTGATAGATGGGGTTGTGAGAAACAATATTATGGATTGCCAGTGTTATTACATTTATGCTTATGATCATCTTTGTTTAGTCTACTTTTTTGCTATTGATTGTTAGACTAACTTTTTGTTTTGAGATCATTTTAAATTGACATGCAGTTGAAAAACAAATACAGAGAGGTACATGTACCCTTTGCTCAGTTTTCCCCAATGTTAACATTGTGCAAAACTATAGTGAAATGTCACATTCAGGGTATTAATATTGACAGAGTCAGAATACAGGATGTTTACATCACAAGGATTCTTCATGTTGCCTGTTTATAGTCATCATCTACCACCATTTCTCACTCCGTCTCTTGACTGCAATCCTTAGCAACAAGAGATATGTTCTCCATTTCTGTAATTTTGTCATTAAATAATGTTCTATTAATGGAGTAATATAGTATGTAACCTTTTAAGATTAACTTTTTTCACTCAGTACATTTCCCTAATTCCAAAATTATGCAGAATGTGTATCAGTATTTCATTCATTGTCATTGCTGAATACCTTTTCTAGGTTGTCTGGTAATTGCATGTTTAGTTTTATAAATTGTTTTGCAGAGTGGTTGAATTATTTTACATTTCTATCAGCAGTATATGAGTGATCCAGTTTCTTCATATCTTTGCCAAGTATTGGCATTTTTTTTAACTTTAGTCATTCTTTAGATCTATAGTGATATCTCAGTGTGGTTTCACTTAGCATGGCCCTCATGTCTAATGATGTAAAGTGTATCTTCATGGGTTTGTTTTTTATTTTTATATCCCCTCTGATGAAATGTCTGTTTATCCATTTTCTTTACTTTTCTTCCTTTCTTTTTTTTTTGATAATGCACTTGGGAATCTGACAGTCGTGGTTTTTTTTTCTTTTTACTTTTGACCATTTTCTAAATGTTTTATTTTAATTACTTAATATCAAGAGTTCTTTATATGTTCTGAATCCAGTCCTTGTCAGATATGTAGTAAGTGAATATTTTTTCCCAGTTCATAACTTGCCTTTTCATCCTCTCCATGTGAATGTTTGCAGAGCAAACATTTTTTAATTTGATTAGATCCAATTCAACAATGTGCCAATTTTATGGATTGTGCTTTTAGTCAAGACTAAGAACTCCTTAGTGATCTGAAGATGTTCTTCTATACTTTGCTAAAAATTTTATAGTTTTTACTTTTCCATGTAAGTTTATGATCCATGTTGAGTTAATTTCTATATAAAGTATGAGGTTTAGGTTGATTTCCATTTACTTAATTAATCATGAATATCTAATTGCTCCAGCACCATTTGTTGAAAATTATGTCTTTCCTTTAGTTGATTGTCTTTGCATCTTTGTCAAAAAGGTGTTGGGTAAATTTGTGTAAGTCTATTTCTGGGTTTTATATTTTATTCCATTGGTCTATGTATGTATCTTTCCACCAACAGCACACTGTCTTGATTATTGCATCTATATAGAAGGCTTTAATACAGGGTAAAAAGTTTCCTCATACTTTTTCTTCTCTTTCAAGAATCTTTAAGCTATTCTACCTAGCCTGTGCCTTTTGATATAAACTTTTGAGCAAACTTTGTATATATAAAAAGCTTTTCTGAAATTTTGATAGGAAGCAATTAAACCCACAAGTCAATTTGGAGACAGTTGTTATATTTACTATGTTGAGTGCTCCAATCCATGAACATGGTATGACTCTCTATTTATTTATACCTTCTTTGATTTCCATTGACTTTTGATGCATATATATGTATCATTGCAAGCATGATGGAATACAATGGCTGGATCAGAATTCTGATTTTGCTTAAAATTTGTTCCCTAATTACTAGGTCAATTTCAAATTCTTTAATGATATTTAGAATAATAACACACAATAAAAATGTGTTTATGTTCATTTCTATTTTGAAGGAAGAAAAAACTAATTGAAGTGAAACAAAAAATATTTCAGAGATTTTCTAAGGGAACAAAATTGTTGATGTATTCAGTATCTATGTTAACGGACACAGTGCAAAGGATTTCTGTGTCAGGTTTAATTTTGTACAACTTAAATTATAATCTAGTATATGTGTATTATAATCTAAATCCATGTTTACCCATATTTTCTATTATTTTAAGCTAATAAAAAAATAAAAAAACAACTCTGCTTCTTGGGAGGCATTTTTTTAATGGTTATTTGATATCATTAATCTACAATTAAATGAGTAATATTATGGTGATTACACTACCCCCTTCATCAGTTCCCCCCCAACCCCATTACAGTCACTGTCCATCAGCATAGTGAGATGCTATAGAATCACTACTTGTCCTCTCTGGGTTGTACTGCCCTCCCCATGCCCCCCCAACATTACATCTGCTAATCGTAATGTCCCTTTTTCCCCCTTGCCCCTCCCTTCCCACCCATCCTCCCCAGTCCCTTTCCCTTTGATATCTATTAGTCCATTCTTGGGTTCTGTGAGTCTGCTGCTGTTTTGTTCCTTCAGTTTTTTTTTTCTCAGTTCTTATACTCCACATATGAGTGAAATCATTTGGTACTTGTCTTTTTCAGCTTGGCTTATTTCACTGAGCATAATACCCTCTAGCTCCATCCATGTTGTTGCAAATGGTAGGATTTGTTTTCTTCTTATGGCTGTATAATTAATATTCCATTGTGCATATGTACCATATCTTCTTTATCCATTCATCTACTGATGGACACTTAGGTTGCTTCCATTTCTTGGCTATTGTAAATAGTGCTGCGATAAACATAGGGGTGCATATGTCTTTTTGAAACTGGGCTGCTGCATTCTTAGGGTAAATTCCTAGGAGTGGAACTCCTGGGTCAAATGGTATTTCTATTTTGAGTTTTTTGAGGACCCTCCATATTGCTTTCCACAATGGTTGAACTAATTTGCATTCCCACCAGCAGTGTAGAAGGGTTCCCTTTTTTCCACATCCTCGTCAACATTTGTTGTTGTTTGTGTTTTGGATGTTGGCTATCCTCACTGGTGTGAGGTGGTATCTCATTGTGGTTTTAATCTACATTTCGCTGATGGTTAGTGATGTGGAACATCTTTTCATGTGCCTGTTGGCCATCTGAATTTCTTCTTTGGAGAAGTGTCTATTCATGTCCTCTGCCCATTTCTTAATTGGATTATTTGCTCTTTGTTTGTTGAGGTGCGTGAGTTCTTTATATATTTTGGATGTCAACCCCTTATCGGATACGTCATTTATGAATATATTCTCCCATACTGAAGGAAGTCTTTTTGTTCTTCTGATGGTGTCCTTTGCTGTACAGAAGCTTTTCAGCTTGATATAGTCCCACTTGTTCATTTTTGCTTTTGTTTCCCTTGCCCGGGGAGATATGTTCATGAAGAAGTCAGTCATGTTTATGTCCAAGAGCTTTTTGCCTATATTTTTTTCTAAGAATTTTACGGTGGGAGGCATTTTTTAAGACTGTGATTTTATTGTAGCAATTTTAGAAATAAATTTCCAAATAATTTAAATATGAATGCTGCTGACTTTATGACATTGTAGTAAGCCAGCCAAAGCTATATTGATTTATCCTTTTTATTTTTTGAAACAAACTTCCCAATGACTTATATGTCAGGCAATTTGGAAAATACATGAGATTTATTTATGTCTTATTTGTTTTCAAAGAGGCATCTAGAAGATTTCCTAACCATCATACCTCGAAGAGAATCTAAGTTCTAATATGAGCATTAGGAGAACAAAACTAGTAATGATATATAAAAAGAATATAGTACTATATTGTAAATGGATTTTCTGGAATGTACCCAGTTTTACAAGGGGGATGGCTATCGCAAACCTATGACATTTTTCTCAGTTAGCCATTGGTATTATTACAATACTCACATCTACATCAACTCTAATTTAATGAATACAAATGAAATAATAATTCAAAATTTATATTTTATATTAATGCTACAAAAGCCTACAGTAATTTTAGCAATTCAGAAAGTTTTTAGCCACTACTAAAATTCAACAGTCTCTGAGGTGTAACTGCATTGTAATATAATAAATAGCTAAGAAAATTATATGTAGTTTAGGAAGGCAACTGAAATAAGAATATCATATCCAATTGAAGCCATAACTAGAATTAGTTAACAAACAATGTAATTTTTTAAAATTAACATATTACCAGGATATAAATTTCAGAAATATTTCCATAAAAATACAGTTTCAATTTCAAACTTTAAAATGAAACAGATGACCCTTTTTTGGAGTTAAAAAAAGGAATAAAAAAATGAAAATTTGACCAAAAAAGCAGCCTAGATGTCAGTTGAATACAGTTATTCAGAAAAGCTAAAATAATTTTACTGCACATTTCCATCATTGCCTATCCACCAATTGTAGCCTCCCTCACCTACTAGTCTTCATCTTGAACCAGTGGCAGGCACTTTAGTCAAATGCAACCTGTCCATAATTGACCAAGTGTGCTGACACATGCCGGCCTTTACCTGGAATTGAGTTAGCCTTGGGAAGTGAACTTGAAAGTCCATGAAACAGACTTAGAGCACAAAAGGTCAAGGCAGCCATGGGCAAAACAGAATAATGAGGAAACAGAAGATATGAATAATCAGAGAAAATGTAAGGTAGACAGAATGATTGGGTCTGTTAAGGGAAGAAGAGGATCCATAAAAGGGAGGGAGATAATGGTATCTGTGTTGCCTTAGTTCCTAGTAAGCTTTGTGTTCTGCTACATATAGACTTATAATAACCATGTCTTTACATCAATGACTCATCAGTGAAATGGAAAAAATCCTAATGAATACATGGAGCCAATACAACTAGCACTCTGCTCATTTGTTGTTGTTGTTGTTATTTTCTCCTGGGAACATTACCTCATTCTGCTCAGCAGGTTTATGCATACATACATAGAGTATAATTTTCTATTTCCCCTTTTTCAAGACAAGTTGAACTCAGTTTAGATCTATACCCAAATTTAGGAATCTGTAGAAAATGTATTCTCAGCAACAGCGACTTTGGGTATGCATTACACTTCTGGTTGGTGCCAGATTTGTTGCACATGCCCATCTTAGGAAGATTCAAACTCGCAGATCCTGCCTTAATGAACCCAGTATGAACTTGTAACAAGTTGTACAGCTATCGGTCTGCTTATTTAGACCAACCTGCAAAGCAGTCTATACTATAGTCAATTAGTACTAACTAATGATTATTTAAGTAGTCATTGATGGATACCTGACTAATGTATGCTCATTTAAAGCCTAATGAGCAGACAGGAAGGTTTCTGAACATTTCATCAAATTGATAGACACCATTTATACTCACTATTGAGCATTTGTTAAGACATCTTAACAACTTGTTTCCCCTTCCTTCAAAAGTGAAATGGTTCTCTTAATCTAACTGTATTTTCTGTGTGTTTTTGAAAAGTAATGAAGGAATTTGAAATTGTAAATGAGAATGTATATGAAAAATATATTGCCCATCCTCAAGACCAAATGTAGCCTATATCTATTTTTGTGCGCTACTTCTAATTAGTGAGCTCTGTTTAATTCTCTTGAGCAGTTGATCTTATACTGTTGCCATGGGCCATTTCTAGATATGACATTAAATTCTGATTGGTGTGTAAATTTTACTTTTTCATTAACTCAACATACATATATATATATATACACACACACGCACGCACACACACATACAAACATATATGTGTAAATTCTTTAATTTTCATGTGGCAAAAAGTCCAGTGTGCTGCAAGGAAGAAGTGAGAAATACAGAATGATGCATTTAGGAACCAAAAGGGATTGAATTTATTCAATCATATGTAAACACTTTCTTCCATGTAAGCAAATATTCCCACTCAAACAATAACAGTGCTTCAGACAACAGAGAAATAGGTGGATAAGTGTGAATACTGTAAAGACATGTTACCCTGAAATGGGGGTCATATTATCATTGCTGCAGATTTGTAGTTCTTTAGTGTCTAAGGCTTTCAATTGAAGCATGAAAGATTATAGAATTCAAATCTGTGCAGCAAACATAAACAGTTTAACTAACATTTCTCCTTTAATAGATGGGTATGTTACTTCATTTCATGAGGTGAGTGAGAACCCACAAAGACACCGGAAATGGAAAATCACGTTGGCTTTTTTTGTCAATTATCTCACCTATGAAATAATGTAACACTACATTATGGCTCTTATTTCTATATATTCCTCCTAGAGTATAGACTCCTAAATGAAAGCAAGTCCAGTGACTAAAAACAACATTCTAAAGAATAAATGACCAATTTTTCTGCTCAGGTTTTATAGTTTATTCCTTATTTTGCTTATAACTTGTGTAGAAGTAATTGAGTGGCTTTTAGTCAATGACAGTCTTGAAATTAAATTCAACTACTAAAATGTTTTAACTATATGACTGTAGACATTATTTATTTTCTCTAAGATTCAGATTTTTATAAACAAAATAGAATAGCATACTTAACTTGTCAAATTATTTTCAAGGCTATAATGAAAGAAAATCAAAGTGCTTGACATAGTGACTGGCATATGCTGTACATGAAAGGAAAAGTCACTATTTGTGTAAAGAGGAGGATTAACATGAGGATTATCAAAATGGCTCAGGTGAAGTTTGTTTCTTTGTTCATTATAGCCACCCTTGAAAAATGAATTAAAGAAACAGAAGTAAGGCAAAAGGGAAAATTGGTGAGAGGAATGCTTCTGACTTCCCATGTTGACTGTAATGCATTTATACTAACTGCTAAACTGATACTGCATTTTTTCTATTTGATATAAAAAATCATAAACTAAAGGAAATATAAGAGACTAAATAAGAAAAATTAATGTTAAAAATGAAAGGGATTGATAGAGGTTATGATGTAGTGCTAAGATTTCAGCCTTTAGTAATGCACATTAGGAAAATTAGTCCAAACTTCCTAATGAGGGACACTAGAAATATTAAACAAAATAGAACATAAAAATTTGAAGGCATTAGAGAGTTTATAATAAAGGGCCAAGATATGAGAGAAGTAAAAAATTCAGAAAGATTATCCAAGAATTGGAAGCCATGTTTCTTCTGAGGAATTTGTTATTTCCAAGTAGAAAATGCTGAAATGATAGATGACTAAGCAGAGATTTTGATAGCCACCAAAGGTTACAAGGATACAAATTTCAGTGGGGGCCTGTCAAAAGTAAGAGACATGGTAAATTCCCAAAGTTGATTTGGGGTTTACTGGGCCTAGGTGCAAGAAAAGACAAGAAGTAAATCAGCATTTACAGTGAGTGAATCCCAGAGTGGGATTTGGGTGTGGCCTCCCTCTTTTTTTCTTGATAAGTCTGGCTAAGGGTTTGTCTATTTTATTTACCTTTTTAAAGAACCAGCTCTTGGTTTCTCTTATTTTTTTCTATTGTTTTATTCTTCTCTATTTTAATTATTTCTGCTGTGATCTTTATTATGTCCTTCCTACTAACTTTGGATTTCATTTGTTCTTTGGTTTTTAGTTTTATTATTTGTGGGTTCAGACTGTTTATTTGAGATTGTTCTTGTTTTTTGAGGTAAGCCTGTATTGCTATATATTTTCCTCTTAGAACTGCTTTTGTGGTGTCCCACAAATTTTGGACCGTTGTATTTTTGCTTTAATTTGTGTCCATGTATTGCTTCATTACTACTTTGATTCCTTCATTGATCCCTTGATTATTTAGAAGCATGTTATTTAGCCTCCATGTGTTTGTGGGGTTTTTTGTTCTTTTCATGTAATTTATTTCTAGTTTCATGCCATTGTGGTTTGAGAAGTTGCCTAATACAATTTCAATCTTTTTTAAATGTATTCAAGCTCTTTTTGTGGCCTAGTATGTGATCTATTCTATTATGGAGAAAGTTCCATTTGCCCTTGAGAAAAATATGTATCTTGCTGTTTTTGGGTGGAATGTTCTGTAAGTTTCTGTTAAGTCCATCTGATATAATGTGTTGTTCAGTGGCTCTGTTTCCTTATTTATTTTCTGTCTGCGTGATCTGTCCATTGACATGAGTGGGGTGTTAAGTCTCTTTATATGATTGAGTTGCAATCTATTTACCCCTTTAGGTCTGTTAGTATTTGTCTTACATTCTTAGGTACTCCTTTGTTGGGTGCATAGATATTTATAATGATTATATTCTCTTGTTGGATTGACCCCTTTATCATTATTTAATGTTCTTCTTTGTCTCTTGCTACTTTCTTTGTTTGAAGTCTATTTTCTCTGATATAAGTACTGCTATTCCTGCTTTTTTCTCTCTCTTATTTGCATGAAGTATCTTTTTCCATCCCTTCACTTTCAGTCTATGTATGTTTTTAGGTCTGAAATGAGCCTCTTGTAGGAAGCACATAGATGGGTCTTGTTTCTTCATCCATCTGCCATCCTATGTCTTTCGATTGGTGCCTTCAGTCCATTTACATGTAAGGTAGTTATTGATAGGTGTGTGCTTATTGCCATTTTATTCACTGTTTTCTGGTTGTTTTTAACAGCATCTCTCTGATCCTTTCTTCCTCTCTTACACTCTTCTCCTTTTACTTGATGGTTTTCTTTAGTGTTGTGATGGGATTTCTTTTTAAAAATTTTTTGTGCACTTATTATAGGCTTTATATCCACAGGGTTCATGGATAGTTTCCTAAGTATATAACCATCTATATTGTTGATGGTTGCTCTGTTTCAAACACAATCTAAAAGTACTTCATTTTTCTTCCTCTTCCTCCTCCACACTTTATGTATTAGATGTCATAATCTTCATTTTTTGTGTAAACCTTGAATGATTTTGTGTATAGTTAGCTTTATTACTTTTGGATTTTTTTTTCTTTAACTTCATACTTGCTTGGTAAGTAATTGGTCTACTTCCTTTACTGTGGGTTTATTTTTACTGGTGAAAAATATTTAGGCTTAAGAACATTTCTATCTACAGAAGTCCTATTAACATATCCTGGTTTAGTGGTGATGAATTATTTTACCTTTCATTTATGTGGGAACTTTAATCTTCTTCAATTTTGAATGATAAACTTGTTGGGTAGATGACTCTTGGTTTGAAGGTCCTTTTGTTTCACTACATTAAATATTTCATGCCACTCCCTTCTGGCTTGTAAAGTTTCTGCTGAGAAGTCTGCTGACAGCCTGTTGGGGTTTCCCTTACAAGTAAATTTTTGCCTCTCTTTAGCTGCTTTCAATATCCTCTCTTTATCCTAATCTTTGTCATTTTAATTGTTACATGTCTTGGTGCTGTCTTCCTGAGGTTTCTTTTTTTAGGGGCTCTCTGGGTTTCCAGGACCTGAGTGTCTATTTCTTTCCCCAGATAGGGGAAGTTTTCAGCAATTATTTCTTCAAAGAGACTTTCTACCCCTTTGTCTCTATCTTCTCCTGGTACCTGTATTATGAAATATTGTTTCTTTTGAGGTGTCACACAGCTCTCTTAGCATTCTCTCATTCCTAGAGATTCCTTTTTTTCTCTCTGTTTCTCAGCTTCTGTTCTCTAATTTCATTCTCACTGAGTGTAACCTCTACTTGAAACAATCTGTTATTCATTCCCTCCATTGTATTTTTCATTTTGGTTACTATATTCTTCAGTTCTGAATGGCTTTTTCAACTCCTCTGTTTCTTTGTTGAAGTCCTCCCTGAGATCTTCAATACTTTTCCACAGATCAGTGTGCATATTTATGACTTGTACTTTGAAATCTTTATCAAGAGGACTGGTGACTTCCATTTCATTTAGCCCTCTTTCTGGTGTCTTATCCTATAGTTTTGTTCGGAACATATTCCTTTGCCTCCTCTTTTTGTCAGGGTTTCTGTGTTTCTTCCTTTGTATTAGATGGATCTCCTATGCTTCCTTGTCTTGAGACTAATGGATTTATGAAGAAGGTATCTTAGGGAGCACAGAAGCTCAAGACTTTACTCTTCAGTGCCTGGATCTCCTTTGTGGTGGAGTCCCAGTTGCTGTTGGTGGGCTATGGTTGAGCTGCCTTTCTGTCTGCCAGTGGTGGTTTATCTCAGTCCACCACAGAAGTCTGTGCCTGAACGGCCTTTTGCAAGCCATGCAGTGGTGCTTCTGTTGGGATAGTTGTTGTTGGGGCTGCCCGTTGCCTGCTCTGCAGGAATGGCGCTACTGCGGGACTCATAGGTTGGTGGGTGGGGCGAGTGCACAGATGAGTGGGAAGGAACTGGGCTGCCAGTGAGGGGGAAGGAATGCTTGGAACTGACTCCCATAGGTACCCCCCAAGTTGGGCTAGGTGGACTGAGAAAGCTAGGAAAGCCTCCCTCTGCCTGACAGGTAGCAAAGTTTCCTTCCACCTTCCATGCAGCGAAGTCTGACTGATGCTGGGCCTAGTGTGCTGGGTGCGCAGGTGGGCACACAGGGAAGCACCTCAGGGCTGAGCTGCCAGCACGGGAGATGGAACTTCTGACATGTTGGGCTGATGGAGAGCTAAGGAAGTGTCATTCTTCTGCCCTTTCTCCTGCAGAGAGAGCTACATCTAACCCTCTCCCCTCTGGTACCCTTCCTGCTGCTGGTAAATCTTATGAACTGCTGCCTCAGTGTTGGGTCTCAGCGGGACTGCTTTAGCATACCTGTCTTCCACAAGTGGCAGGATTCTTAGCCTCCCAGATTGCAGGCCAGGTGTGTAGAGTTCCTGAGTCCTTATCCCCTCCCATCTATGTTCCTCTCCCTCCTGCTTGTGGGCTGGGATGGGGGAAGGGTTTGAGTCAGTCACAGCTCTGCCACTTTATCCTTCTCTGTGTGGTCTTCTCTTCTTCTCTGAGTGTTGGTGGTCTGTTCTTCAGTTTTCAGGTCATTCTCAGGGTTAGTTGTATTTGTTGTGGCTGCTTCCTTTGTGTGTGTGTGGGGGAGTAGGTTTCTACCTTGGCTTTCTACTGTGCCATCTTGTTTTTCCCATTTTTATGCACTGTTTTTTAGGTTGTACCTTTAACTCTGAGTTTAATATAAAATACTAGGTGTCTGAATGCCATGAACTCATTAATATTTGCTTTTTACCTCTAAGTATAAATATTTATAAATTAACAATTAGGGTTTTAATTTGGTCACTGAATCTTCCCATTTTCATAATCTGTAGTAACTAAGTGAATAATATGTAATATTTGGCCTTCTAGAAGAGTTTAAATATCCCCCACCATTCTGTGA
The DNA here is from genome assembly GCA_032199065.1 of Smutsia gigantea. NCBI lineage: Eukaryota > Metazoa > Chordata > Mammalia > Pholidota > Manidae > Smutsia > Smutsia gigantea. The sequence continues at coordinate 80,781 of JAVSCE010010939.1, forward strand.
TGCTGGGACTCCACATCTCTTTCCAGTTTGACTTCCAAAATTGTCTCAGCAAAAGTTCTCATTCTTTCTTTTCTTCATTTCTATACACGTTTTGCAGTCACTTCAACATTTTCCCCCTTTTCATATATCTCCACTTCCACGACACGTACCTATGTCTGTGTTTTTCTTTTCCTTGGAGAACAAATTGGAACTAAAATGCTGATGGTAATTTGATAATGGCTCAGTGCCCCTTGTAAGCCCTTGTACATTTTCATCTTCTTCTTCCTATCCAGCCTCATTTATTAACCTTCCCTTTTTCCCATCTTTGCACTAGCCATACTTCATTTTGTTATTTTCCTCCATTGTAACTTGCTCGGTTCTGTCACCAGGCTTTTGAGCATGCTGACCCCTTTACCTTTAATTCTTCTCCTTTCCCTCTCTGCTTGTACATCTCTGCCTACCAAGATATAGGCTTAGATGCTGCTGAAGCTGATAAAGCATACTCAGCCAAGTCTGGGTTGAAGAACTTTATTTTTCTTAATATGATAATATATCCTCTATAATTTTCAAGCCAGGAAGAATATTGTTAAACTAAATGAAAAGTTACTTGTATATCAAGAGCTGAGTCACCTGTATAACCTCTTTCATCTTAAGATAAATGACCATGGTCTGTGTGAACTTCATCTCTTGGACCACCATTTCTTCACCATAAAATCATGGGTTTTGATTATGGGGACATTGAGGGCCTTTCTAGTTCTAACATTTGATGATTTAGTGACTTTTAAAGTAGTGAATCAAACAATACCATTTCTATATATTTTTTAATGTTTGATGTACATTCTAGGCAGCTTTTGTGGTTTTATTAATTAATAATCTAAAAGGGCTTTAACAATGAAGTGAACCTGAGTATTTGGTGTCTTCATTTAAAAACGACAATAAGAATGATGATAGTTAGCACTTATTGAGGCCTAACATTCTGAACACTTTATATATATTATTTCAAATTGGCTTTTGTTCACCTTTTCTAAACTAGGGACAATAAAATGAAATTCACATTAACGTTTTTGATATTTTAGAACAAGATCAGAAGTAAGTTCATTAAGATCACTGTCGATAAATCCATAGTGCTGAAGGCAGCAGACATGAAGGGTAAAGGACTTAACACAGGGTCATGTAAACAGAACTGGATATTGGTAAAAGAATGATATGCCTTTTGAATTTCTTCATCTCAGTAATGCTTGATAATGTTCTATTTTTAATGATTAATGATCAAATGGGTATCTTAAAATAGCCACTGATACTTGCACTTATATAAAGAGCAGAATGTCCATCAAAGAAGTCATGAAAGTCATAGTCATGGGCTTTTTTGTTTTTTGTGTTTTCTCATGATATGATGAAAGTCCTTCTACCCAAAAAAGGAACACAAAAAAATAATAAAATCATGGCAGATATTAATTTATGGTTAGTTTCTTTAAGCTGCAGTTTGCAAATTCCAATGCTTTTAGTGTGTTAGGTTACTTGTGCAAGGTCATATAATATATTAGTAACAAAGCCTGATCTAGCTGAGGGTATTTAAATATATCTTGATATTCATCCCATGTAATACAGTGAATATCTGTATTACATGGAATACATGTAATTATATAGAAGTGCTATATTAAGCACTCTTTTGGAATAAGGTAGAATTTAATCAATGAAATATGTATTTTTCATATTTATGTCTATATAGTATCTGTGTTTATGTATATTAATTTAAGAATATTTTATAAGTCTTTGATATATGCATTCATATGTCCATCCATTTAACAATTATGAAGTGATTACTATGTCTCATACTGTCCAAAGGGGTGAATGGCATGTATACTGAATTCAGGAAACCAGAACATTAAAGTAATAACATTTCTATTTTCTAGCAGTTCTCAATGAACAAGGAGGTAGTATGGGTAGAATTATTTTTATTAAGAGTAAAGGAATCATGGAATGGATTTGGAGACAGTACAAGTTACAAATCAAGTTAGCACCAAGACCAGAAATTAAGCCCATATCTTCTTACTTCAGTCTTAATGATTCTTTTGAACAACAATATAATAAGAACAATGCTTATAGCTATTAAAAAATATTTCAACCCCATCTAGTTGTCAAATGGCAGTCATCAAAAATAATGGTATTACAATAAAGCAGGTTTACGCAGAAGGAAAAATCACACATCTGAAATGCAACCAAAACCAGAAGCTTTTTTTAAATGTTTTTTTTTGTTGTTCTACATGCATCAATTAGGAATAACAATGAATGAAACATTCAGAGCTCCAGTGGAGGAAAAGTCCCTTTTACCATGACCTCGCATGAACTTTGGAAATGAATGAAAGCATAATAAAGCTTTGGAGTAAGTTGGTTACCCACATGAGACTGTAATTTTAAATAAAAGCCAGAAAAGAATGCAATGGAAGAATAAAAAGCTTTGCCAATTTAATGCAAGGCAAGTAAATAGCCTGAAATGGTGAAATGAATGATGTGTGACTACAGCATGATAATAGAATGATGAATTAAGATTAGAGTTTTCTCCTCATCTATGTATTTTTAATCAAATCCATTCTACTTATCCCAAGATTGGGTTAATTGAGTTAGGTTTAACACACTGGTAAACGCATACTGCAGTTGTAGAGGAGGGCTCTGTAATGGAACTTTTTGAATTAGTGGAAATATTCTATATATGCCTTCTCCAATAAAGTAACCACTACCCACATGTGACTACAAAGCACTTGAAAAGTGGCTGGTGTAACTAAGGAACTGAATATTTAACTTAATCTAATTATATTTGATTTAAATGTAAATAGTCACAAGTGACTAATAGCTACTATATCAAATGCAGTTCCAGTTTCTAAGGCATCTGTTGCTAACCTTTGTGATTTAAATGCTTATTTGACATAATTTGGCTTATAACAACCTAAAATTCTAGGTTTGAACCATTCTTAGAGATAATCTATCTAGTACAGTGCTTTCAGACTTTACTAACAGTAACTCACAGCAGGAAATGAAGTTAAATTGAGACATCATGCATATAGGTGAATGAATGCATATACTTAAATATAAGTTTCATGAAGAAAGCAATTGCTTTTAGTAAGTGAGTTATACACTAATATTTTTATTCTATTCCATTCCATTTTAAAAAATGGTTGTCTAAAAATTCCAAAATACTTTGCTGTTTCCAGTTGCCTCATTTTATAATGAGGGAACTGTGTCCCAGAAACATTGGATGAACATCCTATTATATTGGGAAAGTCAGGCTGAAAACCATTGTTCTGTATTTGGCAGATCAGCTTAGAAATAGACATTGGTTTTCCTTTGTCTTCAATTCAAAATTGTGTACTGGTAGCTGTAAATGAACGACTGTGAGTGTATGCCTACTGTATTAAGCTTCTTCCTGTATTAAGCATATTTATGGATGAAATGTATTTTTTCTTCAGAAATATTTAAAGCAAGAAACGTATCTAGCCTCAAAGTGTCTCCATAAAAGATATTTATTAATTACATAGGGAAAAATCTTGACAGTGTGGCAATCCTTAATCAAGGGGACTTTTTTTTTCGGACCAGATAACACATTTAAAGTTTATACTCTTAATACCAGTCAGTACAAGTTCTAACTTTTGTGAAGTGACTGCAAATTATCAAAGCAATTGGTGCAAAGCATTTCCTAAACCAGCCTAGTGATTATAAATACATTTCAGAAGTTCCAGAAAGTATGCATGGGAAGTACACAAGTCACTTTTTCAGGAAAAAAGTCAAAGTCTGTTTTCAGTAAGACTTCTGCATCCATCCAAATGTTGTATAATCCAACACTATTTTATGTGTTCAAAATGGCATAATCTTGTAGAATAACCAAGGCAGAAACTTGCTTAAGGGAAGGGAAGGATCTTGCCCCTCACCCCAATCCACCTGCTGGTGTTTGTACAACTATATTAGGTGGCTTGCAGGATTCACTAACTTTTTACACTTATATTTCACAGAGCTGCATTTTCCTGGTGTTTAATGTACCGAAATAATACTTCTGATAATCCAGTAATAATGGTCTGCTTTCTTGACACAGATGAAAGGATTCGATCTTCAGTTGTAACTTTTATGTGAGTGGCTGGGAGATAGGCTCAGGAAGATTGTTTGTCTCTAACGTTCTTTTGTATAGCACTTAGAGCTTCCTAAGACGAGAAGGCCTTTCTGGATAGTCTGCATTTAAGATACACTGCACTCCATGGTTCGGGGGTCACACTTTGTGTAATCCTCCTTTAGCTTTTTGCCTAAAGAATCAGGAAAGACTGGTATTGCCTACTTTCTGTAAGTTTGATCTCTTCTTAGAAGTGGCAAGGGAAGGTCTGTCCCTACTCCACCTACCTAATGCAGTGTGTTAGTTATTCTTCATATAATGCTTTATGTATTCTTCCCAGCATCACCATGAGTTAGGCATTATTCCTACTTTATTGATGGAAAAGTGAAGTGTAGAACAGTTAAGTAACTTGTCTAGGACACAGTTACACACAGTTACATTTTTAAGTAGAATTCAAACCCAAATCTTTTTAACACAAAAGTTTATTTCCTAAAAATGAAGTTTTACTATGGAAATCTTAAAACAATCAAGCACTTCAGAAAATTTACAATTCTGTTTAAGGAAATATGTAAAATAATTTCTGCCTTACAAATTCAGAGGTTAAAATTTGTGACTAAAAGCAATTCTTCATTTGATGATGGAACATTCTTTTAATATTCTGAGTAAGATCCAGACCTCAACTTTCCAAGGCAGTTCAGTTGACCTGTTAATTCACCTATGTTTGGTTTTTTAGTGTCTTTTTATTTCTCTTGTGTTATTTACAGCATATTATGTATCGTGTTATAATGACTTTAAAAAAAATCTTTCTACATTGTGGATTTTCTCCTTGCAAACTAATCTCTGATTTATAACACTAATTGAACTATGACATAATATTTTTACTTTCATTGAAAAAAATTTTACTACTTGGATATGAATATTCTTAAAACACATTATCCTTGCTTTTTGGGGGGGTTATTTTATACAGTTTAAACATATTTCTGCTACACTGTGGAATATATTCTAGCCATATTGTCCAGATGAGACAGGTACTGTGGGTGTAGGCAGAGGAGGGTGAGGGCCTCCGGAGAAAAAGCAGAGCAAGATAATTTACAGTCAGAACATTGTAACAATGTGCAAAGAAATCCCAGCAAAACTCTGTGTTAAGCATTATGCAAAGTCACACTAATTCTCTAGGGTAAAGATACCAGACTAGGAATATAGACATCTTTAGTGAGATTAGTTAAAGCTCAAAAGGCCAGGAGCAACTTGGCCTGGAATGTTTGAGTGTTGTGCAAATGGAGAACAGCATCTCAGCCTAACCCGTGACTTCACTGTATCAATTAGATCATGACAATGTAAAATCTACCTTAGCCTGCTTATTTTAATTGTATGTTTTCCCTTCTCTATGTGCTGTTTTCCCTTCTCTAATCCTAATCAAGTAAGCTGCAACCTAGGCAAAAGACTAATTTGGCAAGCAATCCCAACTGTAAACAGCCCTAGTAAACAGACAACAACCCAGCTCATCTTGGGGGCAGGTTGGGTGGCACACGTCTGCGCCCCGAGTCCTTTATCCACATTCCTGAAAATCCTCAACCGAATATAAATCCCCTAGACAATGAGCCAACCACGGATTCCTGTCCGCTCTTGGCATGACCCAGGAACTCTGTCTTCTCACTGTATCTCTAAATAAAAGCCTCTCCCTGGCTCTCCTACCTTGGGTGTTTGCTAAGTTCATTCTTTGACTCCACAAACAAAAACCCCGGCATCACAGATACATAGATTGGTAGTGACTTTTGAATGAGGAATGTGTGATTTTGTAGGAAACTAAGATTCCAGGCTTGTCTGTAGAGATGGTCCATGTAAAAGCAGATGACTATCACAGTTAAAACTACTCAGATCATTGAGAATTATAACCAGATGTTTTAGTAAGAGACTTCTCTCTAATTATAAAAGTATTCTATATTAATTATAAAAAGTTAAACATTAATAAAAAGTAGAGCAACTTAAATTCCAGCGATCTAACACTCAGAAGTAATTCCTAATATTTTGGGATATTTCCTTCCAGTATTTTTTTATTATTTTTAAATTGCAGAGTTGACATCATATTCTGTATAAATATATATACTATTATTTCTACATTTAATATAGAATAAATAGATTAAGTGAAGGAAGAGAAGTACATTGTGTTAGTGTCATCATTAGAATAAAAATTTTCAGAATGTCATTTATTTAATCATTTGCCAAAGGATCATTTATAGAAAACCTACTTTTTAGGCATTGGTACCAACATGGAAATGTAATCCCAATCTTTAAGAAACTCAGGTTGGTAAAATTACAGTTTCATGATAGACTAGCAATAATAGAAATTCAGTAATGTTCTGTGGTAATAGAGGAGGGAATATTGCCTGGGGAATGTTATTATCATACAGTTGATAAGATTTAGAATTGTGTTTGTCATTTTATGTGTGTATTTTTTTTTGTTTGACATTTAAACATTCTGAACATGAATTCTCACTATAATACATGCAAAATAGTCTAGTATTTCATTAAAGACCTAGAGGTTTTACATTTTAGTATTTGAAAAGGGAAGCTATAACATGCACTGACCTGGAAGTGATTTCCTTACAGTGTTCATGAGATACACATCATTCTTTATTTTGCTTCTATTCTCAGTAATCAGGGATTTTCAGTTTATTCCTTGCTTTTTTTCCTATGTTTCTTTTTTCCCTTTTTTATTAAGTTGAGATCCCCACAAATGTTTGAGAAACAGATGCAATCTGTGAAGGGAACATTTTCTCATCTGTTAGTGGAGATACTATGAATGGGCCATCAGGGAACTGTAATTGGTGTTCTTTAATAAAAGTACTTTCTTTTGCTCGGTGAACAATATGAGTCATTGTTTGGCTTCAGTAAGGTAGGAGGTCATCCATTTTGCCACCAGACAGGTTTAATACACCTAAAGGCAACAACAAAGTAGTAGAAATGAGATTTATAGTAAAGTTGACTGAAATCTCCCAGATTGAAATACACATTTCATCAAAGTGGATTTACTATTAAACATACATGTCAACAAATTCACACAACTGTAGTAGGAAAATGATCACAGTGTGTATCTTAATGATTTAGCCATCATGGTTTATGTAGGAGACACATTTTAATGACACTCTCCCTTCCTTCTATTCCTCTGCCTCTCCTCCCACTCTCAGCGGGCACCAGATTGTTAAATTACATAATTTTCTGAAGTTAAGCTTGTCTCTATGGATAATCTGCTTATTAAAATGATAATCTGTTAGTATCTATTAATTAAATATATTTAAAGGTATATGAGGAAGACTGTTAGCCCAGCTGTAGTCAAATAAGCAGTAACTTGAATGGGAAGTAATGTCATTTGATCTTATTTATCCATGATTAACATTTACACATTCAATTTTTACTTTGATAAACATTTATTGCATACCTCCTATGTACTCATTATGGAAATGAAATGATGAAATGATGAATAAGACACAGTACTTTTCCTCAAAGTTTTATCTACCTTTGGAGCTCTGAATATCAGTAACATAGCATACATATTATATATATACTATAATGAATATATTACAAAATTCTATGAACTCTTACACATCACTTGATGCTTCTAAGGGGTTTCGCTTCTTGTAGACAGTGATATAACAATGAAAGTTGATATGACCATATCTGTGCTTAAACAAGAAAATTCTAATAGAGTTTGGAGGGCATTGAAAAGGGCTTATTGATGCTGGAATTAAGGAGGCTGGTTAGAGACATTTGTTCCAATTGTAGCAGGGAAAGTGAGGGTTGTATTTTTAGTGGGTCGAAGGAGAGCCTAAGTCTGTAGCAAAAGGAAAAGAAAGGAGTATTTTTATTTCTCTGGACACATGAAGGTATTAATATTTAGCAAAAGAAAAATTAGTGCTTCTATGAAAACTTTAAACTTTGTTATATGTACTATGTTACACTGAGGGTGCAGGCAGCTCTCTTAATATAACTTCATACTTAAAGTTATGACATAATTTTTTAATCTATGACCTTAGCTCACAAAGATTTTAGGTATCCCAAAATGACTAGCTTTCAGATAGAGTATTTGCTGGTGGAGTTTAAACTAAAAACTACATAAGCATTTGAAAACTTTTTATTAGATAAAATGAATGTAGGTATTCACTAATGTGAATTCCTTAAGTAAGACTTTTCTTTTAACATTGAAATTAGCATAAAGTTACCTGAAGTATAATTTCATACAATATAAGCTTTATGTTGTAACTATTATGTCTGCATTTTAGGTACATGAAAGATTAATTTCAGTAAGATCCTTTAAATAAAATAGTAGTTACCAAAAGAAAATGACCATGATATTCATTTATATTTATTATATAATTTCTCAAATGGAAAGATAAGCAGATAGCCATTATTGCAAAAGCTGAAAAGTAAACTTAAAAAATATTAAAAGAATATAGTTTCCTTTTGTCCTTAGATCATTAAGTATTTCTATTATACTTTATCATAAATGTCTTCTTTTCCTTCATTTTACAAAATAAATTCCACATTCATTTCCCAAAATAATTTACTTTGGAAAATGAAGGATGGGTGCTTTTTTGTGTGTCATCTAACCCATTTTCATATTTTCAGATTTTTAATCATTAACCAGAGCCTTTTCTTTCACCTTGGCTATGTAGCTATGACCTGGTCATGAGGCCACTCAGGCTGTTTGATATTTAGAGAGCCAACAAGTTTTTTATTTGAATGCAATGTAGGCAACATAATGTTAGTTACTAAAAAACAAGGCATTTTGTAATCATTTGTATCTTTGGCTCAAAGAGAGTAGTTTGATTTGACTTGGTTCCCTGACTATGTTGGTTCATTTATTCAGAAATGCATATTGCTTGCCTTACAAGTACCAGATAACATGCTAGATATTGGGAATATAAAGACAAATAAGACTGTCTTCCAAATTTAGTTAGTAAGGGAAGAATGTACACTGAGAGTAATAAGGCCCTTTGAAGTGCTATTATATCACAATGAACAGAGTACTGTTTGACCCACAGAGTAGAGAGTGATGAACTTTGCCTAGGAGAACATGTCTAATTGCTTGGTTGTAGTAAAAAACCCACTACAATACTCACAAAAGGCCAGTGTATAAGGAGGCAAAGTCTAGTTATAAGCACTGTTTCAGGAAATGATATCTGAAAGCTCAAAATCAGAAGTTAAGAAAAGATCGCTTGTTTTTATACAGGAGCTTTGAACTGTGAGACTAACCTTAAAAACCCACCTAGAATGAGCTCTGTATTGATTAAACTAATTGAATTTCATTATGGTCTGGAAAGAAAATTGCCCAGCAGAAAGAATGTAATAAAAACCCAGACCCCTCAGTTGTCATAAACAATCCAAAGAAAAGATATTAGCTGAGAAGTCATATTATGAACGCAATTTAGGAATAGGCCACTATTCTTCTGAGCCTAGCCATAACCCTGTGGTAGTCAGACAGCAGGAACTTTTTATTAGGGACTACTTGATTTAATAATCATACTTGAGCAAAGACACATGACCACTTGGTGTCTAGGTTTCTTCTGTTGTAATAGTGAAAATATTTTCAAGATAGTTCCATATCCAAAACTGTATTTTTCTCATTTTCACAAAGGATTTCAAAAAGTAGGTTTTCAGAAACTTCACAGTGGGAGAAAAAGATGAAAAAAAAATCAATTCTTCAGGAGCAGCATCACCAGTAATTTAAGAAAGCAGAACACTATCCCAGGGCCTGAAAAAAACAATAGCAACAAGTTAATACAAACAGATGTCTTTTCCTTGACTATTCCATCTTCACAGCCATATACAACATTGATTTAACCCTAATATTTGTGCTCCTTCATGATAAATAGGCACTCTCTTCTGGCAAAGTTATATATTATGTTAGTATGTTTAAAACTTTTATTTGAAATGTTCTTCATATTGAGGCTAGGGAAACAGATAATTCAGGAAATGCTGCTAAGTAAACAAGATAGCAAATAAACATAGACATTCATTTTCTTGATCTACCATAAGTCATAGAATTACTACTTAAGGTCACTTTTACTAATCTGCCTAGCATATAGTCTTATATTCCTCCTGTTTTACAGATGAGGAAACTGAGGCACAGGGCCACTCAAAGAGTTTCTGTAATGGTTTCATTGCTTTATTGATTGCCTGGGTTTCCTTATGGATTTCTGTAATTATGGATCTTTGAGTATTGGTTTCATCATCAGTATTGGGACTTGGATTAAATCATATTTAAAGCCCTTAGGGTTTTCTCTACTGGGATTTGCATAAATTTATACTCACATATACAACACTAATGTAGTGTGGATTATTGAAAAAATATATATAAGAAGGCAAGTTTGGCTCAAACCATCGGAGTTCTGTTCCCACATGTTGGCCAAGCTTCCATGATCTCACCCTTAAGCTATAACTATCCTTTTTTCCTCTTCCTTTCCACCTTCCCTCCCTCCCTCCCCACTGTAATAATACATCTGGAGTTTGATCTGAACAAAGAAAAACATTGTGCTGCTGTTGGGTTAGAAAATTGTTCCAAGTGTTCTCTATTCTTGTGCAGTATACTGTCTAGTAGAGCAAATAACTGCACATAAGCCTGTTTCAACATGAGCCTCAGATAGCTGACATGATTGTCATTTCTTTTCCTTCAATTCACATAGCTAGGCTAATCTTCCTTTTAAAAAAAACTCACTTCCTTTCTCTCATGCCTCTGTCTAATATCTTTATTGCCTCTTTGATTTTTTTTAACTAAATTTTAATTCCTCTGCCTTACCTTAAAGCCTTTATATTGCCATTGCAACCGTATTTCCCATTTTCCCAACGCACTCTGTTCAGATTAGCCTAGACTCCTCACTGCTCATGGGCTTCCTTAACTTCCATTGTCGTGCTCACTTCTGTGCCATGACTCCTATTGGTCTTCCTTTCCCAGTGAAAGGCTATTTCTGGTATGTCTAGCTCTATTCTTACCTTTCCACAAAATCTTCCATGACCAGTCTCCCTTCTGAATTTCTGAAGCCAAACATTGGATCTAATTACTGGCTCCTAATGATGAATATTGTTTCTACATGGAACTTGGGTTCTTGGCTTTCACCCTTTACCAACTCTTTAGAAATTTAAGAATAGGGCTCACCTATTAACACACACACACACACACACACACACACACACACACACACACACACACACACACACACAGAGTCCATAGCTTTGTTTTTTTTTTCCTACTGCAGCCTATACCTACTATAAGCTGACAAAGCTGGAATCCTTTATTGTGAAGTAGACCCACCTGATAATACAGTCATTATTTTGAGGAATAGACTATGAAGTAAAAGATGATTAGGTTTTTATGTATGTTTTTGTTTTAAAAGGGAGCCCTGTTTTTTATATTTGCCTATATTGGTGCTATCTGGTATATTTGTGTTCAACTTTTGCTTCCATAGTTTGGTCCATTATTTCCAGAGTCCTGAATTCCATATGACATTTCTTTATAGGAGAGATATACATGCCCAAGAAGATAAGTGTCTGAATCATTCTGAGCATATGTAGCCACTTTCGGTGTTTTACTTAAGTACTCAGGTATAAGTGGAATTTTATATTGGATCTCCTGTTAAATTGTGAATGTGAGCACTCAGAAAAACATGGCTATTAAACATATGCCTTCACCCATCATGTGTTATCTCTACCTTAATTTCATTTTTCCCTTTATATAGGTTGCTGAATTTATAACTCTGTCCAGGGATTTTTATCATCCTACTGAAAATCCATTGAATTTTCCCACTGAATATTGTTGCTTAATTCCATAGTTTCTTTTATTAAATATGATTCAACCTGTTTAGTAGAGATTGAACTCTTCAGATTCTTAAGGAAAGGAAGAGGGAGATACCTGGTAATCAATGCTTAGGTGCATTATTGTAGCCCAAATTTTTTGTTTTGTATGGACTATTGTTTGATTGCATTATATAAATAATTATAAATGTTTAACTTTTGATCTAGTGCCACTAACATTTCCTGAATGCCTGTCATGGTCAAGGTACTATGCAATCACCATGGAGTAAGAGGGATGAGAATGACATAGTGTCTGCTCCTTACCAAGCAGAGTAGGTGGCAAATTTGGGATGAACTATCCAGTTTCTCTAGATAAAATATGATCAATATCAGAGTAGGATGATCAGTAGGAGAGAAGACCAGAAGCGGAAGTAATTGGTTCTGCTAAAGTATCCCTTGGTCTCCTTTTCATCATGCTGCCATGCAATTGGGGAGCATAAATAACAGAAGTGTGGCATAAAGTTAACATATAAACTTAAAACTGGAATGCCTACTTTTTCCTAAGAAATACAAAATTCATGTATTTGCAGATATAACACATATCACATGTGTAGTGGCATCTCCAAAAAACTGGTATATTTCTCCCTTTACCACAAACACTGGAACACATAATTTGAAATCTAAATCCTACATTATTACTTTATATCATTTCAATGATAGTAAAAATGTATGCCCTCTGCCATATGTTGTGTTGTTTTCTTCTTTAGTCTCAAGGCTTTATTTACATTGCTTAAACGGAGCACAGTGTCATATTATTTCTTATTTTTGATCTTAAAAAAGTCTGAATTAATGTATGCAAAGACAGCACAATTGCTGAGATATAACAAAGCCCAAGGAATATTTTTATTACTTAAAAATACCTCTCATATCACCTTCATAGCTGACTTGGTCTAAATACAGTTAGTTATCTGAGTTAAAATAACCAGTGAAGATCACATATTTAAGGGAATAATGAATCAAAGAGCTTTTCAAGTCTTTTTTGCTCATATTAGCCCCTCTTAAGCCTCAACATGGCCCCTGCAAACTTTGCTGGTGAGTTGTCCCTTGGCTAGAGAGATTCTTTAGAAACTTTTGATTACCCATGCTTTATGCACTTGTTGCTGGAGATATCTTCTAAGACATTCCCCAGTCCTCTACATAAGACCTTCAGCATTTCGTTCAGATCTAAGTGGTTAGAGGTGATGAATAACATCTTTGTTGACTGCCTTTGTTCATAATCTCAGCTCAACCACTTACCAGCTAAAGGAGCTTGAATAAGTAGCTAAGGTTCTCTGTCCTCTGGTTGTTGGCTTCCTCATCTATCAATGGGGATAACAATGACTACTTTCTGGAGTATTGTGGTAGTTAATGCATATAAAGTATGTGAAACAGTGACTGGCACATATTTCATAATAATAATTGCTATAATTACTATCACTATGAAATGTTATGCACTTATTTGCATCCCTTGATAAATAGTGTATTTCCCTGAAGAACACTGAAAATCATGCTCCTGTTTTGCTTTGACTTTAAAAAGCTGAGAGTCAAATTCTGAGACAACTTTAGTAACTTTTATGGGATGAGAGTCTATAATCTGTGCTTGAATTTCCTTCTCATTTCAACTTTCAAAGTTCATGTAAATTTTTTCTGGCTCTGTTTTTATATACTTATTTATATTTTTCAGTTTTATCAGATGTATGTGACAACTCAGATTCTTCAAATTAGGTGGTGTGGTGAACAAGCAACATACAAAGAAATAAGCAAGCTATTCAAATTGGTCCTAATTTCATCTCAGATGTAGACAGGATAAATAGTTAGGTTTTGGCTCTTCTGATTTATTGTTCAATTGTTGCAACCATTTTATTTTATTTATTTATTTTTCTTAAGGTGTCATAGATATACACTCTTATGAAGGTTTCACATGAAAAACATTGTGGTTAATACATTCACCCATATTATCATATCCCCCCAACACCCCATTGCAGTCACTATCCATCAGCATAGTAAGATGCCACAGAGTCACTACGTGTCTTCCCTGTGCTATACTGCCTTCCCCGTGACCCACACACACAATGTGTGCCAATCATAATGTCCCTCAGCCCCTTCCCCCTCCCTCCTCATCTACCCTCCCCCACCTCTCACCTTTCGTAACTGCTAGTCCCTTCTTGGAGTCTGTGAGTCTGCTGCTGTTTTGTTCCTTCAGTTTTGCTTCATTGTTATACTCCACAAATGAGGGAAATCATTTGGTACTTGTCTTTCTCTGCCTGGCTTATTTCACTGAGCATAATAACTTCTAGCTCCATCCATGTTGTTGCAAATGGTACGATTTGTTTTCTTCTTATGGATGAATAATATTCCACTGTGTATATGTGTCACCTCATCTTTATCCATTCACCTACTCATGGACACGTAGGTTGCTTCCATATCTTGGCTATTGCAAATAGTGCTGCAATAAACATAGGAGTGCATATATCTTTTTAAATCTGGGATCTTGTTTTATCTGGGCAAATTCCTAGGAGTGGAATTCCTGGATCAAATAGTATTTCTATTTTTAGTTTTTTGAGGCATCTCCATACTGCTTTCCACAATGGTTGAACAAATACATTCCCACCAACAGTGTAGGAGGATTGCCATTTCTCCTCATCCTCACCAGCATTTGTTGTTCCTTGTCTTTTTGATGTTGGCCATCCTAACTGATGTGAAGTGATATCTCACTGAGGTTTTAACTTGCATTTCCCTGATGATTAGTGATGTGGAGCATCTTTTCATGTGACTGTTGGCCATCTGAATTTCTTCTTTGGAGAAGTATCTGTTCATATCCTCTGCCCAATTTTTAATTGGGTTCTTTGATTTAGGGTGTTGAGGTGTGTGAGTTCTTTATATATTTTGGGTGTTAACCCCTTGTCAGATATGTCATTTATGAATATATTCACCCACACTGTAGGAAGACTTTCCATTCTACTGATGGTGTCCTTTGCTGTACAGAAGCTTTTTAGTTTGATGTACTCCTATTTGTTCACTTTTGTTTGTTTCCCATGCCCAGGGAGATGTGTTCATAAAAAATTTGTTTATATTCAAGAGATTTTTGCCTTTGTTTTCTTATCAGAGTTTTATGGTGTCATGACTTATATTCATGTCTTTGATCCATTTTGAGTTTACTTTTGTGTGTGGGGTTTGACAATAATCCAGTTTCATTCTCTTGCATGTAGCTGTCCAGTTTTGCCAACACCAGTTGTTGAAGAGGCTGTCATTTCCTCATTGTATGTCCATGGCTCCTTTATCATACATTAATTGACCTTATGTGCTTGGGTTTATATCTGGGCTCTCTAGTCTGTTCCATTGGTCTATGGGTCTGTTCTTGTGCCAGTACCAAATTGTCTTGATTACTGTGGCTTTGCAGTAGAGCTTGAAGTCAGGGAGCATAATCCCCCCAGCTTTATTCTTCCTTCTCAGGATTGCTTTGGCTATTCAGGGTATTTTGTGGTTCCATGTGGTTTTTAGAACTATTTTCTCTAGTTCGTTGAAGAATGCTGTTGGTATTTTGATAGGGATTGCATTGAATCTATAGATTGCTTTAGGCAGGATAGCCATTTTGACAGTATTAATTCTTCCTATTCATGAACACAGGATGTATTTCCATTTATTGGTGTCTTCTTTAATTTCTCTAATGAGTGTCTTGTAATTTTGAGGGTATAGATCTTTCACCTCCTTTGTTAGGTTTATTCTTAGGTATTTTATTCTTTTTGATGCAATTGTGAATGGCATTGTTTTCCTTATTTCTCTTTCTGCTAGTTCATCATTAGCATAAAGGAATGCAACAGTTTTCTCTGTGCTGATTTTGTATTCTGCAACTTTGCTGAATTCAGTTATTAGTTCTAGTAGTTTTGGGGTGGATTTCTTTAGGGATTTTTTATGTATAATATCATGTCATCTGCAAATAGTGACAGTTTAACTTCTTCCTTTCCAATCTGGATGCATTTATTTCTTTGTGTTTTCTGATTGCCATGGCTAGGGCCTCCAGTACTATGTTGAATAAAAATGAGCAGCATGGGCATCCTTGTCTTATTCCTGACCTTAAAAGAAAAGATTTCAGCATTTCGCTGTTAAGTATAATATTGGATGTGGGTTTGTCATATATGAACTGATTATGTTGAGGTACTTACCCTCTATACCCATTTTATTGAGAGTTTTTATCATGAATGGACGTTGAATTTTGTTGAATGCTTTTTCAGCATCTATGGAGATGATCATGTAATTTTTGTCCTCCTTTTTGTTGATGTGGTGTATGAGGTTGATGGATTTTGAATATGTTACCATCGTTGCATCCCTGGAAGGAGTCCCACTTAGTCATGACTGATGATCTTTTTGATGTATTTTTGAATTTGGTTTGCTAACATTTTGTTGCGTGTTTTTGCATCTATGTTCATCAGGGATATTGGGCTGTCATTTTCTTTTTTTGTGGTGTTTTTGCCTGGTTTTCATATTAGAGTGATGCTGACCTCATAGAATGAGTTTGGAAGTACTCCCTTCTCTTCTATTTTTTGTAAAACTTTAAGGAGGATGTGTATTAGGTCTTCAATAAATGTGTGGTAAAATTCACTGGTGAAACCATCCGGCCCAGAGGTTTTGTTCTTAGGTAGCTTTTTGATTACCAGTTGAATTTCATTGCTGGTAATTGGTCTTTTCAGATTTTCTGTTTCTTTCTGGGTCAGCCTTGGAAGGTTGTATTTTTCTAGAAAGATGTCCATTTCTTCTACGTTATTCAATTTGTTAGCATGTAATTTTTCATAGTATTCTCTAATACTTCTTTGCATTTCTTGGTGTTCATAGTGATTTTTCCTTTCTAATTTCTGATTCTGTATATGTGAGTATACTCTCTTTTTTTCTCGCAAGGGACTTATCTATATTTTTAATTTCTCAAAGAACCAGGTCCTGCTTTCATTGATTCTTTTTATTGTTTTATTCTCCTCGATTTTATTCATATCTGCTCTGATCTTTGTTATGTCCCTCCTACTGACTTTTGGCTTCATTTGGTCTTCTTTTTCTAGTTTCATTATTTGTGAGTTTAGACTGTTCATTTGGGATAGTTCTTCTTTCTTGTTGCTATGTGCTTTCCTCTTATAACTGCCTTTGCTGCATCCCACTGGTTTGTGGTGTTGACTTGTTGATTTCATTTGTCTCCATATATTGCTTGATCTCTGTTTTTATTTGGTCATTGATCCATTGATTATTTACAAGCATTTGGTTAAGCTTCCATGTGTTTGTGGGCTTTTTTGTTTTCTTTGCACAATTTATTTCTAGTTTCATACTTTTGTGGTATGAGAAGCTGGTTGGTACAATTTCAGTCTTTCTGAATTTACTGAGGCTCTTTTTGTCACATAGTATATGATGGATTCTTGAAAATGTTCCATGTGCAGTTGAGAAAAATGTGTGTCCTACTGCTTTTGAATGGAGTGTTCTGTACATGTCTGTTAGATCCATCTGTTCTAATGTATTGTTCAGTGCCTCTGTCTACTTATTTTCTGTTTGGTTGATCTGTCCTTTGGAGTAGGTGGTGTGTTGAAGTCTCCTAAAATGAATGCATTACATTTGATCTCCTCCTTCAATTCTGTTAGTACTGTTTCACATATATAGGTGCTCCTATATTGGGTGCATAGATATTTATAATAGTTATATCTTTTTGTTGGACTGACCCCTTTATCATTATGTAATGTCCTTCTTCATCTCTTGTTACTTCTTTGCTTTGAAGTCTATTTTGTCAGATACAAATACTGCAACTCCTGCTTTTTTCTCCCTATTGGTTGCATGAAATATCTTTTTCCATCCCTTCACTTTTAGTCTGTGTATTTCTTTGTGTTTGAAGTGAGTCCCTTGTAGGCAGTATATAGATGGGTTTAGTTTTTTTATCCATTCTGTAACTCTGTGTCTTTTGATTGGTACATTCAATCCATTTACATTTAGGGTGATTATCGAAAGACATGTGCTTATTGCCATTGCAGACTTTAGATTCCTGGTTACCAAAGGTTCAAGGATTGGTTCTTTACTATCTAACAGTCTAACTTAACTCACTTAGTACACTACTTAAAACACAATCTAACGTTTTTTTTTTACTTTTTCCTATCTTCCTTTTCTTCCTCCTTCATTCTTTATATGTTAGATATCATATTCAGTACTCTTTGTGTATCATTTGACTGACTTTGGGTGTATTTGATTTAATATTGCATTTTCATTGAAATTAATTGGTCTACTTCCTTTACTGTGGTTTTATTTCCTCTGGTGACAGCTATTTAGCCTTAGGAACACTTTCATCTATAGCAGTCCCTCCAAAATACACTTTAGAGACAGTTTGTAGGAGGTAAATTCTCTCAACTTTTGCTTGTCTAGAAATTGTTTAAACCCTCCTTCAAATTTAAATGGTAATCTTGCTGGGTAGAATATTCTTGGTATGAGGCCCTTCTGTTTCATTGCATTAAATAAAGCATGCCACTCCCTCTGGCTTGTAAGGTTTCTGTTGAGAAGTCTCATGATAGCATGGTGAGTGTTCCTTTTTATGTGCTCTTTTCTCTTTCTCTCTGGCTGCTTTTAATACTCTGTCCTTATCCTTGATCTTTGCCATTTTAATTATTATATGTCTTGGTATTGTCTTCCTTGGGTCCCTTGTGTTGGGAGATCTGTGCACTTCTGTGGCCTGAGAGACTATCTCTTTCCCCAGAATGGGGAAGTTTTCAGCAATTACTTCCTCAAAGACACCCTCTATCCCTTTTCTCTCTCTTCTTCTTGTACCCCTATAATGTGACTATTGTTCCATTTGTATTGGTCACACAGTTCTCTTCATATTCTTTCATTCCTAAGATCCTTTTTTTCTCTCT
The DNA here is from genome assembly GCA_032199065.1 of Smutsia gigantea. Taxonomy (NCBI): domain Eukaryota; kingdom Metazoa; phylum Chordata; class Mammalia; order Pholidota; family Manidae; genus Smutsia; species Smutsia gigantea. The sequence continues at coordinate 99,552 of JAVSCE010010939.1, forward strand.
GTGCCTCGGCTTCTCTGTATTCCTCTTCTGTAATTTCTATATCACTTGCTGTCTCCTCTACCTCTTCTAATCTGCTTTTAAATCCCTCCATTGTATGTTTCATTTTGTATACTGTTTTTTCAAAGTTATCATCTCTTTCTTGAAGTCTTCCCTGAGATCTTGAATATTTTTCTTTATCTCCATGAGCATGTTTGTGATTTTTATTTTGAAATTTCTTTCAGGAAGGTTGGTGAGTTTAGTTTCACTTGGCCCTCTTTCTGGTTTGTGGCATTTTGGTTTGTACCAGGTTCTTTTGATGTTTCATATTTGTATTAATAACTTGGTGTAGGCTGTGCCCTCTACTTCCCAGAGCTGTATTCTCTGGAGCTGCTCAGCCCTGTGGAGTGATGACGGTGGTTGCAGGTGAGCATTGCTGGTGCCTGAGGGGAGGAAAGAACTCTTTCTTCCTTGCGGGATGCAGTGCCTGCCTCTTCTGCCAGGTCCAGTGGGCCAAGCATTCAGGGAGGAGTCACTATGCTATGCCTTTGTAGCTGCCAAAGGCGGGATTGCCCCCTGCTGGCCTTGAGCAATGGCACAGACAGCAGGTTTACGAACTGGAGCTGACTGTAAGGAAGAAGCTGCAGGCTGCCTATCGTGGTGTGGGCCTTGGAGCTGTTTTGCCAGCCGGGGAGTGGAGTACCTGAAGCTTCTGAAAATTCCCAACCTGCTAGGCTGAGTGCACTGGGACAATTTTGTCCTCCTGTCCTTTCTCCTGAGCAGCAAGCTCTGTTCAACCCTTGTCCATTTACCACCCCTCTCACTATTGGGAAGTCTCTCACAGTGCCTGCTTTTCTTTTTTCACAAAGCAGCTGGTTATGGGTGCCTGCTCTCTACAAGCAGCTGGAAATCTCAGTTTCTCTTATTATTCCACGTGTCCTGGCTTTCCAACCCCACTAATCTCCAGAGCACCATGAAATGTCAGTTCATGCTCCCAGATCTCCAGAGCTGGGTGTTCAGCCATCCCTGGCCTCCACCCCCTCCCAGATCCATTTCTCTTCCTCCCTCTGGTGAGCTGGGGTGGGGAAGGGCTTAGGTCCTGCTAGATCATGGCTTTGATACTTTACCCTTTTTTGTCAGGTCTGCTCTTTCCCCCAGATACAGGCAGTCTGTCACAGTTTTCTTTCTTGTTGCTCTTTCAGGATTTGTTGTATTTGCTATATTTTCATAATATATTGTTTTGGGAGGAGGTTTCTGTCTGACTTCTCATGCCACCATTTTTAAACCAATCCTCTGTATCCATTTTAATATGAAGTTTATTTTGTTGACATTTTATACCATTAAAAAGAGTAGGCTTTGAAAAAATATGTCTTTCAAAAATAGGATTTGCAGGTATTTATGAAGTGGTTATAGATGCTTTTTGTTGGCCTGAGAGTTTGGGTTAATATTAAAATTTTGATACTTGTTATCAGGCTTCACTAGTTCATGAAAAGGATTACACTTATTTATTTTCCCTCTTGCTGACAGTTTTATCTGAGTAAAAGTATAAAATGTCTTGTTAGTTTATGTTTTTTATGTCCATTGTGATGTAAGTAGAGGGATGAAGAAAAGCTACCCAGATTTCAAATATTTAGGCTTTCTACTTCAGTGTTCTTGGTCATTATGTATATTGTGAAGGATGAAGCCCACAGGAATCATTGGATGGCAGCTCTCAGTTTTGGCAGAGTTATGGTTTATTCAACTGGAAAACCCCTGCACTGAGTGGCAAATGTGCATCTCTGTCCATCTTGTGCCCTTTCTCTCTGAGAACCCTGGAAAATCCAAAAATTTTTGGTGTAGTAGAAACATCACTGGAGAGAAGTGAATGAGAACTGTGTGCTGAGCATTGTTCAGTAGACACTTTACCTATGTTATAGGTTTGAAAATTCAGCAAATAAGGAATTTATTGGAAGAGAATAATTACTTGACTAAGGAGTATGCCTGAACCACAAACTCTGAGGTATAACATTGTGACATGAATTACTGATATACACAGTTCAGTAATGGCACAATATTAAGGATTGAGAAGGTGCACATAGAAAGAGAATAGGTAGAAGTTAGGAAAATTGAATTTCCCATTGTGTGCTTTAAAGGTAATATGGTGGCCGTGCTTCGGAACATGATGAAGGGGCTTGAGGAATTCTTTTGTGTGCATTAGCATATGAGAGGGAATAAAAATTCTAGACTGACTGGACAAAATACTACATAGAAATCCTAAACAATGAGATTCTAATAAAGTAAATGGTAATTGACACTTCCTATTGAGGCTGGTTTGCATGGGCTGCTACCTCCCTTCTGATGCCAAAAATCAGAATGGGACTCTTCAAAAAGAGGAGAATTCAGACCTTCTGCAAATAATGAGAAATGTTTACCAACATTAATCTACTTTAAAAAAAAATCCATAGGTTGTCAAGGGGGGAGGATATTTCACGGAAGTTGGCATTGACTTTATATACACCAGGGGTCAGGAAATTATAATCCATTTTCCAAATCCCACCTGCCATCTGTTTTATAAATAAAGTTTTATTGAAATACAGCCACACTCATGCTTTACTGCTTTTGTACTACAATGGTAGAGTTGAGTAGTTGCAACAAAGCCCTCATGATCTGCAAAGCTTAAAATATTTACTATGTGACCTTTTATAAAAAAATGTGCTGATCCCAGACATAGAAAACAATGCAGACAGCATTTGTTAACTATTCAAGGATGTATGCACAATTTAGTATTCTGACAAACTTTCAATGATTAGTAAATCCAGAGGACTCTAAATTCTGCTGATTGTGTGGGGTGATACTATCAAAACAAACCAGGAAACCATACTTAGAAGATACCAAGACAGTTGAGAAGTATAGCAAGGGTGAGCAGCAGGGGGAGCTGTGTAGCACACTTTTTTCTTTTGAAATCGTAGATCTTCAGAACCTATTTCATTTTGCATAATTGAAATTCTGTACCATTTGACCAACATCTCATTTCACCCACCCACTAGGCTTCAACAATCACCATTCGACTCTCTTCTTCTATGTGTCTGACTATAGATTCCACTTGTAAGTGAGTTCACGCAGTATTTGTTTTCTGTGTCTGGCTAGCTGCCCTTACCATAATGTCCTCTAGGTCTATCCATGTTGTTGCAAATCGCAGGATTTCCTTCTTTTCCAAGGCTGAATAATATTCATATATATATGTGTGTGTATATGTATATATATAATATATACAAACATACACACCATATTTTCTTTATCTATTCATCTGTCTATGGACATTTAGGTTGTTTTCGTATCTTGGCTATTGTGAATAGTGCTGCAATAAGCATGGGAGTTGGAGCACATTCATAAAAATTTCCTTTTGTTTCTTTATTAACTTGAGTCAGAGTGATTGTTAAGACTGATTAAAAGATGTTAGAGAAACAAGGTGAAAGCAAGGTGTTTATTGAAGGGTCGCAATTTTTTTTACATGCATACCATCCACCCATGGTGCAAACTCAGCTCTCTCCTTCTCCCTAAGAGGTACCACACAGTACCACATCTTCATTACACCTCCCACCAGCTACCCTGGTGTTAGAACTTGACTATTTTGATAATTCCTGTTTTGTTTTATCTAAGTGTGATTGTGTAAGGCAGACACACAGTAGCATTTTATTAGCAACATTTGACTGGAATTTGGTTCTGGGCTATAGTCCTTATTAATGGGGTTTTGAGCAAGTCACTTCTTTTTTGGTCGTTATTTCTTGTATAAAAAATGGCTATAATATTTAGGATTTTTTTCATAGTGTTGTGAACAATAAACAAGTTGAAAAATGCAAAAGTATTTGAGGAACATAAAACACCATTCAAGTATAAGTTATTACTACAATATTTATTATTATTTTGCATCAGTGATACCTAGAACAAGAGTATCCCTGAAGTGCTGACCCATAATAGCCTAATGTAGTGATGTCATTTGATCCAGCCTGACCCGTGGCAATTTGCTTTGGGGAGTCTTTGGGACAAGAAATTTCAATTATTTATGTTCATTTTAGTGCCTTAGATATCAAATTTGAATTGCTCACCAGACATGGTGATGGCAAAGACTCATTCACATAGAATTAGCTGTACTGCATTTTCCCATTATCTTCTTTAAAGATGGGGAGGAAATGAGAAATGTAGACCACCATAAAATATGCTGCTTACTTCAGAATAATCAATTTACCTACTGGCAATGAATTTTTTTGAGGGAATGACTAGTGGAAAAAAATCAGTGAATTTATACTTACATGTGGTTAAAGAGAGAGAAGGAAATTGAGTGGCAGAGAGGAGAAATGAAGAACCAATAAGAGAATGTTAAATGTCAGAAGGTCAAGTAAGCAATAAAGACTTGGAGGAGAGTATAAGGGAGAATTAGTAAAGGAATGAAGTGTCTGATAAGGAATGAATATTAATATTAAAATGTCCCAATAGTCGAGATCATGTTAGTTATTACATATAAAATTTGTCTATTATAGAATTTTCCTGTTAAGAAAAATAGATCATGGACATACATATAAGATGCTAAAATTTCTGTTCTCCCAGTGGAAATATGATGAAATTTAAGCACAAACCCATATATTTCTGCACTTCAATAAGGATATAATAAATATGTTAATTGAAACTGGGCCCTTTTCAATTTGTCAGCCACACAACTACAAGTGAATTATGAGTTCCTTGTTCTTTTCCCACAACAAAAGTAAAGTTCTCAAAGCATTATATTTCAAAGGTATCTAGCACTCAAGTGGTGTATTCCATGTTCATAGTCTAAGAACTGCACTTTTGTTGAAAACAGTTTAGGATTCTTTACACATTATCTTGGGATGCTTTATGCTAATCTAGATCATTTTATAGCTATAGCAACTAAAGAGCTATAAAGTAAGCCACGAAGAGAAACTCACAATAAATTATTAAATTAGATGTTCCCCCTAAAGTATAAACTACATCTGAAAAGTGAGCTGAGTATTTTGTTAGGTATATGCATTTTCAGAGCTCACTTGGGTGCCATTTAGCACATTGGAGCAGTTCTTGCAGCCTTCCCAAGAGGTCTGAAAAAGTGAATGAGTTTCTCAAAGTGCCTGTTTGTTACTCTGGGGAACAACTGAAGTGAGAAGAATCTGGCTGAATAAATGGCTTCTCCTTCCTTATGTATTAACAGCACGATTGCAGTCAATATAAGATTTTCTCATTTCACCAGCTAGGGTGCGAAGTAATCTAAAACTTGTGTCTAAGCCTTCCCTTGCCGAAAGCTCTTTTAACTGTAGTCATCTTGGGATGGCTGAAATTAAGAACTTTTGGAAGCAAGAAGGTGAACTAGCTGATGAACTGTAGAGATTTTATCCAGAACATAATATCTTTTGCTAATAGAAAAGAACCTTTGCTGATATTCTAAAAGTACATATGGTTTCCAGAGGGTCAAGTATAATATGGATAGATTTATTCACTCTTCTAAGCCAAACCTATGAACGATAACTTCAGGTGACTAAAAATAAAAGTAGATATTTTGTTATGGTTATTCCAGATAAAAATTTCCAGTTACTAGATACATGTAAAATTGCATTAAAAAAAAGAGAAAGTTTCGATATTTGTTTTTTTTTAAAGCTAATATTGAATTTTTCTATTTTCTAGATTCAGGAAAGTCTAAATTTATCTTTTTACTAGGAATAGTAATGATAATGCTACAGATATTTAATATTATTTACCATTTTGTTTACTACCAATATTAGAATGATAATATCATTTAATACATGCAAAAGAATGATAGAACTCAACTGGCACAGTAAGCTGAGAGGTTAAAAGTGCAAATTCTGGAGTTGGTTAACCTGTGATGAAAATCTGGTTCCACTATTTACTATCTAGGTGAACTTGGGCAGTTGTTTTAAGTTTTTTAATTCTTAAAATCTTGTTTCTGTAAGTATGCATGAATTTTACACTGAGTCATAATATGAAGTTATATAGTAAGTAAGAGAATTGTAGATTTTAATGAAAATTTTGATATTATGTTTTTGCTGACTTTGGAAAACAAAATTTACCTGTTTTATTTTTTTTTAAATAACAGGAATGTTATGCATTTTAGAAAGTCTATAATTTACAGGGAAGTCTTGTTTTGTTTTCTTCCTGCTTCATTCCCTTCTTCTCAGCATCCTTTGCTAATTCATCCTCACAGTCCAGACCTGTGAATTTTGGAGTGCTTAGGGCTCAGTCCTCAGAAGTCTTATCTACATTCTTTATTGAGATGATTTAATCAAGTCTTTTGTCTTTCAAGTTACCTCTGCAAACGGATAACTCTCAACTGTATATCTCCAGCACTTAACTCCTAAGAAATTCCAGATTCTTTTGTCTACCTGCATAGTCAGCTTGTTTACTTGGATTTCAAATAAATAAACTGAATATATCCATAATCAAATTCTTCATCCTTTTGTAGTTTCCCTTATCTCCTGCCCTCCAGCTACTGAGATAGAAACTTTGAGGCTATCCCTGAATCCTCTGTCTTTCCCCCCTTGTTTCCCACCTGGTTGTGCCTTCAAAATGTGTCCAGAATCCTTCAGGGTATTCTCAACACTGCCAGAGTGATGGTATTAAAACTCAAGCCAGATCATATTATTCCACTTATTCAGAACCTTCTGTGGCTTCTCATTTCATTCAGCATATAAACCAAAGTCCTTAAACTGTCCCTACAAAGTATTCCCTAACTTCCTCTTATTACTCTCTTTGTTCCAAACATGTTGGTCTCCTTGCCCTCCACTTAAAACCTCAGCATTATTTCTGACTCAGGATTCTTGCACCACCGTTTTGTAAACCTAGAACATTTATTCTACCAACACATGAGTAGACTGTTCATTTCCTTCAGTCTTTGTACCAGTATCATCTTATTGAGGTCTTCCTGTTTCCCCATCCTATGTATTGCCTTAGCCTCCTATCCCTTTGTTCTCTCTTTCTATCACACACACATCTGTGTTTCCTTCCCTCCTCCCTCCCTCCTACCCTCTATTCCTCCTACTCTCTTTATTTTTTCTTTCTATTTTTATCTACTAGTATGGAAACTTCCACTAAATCTGGGACTTCTTGACCATTTTGTTAACTGCTTATCACTAGTAACTAGAAGATATGAGATAATTATGTTTATTTAAAGAGTGTGGAGGCACAGTGTCTAAGTTCTGGTTTTTCCAAAGTAAAACTAGAGTGGAAATAGTTTATTTGGAAAGTGAATGGAACACTGTAAGAGAAGTAGTTAAATGATCAAGGAGAGGGATGTCAGCCAGCTTCCACACTGGAGAATGAAGCTGGATCCCCCTGGGAAATGCTACAAAGCACATGCCTCAGATTTATCTATTTATGGCAAGGGTAGGCTTATGAAGTTACCTACACTTTTCTGAGAATACTGGTTGAAAGCTTCTCCCAGGGAGGTGTTATAGTCCTGTATTTCAGGCCTGCCTTTTTATCATTTCAAGCAAAAAAAGCCTCAGACATACAGAAAATCTATGTAGAGGCATACAGATTTAGATAACCTGGAGGAAGTGTGGACTGCACACTGAAAGGTCTGATATGGGTGTGAGCACTGTCAACATATGCTCTGTATATTAACATCCATCTTATATTATTTTTATATCTGGCGATGTATTGGAGTGTCCTTTAGTTATTCAGGCCTGTATTTTGGGAAATAAAATACAATAAAATATAAATGGAGTACAGAGAACGCCACAACAAAAGTTCTATGATCCAAAAGCTTACAACTGGGTATACTGAATAAAGTACTTTATCAATGGAATTCAGCAGATGGTCCCAATATTTAACTGGTGACTGGTAAAATTCCTCACATATGACATTACCTATAAAGTAGTGTTCAGTATCAAGTACATAGATTCACTACAACTTTGTAGTTCTTTCTGCCATTACCTTTCACAAAGGCTTTTTAAATGATAAATCAGTTGAAGATTTTATCATGGCTAGTTTCAAAATAATTGAATTATGATATTGCAAACAAAACTAATTTTCCTCAGCTAAATATTCAGAAATCTTGGGCTTAATATGACCACTTTGGGAGAGTTTAACCTATGCTCCTGTGAAGTTGCAAACTGAAGTACCTTGAGCAGTGGAGGTCAGCTTTAATCTGTGGTACCTGATAACCATCACTACTTCACTACCATCTCACAGAGCTAACACTGCTAATGCTGCGTTAAAGCATCAAGGGACCTTGGAGACCATCTGGTCTACAGCCTTTGTTTTATAGGCAAGTTTTTTCATTCACCTATTTTGGCCTTTCCTATGTTTGATTTAGAGTCTCTGGTTCATTTGGTCATATACGGCGACACAACTCTACTTCGCTTATTGTTGAATTTCAATCAATAAAAACAATTAAGAGAACTTACCTTTATTCAGTTAAGGTCCATTACATTGTTCTTCTGTCACAAGAGGGGGGATTAGTGAAGTTTTTAATTCTGGGTTGATAATTAAAGTCTGTCTTCTAAATAAATGCATACATACACACATACACACACAGTCATACATGTACAAAAAATGCCACAAATATGTCATGGAATTATCTTATATTTTTCTTCAGCTAGAATTATTTATGTTAAAATAAATAATAAAATTATTTGTACATTGGTATAAAAATAAAATTATATTAAAAATCAGTGTTAAATAATGAGAAATAGAAATCATTACAAGGATAAAATGAGTATATACTCACATAAATTGAAATTTTAAATAAAAGATAATAGATGGAAAATATGTGCATGGAATAATATCTTTTTTGTAGACCTTATTTAGTTAAACTTTTATGGGAAATCTTTGTTTTAATTACCACTTTAGGGGCAGTGGGACAGGTGAGCTTTTCTTAGCTTATAAAATGTGGTGTAAGGACTTTGAGATGGAAGAAGAATGAGAGTGTCAGTTTAGATAGAATTGGAGCCAATTTAGATTTTGTAGATCATGAAATAGGGACTTGGAGCTATCAGGGAGATTGTTCCAAGGGGAACTCTTCTAGGAAAATAATAAATGATCCAATAAAATAAAGCCTAGTGAGAATGATTTTCTTCTTCAGATGAGAGGGCTTTCTTTTCCAAATGCCCTGGCATTGCCCTACACAGTGCATACCAAGATTGACTTTGGGATTGGAGAAGAGAGGACAAAGGTTTAGAGATTCTATACAGCTTCTGCTCATAATCTCTCTTGCTTGACTTCAGAGTAGATTCTGATAAGACCATGGAGTGTCCCAAATATAATAACTATACTTTTTAAGTTTCTAAGAGAAAAAGATGAGAACAGTCATGTTCACAACTGTCACCTTCAGAAGGGAGTAAACCCAGCTTCATTGCTCACAGTTATACTATTTCTTCTTTTTCTTTATTTTGTGTGTATATTCTGTGTATATGTATGTATATGTTTCTCTTACTCTTCAGCATTCAGTCTTCTAGTGGCCTTTTTAGTCCATTGTCTCTCTTGTTTATGCAATGGTAAAGGAGCTCAAAATTCTGAGTCCCTGTACAGTCAGGGCAATTGCTTAATCCTAACGTTTTCACATGCTTTCAGAACCATACAGATCAATGAGAAGAGCAAATAAAATTAGTATATTACATAAATTCACACCTGAATTGGTTTCCTAGGGTTGCCATAGCAATTATCACAAACTAGATGGCTCAAAACAACAGAAATTGTCACTGTTCTGAAGGCTGGAAGTCAGAATCAAGGTGTCAAAAAGGCCATGCTCTCCTTGAAGCCTTTAGGGAAGAATCTATTCTGTGCCTTTCTCTTAGCTTCTGGTGTTGTTGGCAATCCTTAGTGCCCTTGACTTGGAGATGTATTACTCCAAACTCTGCCTCTATTACTGCGTGGTGTTCTTCCTGTATGTCTGTGTCCATGTCCCTTTTCCTTTTATTATAAGGACACCAGTTATATTAGATTTAGCGTCTACCCTACTCCAGTGGCCCTCACTTGATTACATCTGTAGAGACACTATTTCCAAGTAAGCTTGAACATATATTTTGCGGGAACACAGTTCAGTCCATAAAAACACCTGTGGCAAAGGTAGGTTTAAAAAAATACTACACATTAATTTAAAAGTAACTGGGAAAAATGAAAATCTGAAGCCCACATAGCCAGCTTCAGAATACTTAATCACAGCAACATCAGGAACACTTCATGGGAAAAAAAATGTTCATCAAGGGTATTTGTAGTGGCAGAGCACAGGTAAATTCACCTCCAGGAAGACAGTCTTCCATGGTGGCTGGAGAATTACTGACATCCTATCTGAGATCGGGTTACTCACCAAATATTAAAATATAAAAAAGTGCTATCCTTGTGTGAACTCTGTCTTCTAAACTTTGGCTACTCTGTACAGTGGTGCATATGCTCTCTTTAGTGCTCCTTCAACATGTCAAAGCAGCCACATCGAGTACACTAGCAACTAGGCAGAATGTTCTGGGACAGTCACATTTGTCTAGAGTAAATTATTATTTGCTCATATCAGTATATGTGCTGATCACACATCAAATATACAGACACAATATGTTTCTATAACCCCCTGACACATTTGTTATAATTCTTGCCTATACAAAGCATTACTGTTCAATACATGTTTAAATAAAAATTACTGTCATCTCTTGCGAACTCTACTGAAAGCCCATATCTATTATGATGTTTGAAGTTGAAGTAAGTCACAACCCTGAATATTTTTAGTAATTGTTTAAGAAAAATGTGCAAACTTAAGCTCTTTAAATCACTTGAAAAACAACAGGAGGCATATTATTTCCATAATCGTAGTCCAGATTATTGAATATTGATGATGATGATCAGATACATCCATAATAAATTCATTATTTTACTTTTTTAAAGAAAATCAATCTGTGTGCATATGTTCACATAAATACACACAAAAATGTTAACAGCTACTCCAGAAGAATTTAAAAGAATGGCAGACAATGAAGATAATGGAGGATTGTATGGGGTAGGAATACCTCTCTTTGAGACAGAAAAAGCAATGGAGACTTTAATGATGTTACCTCATATCTTCCCAGAATGGCGAAAGAGAAGGAAATACAATTCAAGAAATCAAAAAGGTGAAATGAAGAGCCAGTAGACAAGAGAAACAAGAGTTATGCCAAGACAAATCTTAGAAGGAATTCCAAGCCAATTCCCAGATTTAACAAATGCCTAGAAAACCTCAGAAAGTTATAGGGCTAAATAGCAAAGTAAATGGGTGCTCATTCTGACAGCCAATGTAGAAAATAAATAAATTCCACTACTGTGTGGTGGGGAAATGGATTTGCTACTTGAGGTTGCCAAGTAAATCTTACTGTTTATTTGCAGTTAGTTTATGTGCTCTCAGTGCTTGATATATATGCAATATGGTGTTTTTAGTTAAATAAAATTCATGGTAAAGGTCATCATCCTTAAGTCAGATTCATGAATAAGTGTGTGGATTGAGGTAGTACATGCAAATCATTAAAAATCTACTTCATTTCAAAAATTTCATTTGACTGTCTTTGTTCTTACTTGACCAGATAACCTGTGTGGCAAGGAAGTGAAGTTGCTGATTATGTGAGATATTAAATCTCATATTGAGGTCAGCTCCTACTGTAATTAAAAAGAAAGTTCTCATTTTTGTGATCTGTTCATGAATGCAGTGAGCTGTGTGGTACATTCTTTCTGTTTAAACTTTTTAATTACAGCATGTGGTTAAAAAATAATAATATAAAAATAGCTGAATAAATCAATTATTTACATGAACTATCAAAAAAAGAAAAACCAAACCCTTACAGCATGTTTAGCTATTTGTCATGATATTGCATTTTAAAGAGGGAATACTATTTTAGATATTATGATTAAATAGACTTTACCATTAAGAAGATTGCAACTGGATCTCATTTCTTGTATTTAATTGGCTTTCAAGACTTTCTGACTATGGTCCAGAGTAATATATTTCATATTGCGACCTACTCCACAGAAACACATATACACAAACTAAATCAACAGTATTACTGAACAATAATTACACTTGTACATCAAATGCTGTTTTTGCTTTTTAATTATGTCTGCCTTATCTAGTTTGTCTATCCTGTTTTTAAGAAATTCTAAAATAATTCTTAAATTGTTTTCATAATCTATTACTAGCTCAATCTACAACTTAAGTTTGCAATACACTGCTCTACACATGCCCAAGAGACATGGAACATGATATGTACCCTCTTGTGAATATTCTTTAAGCTTAACACAAGCTCTTAGCACAATGGGCACACAGAAGCCAGTAAATTATACATTTGAAAAGGGTGAAGAAAAATGTAACTGAGGAAAGAAGAAAAATGAAAAAAATATCTGTAGAAATCTATTTCTTCAAATCAGTGGGAAAAAAAAGGTGGCATGTGCACATGAGAAGAATAAAAGACCTAAGGTTAGATTCTTTCATGTTGCTGATGAAGTAGCTCTTTCAGTGTGAGTCAACATAGAGGTATTTTTAGAATGCAAGAATGCAAACTAACTTCATGATTAGAGTCCTAAATCTCTCATCTTTTCTAAGTAATTTTGTTTACAGTAGGAATAAACTGTGTAAACTAAATAAATTCATTTGCCAAGAATAATTGGTGTGCTCAAATTCCACAAAAGTAGCTTTAAAATATCTATTGTATATAGTGTGTAGTTGTGTAGCTGTGTGTGTGTGTTTGTTCATTCTCCAGAAAATTCATTCCTCAAAGATATTAAATGGTAACTATATATGTATACTTTGGGTATTATTAATGCAGTGCATAATAAAATTACAGTTAATATTAAGCCAGTTAATATTAATTAAAATTACAGTTAATATTAATCTCTTTTTAAAAATATTCTCACAAAATAAGAAATATTAACACATAGGTCAGTTGAAAACTGGGACCAAATTAACTCATAGCAAGTATATATATATATATATCACGTACATGGGGCTACATCCAAGAATACTTATCATGATGTCTAAAACTTTGCATTAAATGTACATATGGGTGAGTAATCAACTATCCTGAAAAGGAACAAATACTCCTTGGAAAATTATCTTCTTAATATGCTTACATTAACGGATATTACCAAAATTGTATATGTATACACACAAACACACACACACACACATATATAATGCTTAAGATCTAGTTGACATAACTGCACATAAGAAAAGAGTTTGGGGAAGAAGTTTGAGAGAGGGGTAAGTACACAGTATGCAAGGTTCTTTGAGGGGCTGAATGGAAGCCAGAGAGAAACATGCACTTACTTAGGAATGATTCAGAGGATTAGAGTGTATCCAAACAATAACAGGAAAGCTTCTAATCTGCACACTCATGAAAATATTTTCTATTGAGAATATTTCTCTTTTTAAAACCTTTCTTTTTTTTTTAGCATTCCATGAAACTGTTTATAGTGTACATCAAGATGCATTTATCAATAAAAATTGCCCCCAGATTTTCCATAAGTATATATACTCTTACTTCTTTGCTTATATTTGTAGTTTATTGTATCAAGTATTTAGTAGTAGATTTTGGAGGAGTTAACAGGAATATAGGCTCCTTACCATATTACCAATACAAAAAAATTATCGAGGTTGAAGCAAGTAGGGTAGAAACTCCTTACATATATTGTGCAGTTATTACAAGAATTCTTAAATAATAATGGAATGAATATTTTATTACTCAAATATCATCATTGAACTCCTTCTATATCTAGGCCCTACACTAAACAGATCTTTAGAAAAAAATAAGATATTCTATTATCCAAAAGAACCAAAACTAGATGAGAAATTTCAAAGGTATGCAGCTGTATTTCCCTGCTGACTCCTTTGACAGTTTGCAAGCAACCACATCACCCATGAAGAAGTGGCACTTACATGTCTGGCAGAGCTAGATCAACAGAATCAGTCATATTTGGCTCTGATCAGATAGAGTTATCATTGTGCTGACAGCAAACTCCTGGCTTTGCATTTATTTCCAGAGTAATGTGATTAAAACCTTGTGTACACTGACAACATGGTATATCATAATTAAGAATCTTGTTCAAACATATAATCCCATCTGGAATTACCCACAGGAATAAATGATCCCTGAATTTCATTTAACCATTGGAAACAAACCTCTAAAAACCATGTGAGTCTGTTCATATAATTATAACTATCTCTGTGCCTGATTCCTGATATGATTGACTGGCATTTGTTTCATATTACTTAAAACCATTCTGTAATAAAAATTAATATTTCAGAGATATCCTAAAAATCTTAGAAGTAAGAAAAAATGTTATCTTTAATGAGTTTAGAGCTTCTTATATAATGTCCCTAAAACTGTGCTGCTAACAGGAATAAAGTGGTAATCTGAGTAGAATTTAAGAATTCCTACTGAACACTTAAATATGTGAAACAAATACTAACAGAATTAAAGGGGGAAATAGAATGCAATGCATTCATTTTAGGAGACTTCAGCACATCACTCACTACAAAAGACAGATCAACCAGAGAGAAAATAAGTAAGGAGACAGAGGCACTGAACAACACATTAGAACAGATGGACCTAACAGACATCTACAGAATACTCCACCCAAAAGCAGCAGGATACACATTCTTCTCAAGTCTCCATGGAACATTTTTCCAAATAGATCACATACTAGATCACATAAAGAGCCTCTGTAAATTTAAAAAGATTAAAATTGTGCCAACCAGCTTCTCAGACCACCAAGGTATGAAACCAGAAATAAATTATGCAAAGAAAACAAAAAAGCCCCCAAACCCATGGAGGCTTAACAACATGCTCCTAAATAATCAGTGGATCAATGACCAAATAAAAATAGAGATCAAGCAATATATGGAGACAAATGAAAACAGCTCAACATGCCAAAACCTGTGGGATGCAGTGAAGGCAGTTCTAAGAGGAAAGTATATTGCAATACAGGCATACTTCAAGAAAGAAGAACAATACCAAATGAACAGTATAAACTCACAATTAATGAAACTAGAAAAAGAAGAACAAATGAGGCCCAAAGTGAGTAGAAGGAGGGACATAATAAAGATAAGAGCAGAAATAAATAAAATCAAGAAGAATAAAAGAATAGAAAGAATCAATGAAACCAGGAGCTGGTTCTTTGAGAAAACAAGCAAAATAGATAAATCCCTAGCCAGACTTACCAAGAAAAAAAAAGAGAGTCTACACACAGAAACGGAATTAGAAATAAGAAATGAAAAAAATCACAGACACCACAGAACTACAAAGAATTATTAGAGAATACTATGAAAATTATATGCTAACAAATTGGATTACCTAGAAGAAATGGACAACTTTCTAGAAAAATACAACTTTCCAAGACTGACCCAGGAAGAAACAGAAAATCTGATCAGACCAATTACCAGCAATGAAATTTAATTAGTAATCAAAAAACTACCTAAGGACAAAAACCGTGGACTAGATAACTTTACCACAGAATTTTATCAAACATTTAGTGAAGAGCTAATACATCCTCCTTAAAGTTTTCCAAAAAGTAGAAGAGGAGGGAATACTTCCAAATTCATTCTATGAGGCCAGCATCACTCTAATACCAAAACCAGGCAAGGACACCATAAAAAAGAAAATTACAGACCAATATCCTTAATGAACATAGATGCAAAAATACTCAACAAAATATTAGCAAAAAAAATTCAAAAATATATCAAAAGATTATCTATCATGACCAAGTGGAATTCATCCCAGGAATTCAAGGATGGTACAATATTCAAAAATCCATCAACAACAGCCACCACATCAACAAAAAGAAGGACAAAAATCACATATCATCTCAATAGATACTGTAAAAGCATTTGACAAAATTCAACATCCATTCATGATAAAAACTCAACAAAATGGGTATAGAAGGCAAGTACCTCAAAATAATAAAGGCCATATATGACAAACCCACAGCCAACATTATACTTAACAGCAAGAAGCTTAAAGCTTTTCCTTTAAGATCGGAACAAGACAAAGATGCCCACTCTCATTACTTTTATTCAACATAGTTCTGGAGGTTCTAGCCATGGCAATCAGACAACACAAAGAAATAGAAGGCATCCAGATCAGTAAGGAAGAAGTTAAACTGTCACTGTTTGCAGATGACATGATATTGTACATAAAAAAACCCTAAAGACTCCACTCCAAAACTACCAGAATTAATAACTGAATTCAGCAAAGTTGCAGGGTACAAAATCAACACACAGAAATCTGTTGCATTCCTATACACTAACGATGAACTAGCAGAAAGAGAAATCAGGAAAACAACTGCATTAACAATTGTATTAAAAAGAATAAAATACCTAGGAATAAACCTAACCAAGGTGTTGAAAGACCTATACCCTTAAAAATACAAGACATTTATGAGAGAAATTAAAGAAGACACCAATAAATGGAAATACATTCCATGGTCATGGATAGGAAGATTTAATATTGTCAAAATGGCTATCCTGTCTAAAGCAATCTACAAATTCAATGCAATCCCTATCAAAACACCAACGGCATTCTTCAATGAACTATAATAGTTCTAAAATTCATATGGAACCACAAAAGACCCCAAATAGCCTAACAGTTCTTAGAAGGAAGAATAAAGTTGTGGGGATTATGTTCCCCAACTTCAAGCTCTACTACAAAGCCACAGTAGACAAGACAATTTGGTAGTGGCACAAGGACAGACCCATAAATCAAGGGAACAGAATAGAGAGGCCGAATATAAACCCACACATATATGGCCAATTAATATACAATAAAGGAGCCATGTATATACAATGGGGAAATGACAGCCTCTTCAACAACTGGTGTTGGCAAAACTGGGCAGCTACATGTAAGAGAATGAAACTGGATTATTGTCTAACTCCATACACAAAAATAAGCTCAAAACTGATTAAAGACCTGAATGTAAGACATGAAACCAAAAAACTGTTCAGAGAAAATATAGGCAAAGATCTCTTGAATATAAACATGAGCAACTTTTTCCTGAACATGTCTCCTTGAGCAAGGGAAACAAAAGCAAAAATGAACAAATGGGACTACATCAAACTAAAAGCCTTCTGTACAGCAAAGGACACCATCAGTAAAACAAAAAGGCATCCTACAGTATGGGAGAATATATTTGTAAATAACATATCTGTTAAGGGGTTAATATCCAAAATTATATATAAAGAGCTCATATGCCTCAACACCCAAAAAACAAATAACCCAATTAAAAAATGGGCAGAAGATCTGCACAGATACTTCTCCAAAGAACAAATTCAGATGGCAAACAGGCACATGAAAATATGCTCCACATCACTAATTATCAGGGAAATGTAAATTAAAACCACAATGAGCTATCACCTCAAATCATTTAGAATGGCCAACATCAATAAGAAAAGGAAAAACAAATGCTGGCATGGATGTGGAGAAAGGGGAACCCTCCTACACTCTTGGTGGTAATGTAAGTTGGTTCAACTATTGTGGAAAGCAATTTGGAGTTTCCTCAAAAAACTAAAAATAGAAATACCATTTGATCCAGGAATTCCACTCCTAGGAATTTGCCCCCCCCAAAAAACAAGATCCCAGATTCAAAAAGACATATGCACTCCTATGTTTATTGCAGTACTATTTACAATAGCCAAGATATGGAAGCAACCTAAGTGTTCATCAGTAGATGAATGATAAAGACGAGTAGATACATATACACAATGGAATATTATTTAGCCATGAGAAGAATACAAATCCTACCATTTGCAACAACATGGATGGAACTAGCGGGTATTATGTTCAGTGAAATAAGCCAGGCAGAGAAAGACAACTACCAAATGATTTCCCTCATTTGTGGAGTATAACAATGAAGTAAAACTGAAGGAACAAAACAGCAGCAGACTCACAGACTCCAAGAAGGGACTAGCAGTTACCAAAGGGGAGGGATAGGGGAGGGTGGGTGGAGATGGAGAGAGAAGGGGATTAAGGGACATTATGATTAGCACATGTAATGTAGTGGGGGTCATGGGGAAGGCAATATACCACAGAGAAGACAAGGAATGACTCTATAGCATCTTACTATGCTGATGGACAGTGATGCCGTGGTGCTTGGGGGACTTGATAATATGGGTGCATGTTGAAACCACAATGTTGCTAATGTGAAACCTTCATAAGATTGTGTATCAATGATACCTTAACTTAAAAAATTAAGAATAAGAAAGAATTCTTACTGAAAACAAAAAACAATACAGGTGATTCTGATATATCAGATTATGACTTGGAGGCCTCCAACCACACTGAAGAGTTACCTAACCTCATGATGCAGAGCTGTGTTGAATAACATTCATACCCAGTATGTACTAATTCTGTTTGTACTGAGCTAGAATGTAACAGCTTAATCTAAATTGTGTATTTAAATATATCTGTGAAATTTTTCTTATAAAGGAATTGTTTCATTTCAAGAAGGATATTTTCATTCCTCCCACTTTTTGTGTTCTATTAGGATAAAAGTTGTATTCAGATTGGATAAACAGATTGGATTTGTATTTCGTGGCAGGGAAGTCTGTCTTGTAGTGTCAGTCACCTCAGTGAAGTTTGGTGTTATCCCTATGACTAATAAATTAATCAAGAATAAACTCTTGGTGTTAAAAAGGGGGAAAAATGAATTAAAGCAAGCATCATTTGAGTCAGCTCTCAACTTCGGTCTCCTAATCCCACTCATTTGAAGCAAATTACAAATGCCACCTTTCTCCCTCCTCATCCTCTCATTTTGTTTGATTGGTATGGCCAAGAGAAACAACATGTTTCAAACATAATGTCAGGGTTTTTCTGCTGTCACTTCTTTACTGCACACCCATAACAGACATTAGCAATAAACCACAGCAGCACTCTTTTCTTTTGAGTCTTCCAACATACATCCTCAAAATAGTGTCTGAGTCCACCTGTGCTGGTTTACCATTCCTGGCTCTTAAGCATGGGCTTTGAAGTTAGGAGGCCTGGGTTCAGATTTCAGCTCTGCTACTCATTAGCTCCATGGTCTTGGGAATACTATATAGCCTTTCTGATCTCTATTATACTCTCTTAGAAAGCATGATAAAAACAGCTACTTCATAGAGTTATTAGGAAAGGCAGAGTGAGGTATGATTTGTGACATATAGTGTGCATAAAGCATGCTAAGTGAAATAAATGGTATAACTTATTATTTAGGAGACAATCACATATATTACCAGAGCATTCAGGACATATCCCTTCATAGTATTTTAGCAAACTGTTTTATTTGTCATTGTCAGTAACCCACTATAATCTATGGAGTAGAGACCATATAATCCCACTAGTGTTTAGCACACTGCTTGGCTAATGCTTAATACAAAGTAATATTTGTTGAACAACTGTAATTAGCACACTGCTCACCATTCTTTCACCATTATGATTCCCATTTAACTCTGCTTCCAAACAAAATTTAGCAGTCATTTCAATGCATTGATTGAAATAGTAATCTAAGGTATTTTCAGGTGATTAATTAGGCACATTCAAGATAACTACTACCTAACTCGCAGTCCTTGCCTGACTGAGATGAGGAAATACATGTTAGCAGGGGGAAAGTCTTAAAAGAACACACATATAATTTCCTTAACTTTTGATGGCTCAGTAAACTTAGACTTTAAAATTGCCCCTATCTACTCCTAAAATTATTCATTTTGACCAGTTTTCTTTCTTTGTTATACTATTAGTTTTCTTTTGTGCCTAGGATTTTACATTTTATTCCAAGATACCAATAGGAGGTATCATTGAATTATAGGCTATATATGAAAGTAAAACATGGTGATCACAAATTTCTTCTTTGATATACCTTAGAATACCTGAATCAAATTGGAATTAAAAATTAATATATTAGTATACATCAAGAGACAACAAAAAGCAAATGAATATAAGAAATAGTATATATATGTAGTTCAACTTAGTAGAGGTTCTGCTTTGCTACAGCTGCCTCACTCTGACCCTTACACCAAATCTATATTTCGTTAGCTCTAGTCTGCAAAATTCAGTGTAATGTCACAGGTGGTATATCTAGCTCATGGCCTTTTGTCATATGGCAAGTTCCAGAAAATTTGATTCTTGGTCTGTAGAAGACCTGGTGTTCTTCCTCACATTTCTAAAATCCAATTACAGAGCTCAGCACTCACCATGAATGGCATCCTCAGCCCTCAGTGACACAGTATGTCCTACATTCAGCATAATCACACTAGTTCCTATAGTCTGAATGTTTATATGTCCCCACATTGTTTGTTATGTTGAAATCTTAACCCCTAAAGATGTTGATGTTAGTAGGTGGACCTTTGGAAAGTGATTAGATCATGAGGGTGAAACCCTCATGTGTGGGATTAGTGGTCTTATAATCTTTTATATATATAAGGCTCTGGAGAGATCCCTGGCCTGCTTCTATCAATATGATGGCACAGTGAGAAAG
Source organism: Smutsia gigantea (assembly GCA_032199065.1). Taxonomy (NCBI): domain Eukaryota; kingdom Metazoa; phylum Chordata; class Mammalia; order Pholidota; family Manidae; genus Smutsia; species Smutsia gigantea. The sequence continues at coordinate 119,982 of JAVSCE010010939.1, forward strand.
GCCTGGCTGTGAACCAAGAAAAGGTACTTCTCCAAAATGCAACCATGCCGGCAACTTGGTCCTGGACTTCCAGCCTCTAGAACTTTAAAAGATGAATGAATATCTGTTATTTACAAGCTACCCAGTCTGTGGTGTTTTGTTGTGGCAGCTTTAGTAGACTAAGATACTGGTTAAGGTAGTGCTGTTTATTATTAAAAAAATATATGAAAATTTTAGTGACAATACAGTAAAAGTGTTTTCTCTTTTAGGTCATAATCTTAGATGGGTGAACAGTTTGGCAAAGGAGCCCTTGTCTACACCATCTTTACAAGTGGCTTTCCAGGTTGTTAGGGTCATCTCCATGCCAACTAGCTAGAAGGTGGAGGACTTTATGGGAGCATATCCTATCATGTCCACTCATATTCCATTGCTTAAAACTCAGTCTTATGGTCACATATATCTACTAGGAAAGCAAGAAATATGGTCTACTGTGTGCCTAGGAAGAAGAGAGCAGTATATTTTGATGAACATTTTGTAGTCTTTGCCACAATAGCTATACCTTAATACAAAGGACTGGAATCTAAACATTGTGGTCCATATTATAGGAATCATATGCATAGATTAACAGTGTGTGAATCCATAATACAGGCTCTAAAGGTTAAGTGACTGCTTAAATTCATATTGCTAATTAGTAGAAGATCCTAGGAGATCAAGGCCTAGTCACCAGCCTAGCATTCTTTCTAATATGTCATCTGTTAATAGAGGCATACTTTCACATGATTGAATTTGTCACATTCAGTCGTTCCCAAAGGCAGTTCTGCAGTTCATGCAAATAGTTAATACATGTTTTATTCAAAATATTTTACATGCACTGTTTTCTCTGGAATCGCTGCTCATATGCACACTGCTGAAACTTATTAGTTTAATTAGAATCATTTAAACATTCACTTTTTTATTTTTTGGTAGAAATTAAGATTGTGTATATACTGGACAGGAAGTGAAGTTCATTTAACATGTTTTCTAGTCTTCTTTGAAAGTCCTGGTGGTAAATGAAGATAATCTAGTTATGTATTGATTGTAGTATTATTTAAGTGCTATTTGTGTTTGACTATATTGCATAAATATGGTGAATATACTTCAAAAAATACATGACAACCTCTTTTATATTTTATTTCTTAACAGCCTTTGAAATTTTAGGTGATTTTTCTATTTTAATGATTTTAAAAAGTGTCATTCCTTTCATTTCCCATATCCTGGAAAACATCCAAATGATACAACAGTAATTTATGGCCTTTCAAGTTCCATGTGATCCAATTAAATCCCTGTACCTTCTGATTCTAATAATTGTTATTTTGCATTGTGATTAAAAGGTTTTTAAGTATCACAAAAGAGAGAAAAAAGATGACAGTGAAATATTTTTTAAGTGTGAGAGGAGCTAGTTTTAGCATTAATCCTTTGCATAATTTGTAGCATTTTCAGCAGAAGTTTTATTCCACCATGGGAAGTCTCCTATGTCCATGTTTCTTCTTCCTAAGTATCCTACACTCTTATCAAAACTTCAAAAATCCCTAAATATTACCCAATTAGCACATATTCTTCCCCATGGATGAGCCATTGGCTCAAGAAGGGATTTGGTGTCATCTCTTACAATATTTTGACATTAAGCAGTATACAGTTAGTATGGACATAAGTAAGAAATTCTTTGGGTGAATAAAATGAGGAGATAGAGAAAGGGGGAATGTGTGTGTGTGTGTGTGTGTGTGTGTGTGTGGTTTTGCTTTGTGCTTTCTTCTCAAAACAGTTCTTACAGTTGTGCAAAGACAGAGGTGAATATTCCTATTGGAGGAAATTTGAAGGCTTTGTGTGGGTAATGTTGTAAACCCCCAAATACAGACAAAGGATGATAGACTGGGGAGCAAGGTGTGTGTATTAATGTATAGTGCTTATTTATTAACATAATTTACATTATTTTTTTACAGTTATTATTTTAACATTATTAATTAACATTATTAAGGAATTGACACCACAATAACAGAAGTCACCCTTTGAACACTAATTTTATCATTGGAGTAGATGAATGAAGCTCTCTTATTTCACGTGTTCAGCAAACATTATTGAACTCGATGAGCCAAGTCTTGGACAGCATATTAGATGTAATTCCTACCATGTTGGAGTTTATTACAGACTTAGACACATTCTTTAATAGGCCATACTCATAATTTTATGAGGTTTTATGAGGTCACTCAGGTTTATTGTTATTATGAGGATCAGTTATTAATAATTTTAGGAATATACTAGTACTTTCAACTTGTTGAAATTTTGTAAAGATATTTGTCTGTGCACTAAATGGCCCCATGACATACCATTTTATGCTTCTTTAGAATCTTCACTCTTATTCCTTCTGGTCTGCTACCTCATTTTGTGTCAGTTTTGTCTGTTATATAATTCTTCTGAAGTCCTCAATGAATTTTTTAGCCTTGTTAATGAAGGGCAAAGCAATTTGCTTCATCACTAGATTTTATGGGATTCTTCATATAATGAAACAAAAGGGTCGTCAAAATTTTATGCAAAGCCAGAGAGATATTTTAGGCTTTAGAAGACCTATAAAGTCTTTGTTGCATATTTTTGTGTTTCTTTGAAACCCTTTAAAAACATTAAAACCACTCTTCACTTGCCAGCAATTAAAAAAAAAAAAGCACCACCATCACTGCTGTAAGCACAGAACTAGCCATGGCCAAGACCTGGCACACACGTTGTATTTTGTTCACTCCCAATTATAACCTATAAAATAGGCAATATTCAACAAACTACTGAGTTCCAGTGATTTCTCCTTTGTTTCTCTCCAGTTATAAATTGGAGGGAAAGGTAGGAGTAATAAACATGGAAAAAACATGGGAAAAGTGGATTGTCATTCCCTAGCACATGAAAGCCTTATATATGAACAAACCAAATGGAAACACATTTTAACTAAACAGTAGTTTATTTCATAGTCTTTCAATAGGAGTAATTGTGCAGGTGAGCTGTATGGTATTAATGGTAGCTATAAGTTACAGTTTTTTCACTTTGAGAATCATTTTATTCCTAGACATTACAATGCTCAGGATTCTATTGGCTAACACAATCCCCATCCTTTGTGATATTTTGTGTAAAGCGGCAGCTATATGCAATCCTTTAAAATTACCCTCTACTTTGGTATAATGTATATGAGAAATCATATACTTATCGTGAAGGCTTTACATAAATAATCTCTAAGAGGTGGTAACTAAATTTTTGTTTTGTTTCAGCATTACATGCTGTCACAGAAATAAATATGAGGCCTCATACAACTCTTCAAATATGGCTGAGCTTTTCACCTTGGGAAATGGATTAAACCGCTTGAGCTCTTAGCTGGTCTTTGTAACCAAGGCAATCCCGCATAGCACTTAGAATGCTAAATTTAACTGCCAACTTGTGGTCTTGACCTGTGTTGTAAAAGTTGTCAAATATACATAATGCAAAGCTTTTACTAAGAGGAGAGATACCCAATCTCTTTCTGAGTATCTCTTGCCATTTCCTACTCCAAAAGGATTTTTTCAGTTTTCACTGAGAGACTAAAGGTTATTTGTTTTAGTTTAATCATCACATTTTTCCTTAGCTCAGCATTAAACTTTACAAAGAATATGTATCGCCCAGAGGACTTTATTAAAGTGTACATTCCTAAGTTCATCCCCTATTTCACATGGGGTGATGCTCAGCAATTCACATATTTAGTGTTTATGCCATTTCTCATGTAGATAATGTATATCACCACATTTTGAGAAACACTGTTATAACCTATATAATGTTTATGTTCCTGATTACTAATATAAAATTAAACTCTATTTTCTCTATACTTCCATACCAAATTCTATGTTTTCTGCTACAACACTTAAGATGAAGCAAAGTGTGACCTTGAGAAGGGAGACTCATATCTGGGTTTTCAAATTTCATTCTACTGCTCCTTGCAATATACCAGGGTTTATTTCCGAGCACGTTATCCTCAGACATTTATAAATTCTGTGGACATGGAGCCTGCCTTATTCATCTTTGTATCTATTCCTGAAGCTCTGTGCTTAACACTTAGTAGGAAATCAATAAATAAGGGGAAGTTCTTGAAAGCACTATGCAATGAAGTACTGTTTGGAGTGGCAGATATGTGGTGGTGGTGGCAGGAATCCATACCTTCCAAATACATCTGGTTTCAATGCCATTTGAATTTCTGCAGTCACAAACATGTATCTACTACTTCATATAGTACTTTTTTAAAGTGGTATCAGATGGCTTTGTTAAGATAGGAAGAGAATGAAGTTTGCTTAGTGCTTTCATTTGAAGGTGGTGTATAAGTGAATATTCCATCCCTCATAGCAGCAGAGAATTAAATTGAATGGTATGGTTTTAAATTAAGTCAGTGAAATTTTATGAATACATTAAAAAATACGGTATCAAGCTGATAAATATTTTACTCTTTTCAATATGGCTTTAGAATCTAAGGATCTTAAAGAGAAGAAAAATAAACTTGATTTTGTTTCAAATGATGTAGGTATTCATGACTTAAAGCAGAAGTTTAATCATAGACTCTGACACTAGATACATGATCCTCAGTAAATTATTTAACCTAACTGAACCCTACTCCTTCTTATTGCCAGATAAATATTGTCCTTAGGGTTTGTTTAAGGGTAAAATGAGCAATGCATGTAAGAGTAACACACATTTGTGTATTGTTCATTGTAAAGCTAGCCATCTTATTTAAGAATGTCTATTCCGGTTTGATCATTCACTTGATGAGATGCAATGTATTAATTATAGTAGTGAAAGAAATATGATTCATAATGCCAGTGTCTCTCTCTGTGTTATCAATAATGTCCATATCAACATATCCTTTCATGTTAAATTACAAATTCTCCATATTACCTCTCCTTTCTGAGTAATCACTTCATTCATACAAGCATATTTATTGAGCACCTGTTATGTTTCAGGATAATCCTAGGCCCTGATGATATAACAGTGACCAAAATAATCAAAAATACTTGTTTTCATGAGTTTACATTCTGTTAGGAGAGAGGGACAGTGATAATAAACAGATAAATGAATAAAATATAGTGTGTCAGATGGTAATAAATATGATAAATAAATAAGGCAGAAACTAGAGATAAGGAGCTAGAGGTATAGAATTTTAAATGAAATGGACTTGGAGGAATCCACTGAGGGAGTAACCTTTGAGCAAATAATGAAAAAAAAGGAGGGATTGGACCATGCTGAGATAGGGAAAGAGCTTCCCAAGTCAAGGATTACAAGTGCACATGTGCCTAGTGTTTTTGAGAACAACGAAGCAACTAAAGTGACTGGAATGGAGTGAGCAAAAGAGGGCAGTAGTAGATTAACATAATCTCCACATAGATCAGGGAAGGTGGAATTGAGGAAGGAGGTGAGGGAGGTATAGACTCTACAAGGCTTTGTAAGCCTTATGAAGACTTTGAGTATGAATGAAATAAGCATGAGGAGGTTTTGAGCAAAAAACTGACTGATTTTGAGCAAAATAATCTTCTGATTTAAATTTAAAAAGAAAAAAGACTGGCTACTTGAGAACAGGTTGTAGAGACATATAAATGGAAGCAGGGAGATCAGTTAGAAAGTTCCTGCAACATTCCAATTTAGAGATAATGATAGCTAGGACCTAGGTGATTGTGAAAGAGGTAAAGTATCAAGGTTCTGGCTGTGTTTTGAAGGTATATTCATATGTTTGTAGAGTATGAAAGAAAGCAGGTCACTGTGTTTTGCCTAAGGACTCAGAAAAAGGAGTTGCCTTTCTAAATTGCGAATACTGGCGGAACAGAGGATTAGGTTGGGGGGAGCAATGATCAGGAGTTTTTTTGTGGTTCTGATTAGGTTATCATAATTATATTTCCATGCAAAGATATCAAAAAGGTGTTGGCTGTACAGAGTAAAGCATTTGAAAATGAATATTGGATATTGAAGTGGACACTTGTTTTGCTAACCTAGTGTCAGCTTTCTTTTGGAACATGATCCCTTCTCACCTTTTTACCATCAATGTGATTACTATGGAAGTCACAATACGGCAAAATAGAGAGATCTGGGTGGGCATCTTCCTCTCACTATCCAATTAATGTTTTTACTTGACAATTTTTAAACTGAAATTAGTAAATAGAGGATAGCTTTTCCTTGGGAACTTTGCCTTTAAGTTAAAAACTGGGGAGCTACAGAGAGCATTATTTTTACAATATGTCTCAAAAAAGCAGACAAAAACAGAGAGATGGACACTAAGACAACCAGAACAGAAGGAAGAGAGGGATGAGATTAAGAACAAAGAAGCAGATATACAGCAGAAGAAAACATAACAGAGATTCTTGATAGTGTTGGAGTTTCTGCATGTTAGTGCCCAGTCTCTCTCCTGCTTGTGGATTCCAAACTCTCCCACATTCTTGTTGTAAACAAATCATTTTGATTAAACCAGTTTTTACGATTCTTAGAATCAAAATAATCCTAAGCAATGTATGACTGAATACTTGTGTAGACTAAGATGAGAATATCCAAATTTTGAATGTTTACATTGGGAAGCATTTTTTCCTAGGGTAAAATGGAGGTAATTTTTTTCATTTGTTACCTTTGTGTTTTTTTGGTTTTAAGACTTAGTTGAAATCTTTGGCATTGATGACAGAAAAAAGCCTTGGAGAAAGAAAATTGTTGTTAGTAAATTCCACTGTGGCACCCAACATTACTATTTTATTTCCTCCATGTTAAAGGGAAAGAAAATACTCTCAAAATTTATTGAGTACTTAATGTGTATCAGACATTGTGCAAAGTACTTACTCTATTTTAATCTCATTTTCCTGTTAGCATTCTCTGAGGTATCATTCCTATTTGATAAAAATATGAAACTGAGAACTAATTGGGTTTCTTCCCCTAAGGTCTCACAACTGTTGGCTAGAAAGAAGATGCAGGACCCCAGTAAACCACTACAGTATACCTTATCATGGGTACAGAAATTTCCAGGAAATTTTGTTGCATGAATATACTGTTGGTTAACTGTTAATACAGCCCCAAAGTACTGTTTTCAGTTATAATTGTACCGATTTGACCCTACATGATGGAAATTAATGTAGGCTGACAAAACAGTTGATTTCATTTTCATCTTAATAATCCATTCTAATATTTGACAATGCAGTGCATCCAATAGCTAGTGACTTTGGCTACAGGGTCATTATTATTAGTAGTAGTAGTAGTAGTATTATTAATTTTCTAAAGAGTTTCTTTTTCCTTGTTATGTATATAGTAGAAATGGAAAAGATTTGGTTACCATAGATTAAATAGCACCTTTTCACATCAAATTGACATAAAAGAAGATTACACTTTCTGTTATCCCTAACTGAATAAAAGCAGTTCCTTCTTCCAGCAGTTCTGGTTTCCCAGCCTTGTGATAATGGAAATGGCTCCCCCTAAATCCTCTATAGGTGTCCACAGATTCTGTCAGTTTTGGCTTCAGTTTCAAGGCAGCCACATTATTATACTACTCAGCCAGAAATTCAGCTCCCAATGAACCTGGTCCAGATTTCTGCTCAACTCAGTGTGTCACAAGCACATTTTTGACACTAGAGTATAAAATCCTTAGCATCAAGGTATATTTGGCTCACTTGCATTTTGTCTGGGACTAAACTCATAAATTGTCCACTCATTGGGAAAAAAATAGTGTTTTGTGATGCCATTTCACATATATACATAGAGATAGAAACTAACATCCAGATTTATTTTAGTTTGAGCTCTAATTTAGTCATAACTTAGAGTTTAGAAATCATGCATCAAGACAGTTGTGTAAAACTGCTGACATTCTACATGATGTCCCTGAAACTCAGTGGCATAAATTGTAGGGCCCTGTTATTGAAAAAATTGGAGAAAAGTGGTATTTTTCAATCAGTCCATGCTTTCAAAAAGTAAAAAATGTAATGGGCTTATACTGTACACACATATCGGTATATACTGTGTACTGAACTGAGAAAGTCCCCAATGATCATGAGGTAACTACTTCTCAAGCCCACTTCTTCCCTATGAAAGACAAGAACTTCAGCCTTGTTGACAGAATAGGGGATGGATGCAGGGCAGGAATTAATCTTTATTTTCATTATGGTATAACCAAACTCCCCTATCAGGTTGTGTATTATATTGGTTTTGCACTATTGCTTGCTGGGTGTGTTATCCTCAGCTTTTATGCATATTTGTAAAGTTCTATTCATTTTATCCAAGTTTTGGGAAGGTGGGTAATTTTATCTTATAAATTCTTGATATAAATTAAAGAACTCCTAATTAGCAAAAGAGGATAAGTTGACCTATGTCAAGTTTTTGATATTAGCATCTTTTTTTTTAATATTTATAAATACTGAGTGAAAAAAAAACACCCCATCACTATGATTATTTCATCCTAAAAAAGTATACATTGTTAGAGCTCTAATTTTCTATTTCAAGCCATCTGCCAATGAGTCTGCTAGGTATTTTTATATTATGGGTTAATGAGAATTGATGGACCCTTTCATTTCCTTCTCCCTCAAAATTTGAGAATATATACCATCTTGAGAAGCCCCTCTCCCCTTTTCTTAATGATGCAGCCTTTTTAAACTGAAACTTAGAAAATACCAATAACTCTATGCTTTGGCTTTTTCAGTGCTCAGCATTTTTCTGACTTAACAGCAGTATCTCATATAACTGATCTATCAGTGTTTTGAAATGGTTTCTCTATAAATAACATAGTGGAGAAATCCAACATGATGCTGCCTTTTTGTCACAAAATGTACTTTAAATTTCAGTCTGGTAAGAAGTTTTTAAAAACAGATGCAATTTCCAATGCTTAGTACTTGAGTTGTTGTGCAATGCTGAGTGTGTTTACATTCTTATATGGTGTGCTTATCTGCTTATCTGTATCAGTTGGCGTGAACTTCCCAAAGTACAGATTTTAGATCCAATTTTCTCCAGATCATGGTATGAAATTGAATGAGCTAAGCTTTATTGCCTCTGATACAGTTTTGGAATAATGTTTACATTAGGCATAAAAGTATAGTGGCTGTTGGTTGTCTAGGGTTCTAAATCGTAACTTTATATTTAAAGAAAAAATATAAAAATATGACTCAAGTACTCTCAAAAGCATCAAACAGGGTCACTTGTTTATGGGATACTGAGGAAGCAGCCTCTTTACTAATGTCTCTTAGTCCTACTGTTTATCCCCTGATAAAGGCATTTTAACTTGTCAAAGGAGAATCACAACCTACAAGTAAATGATGAGAAAATAATGGAATTTATTCTCTTATTTCACAATTCTAACAAAAAGCTGGAAGAAATAAAACTGAAAAATTAAGTTAACTCAGGCTCAGCCCAATAAAAAGCAATCACCTAAAATGTTCCATAATTGATATGGTTAGTGCTGAAGACTTAGTTACTTAAGTAATTTATATATGATCAGGGAACTGGCTGCAGTCATATGTAATTTTATATTCCTGTTGCTGACAGTAGATTGCCAGCACATTCATGGTGAACACTTGAAATTTCTGGAAAGCTTTCTGGCTTAGATTATCAATTTAAAAATTCTATAGGAAAACGGAGTTCCTAGGGTAAAAATTTTAGCCAGTCTAAGCAAGGGCTTAATATATATTAAGGTCCTTAAATGGATGAAAGTATTAAATCTAAAGAGTGATAGAATATTAAGACCTGTCATAATTCTGTATAATGAGCCCCATTGGACTGGATATTGAGGATGATTTTGAATATCAGATTGTCTCTACTTTCACATCTAAAAATCAGTGCCATTTCATAACCATATGCCATCCAGCAAGAGGTACTGGAAACAGAACTATCAACTTCTTAAGGAAGAATTTTTAAAGTTAGCAGCCTTTTCTTCTGAAATTAAAAGTTTAGGTTATGCCACAATCATTCTGGCAATTCCCTATAGCTCCTGGATTTATTTTGTAATTATTATCTGAGTCATTACCTGAGGTTCAAAGATCAGTGTGAATTTCAGCTTTAAAATATAAATTAAATTAGAATCACATGTATTAATTATGAGGGCATTATCTTTCCATTAGCTTAGAAGCTATAGACTGTTCTCTGACTCTGTCTCTTTTTTTTTGTTCTACTGCTCCTGGGATTTTCTTTCTCTTCTTTTGTTGTAAATTACACGAGCCATGTGAGCCAGCATCTTACACCTTCTTATCCAGCCTCTGTCTTAACAACTCAATGTGCCTCCTTTCTTCAATCCTTCTGCAGAAGAGAAACCTTACTCTGTGCATTTTACTGCTCACACTCACTCTCACAATCATCCTTCTAGTTGATAGCATCCTTATGTTTACAGTTGAGGAACTTAAAGCCCAGACATCCCAAGTGACTTATTGAGGTTACCAGGTCAGTTACAACAAAGCAAGGAATACAGTCCAAGAGATTCTGACTCTCAGTCCATTGGAAAACTATTCCAATCTCACTCTGTTTCTCACTACCTGCATGGCAATAGAAAAACCACACAGACTCTGAGTCAGGGTTTTATCATCTATAAAACAGAGATAATAATAGCTAAGAACTTTCCAGATGGATGAATGAGTATGACATAACACAAGTACATATACAGGTATTCAATAAAAAGTAATATATGTTCCACTTATTGGTATTATTATGACTATATTATATTGTGTTTTTGTAGACTGAAAATCATATGTTCTTTTTCTCCCCCCTGCCCCCCAACTTCCTATAAGATATTTAAAATTTTGCTATTATTAATGTACAGTTACATGAGCAACATTATGGTTACTAGACTCACCCTATTATCAAGTCCCCACCACATACCCCATTATAGTCACTGTCCATCAGCGTAGTGAGATGCTATGGAATCACTACTTGTCTTCTCTGTGTTATACTGCCTTCCCCATGCCCCCTCCCCATGCTACTTTATGTGTGCTAATTTAATAGCCCTTTTTCCCCCTTATCCCTCACTTCCCACCCATCCTCCCCAATCCCTTTCCCTTTGATAACTGTTAGTCCATTCTTGGGTTCTGTGAGTCTGCTGCTGTTTTGTTCCTTCAGCTTTTTCTTTCTTCTTATACTCCAGAGATAAGTGAAATCATTTGATAACGTATCTTTCTCCGCCTGGCTTATTTCACTGAACCCTCTAGCTCCATCCATGTTGTTGCAAATGGTATGATTTGTTTTCTTCTTATGGCTGAATAATATTCCATTGTGTATATGTACCACATCTTCTTTATTCATTCATCTACTGATGGATGCTTAGGTTGCTTCATTTCTGGGCTATTGTAAATAGTGCTATGATAAACATACAGATGCATATATCTTTTTCAAACTGGGTGGCTGCATTCTTGGGTAAATTCCTAGGAGTGGAATTCCTGGGTCAAATAATATGTCTATTTTGAGTTTTTTGAGGAACCTCCATACTGCTTTCCACAATGGTTGAACTAATTTACATTCCCACTAGCAGTGTAGGAGGGTTCCCCTTCCTCCACATCCTTGCCAACATTTGTTGTTGTTTCCCTTTTGTATGGTGGCCATCCTAACTAGTGTGAGGTGATATCTCATTATGGTTTTAGTTGGCATTTCTCGATGATTAGCAATCTGGAGCATCTTTTCATGTGCCTGTTGGCCATCTGAATTTCTTCTTTAGAGAAGTTTCTGTTCACCTCCTCTCCCCATTTTTTAATTGGCTTATTTGCTTTTCTTTTGTTGAGGTTGTGTGAGCTCTTTATAAAATTTGGATGTCAACCCCTTATCGGATGTATCATTTATGAATATATTCTCTAATACAGTAGGATGTCTTTTTGTTCTATGGATGGTGTCCTTTGCTGTACAGAAGTTATTAGTTTGATATAATCCCACCTGTTCATTTTTGCTTTTGTTTCCCTTACCCGGGGAGATATGTTCATGAAGAAGTTGCTCATATTTATGTCCAGATATTTTTGAGTATGTTTTTTCGTAAGAGTTTTATGGTTTCATGACTTACATTCAGATCTTTGATCCATTCTGAGTTTACTTTTGTGTATGGGGTTAGACAATAATCCAGTTTCATTCTCTTACATGCAGCTGTCCAGTTTTGCCAAAACCAGCTGTTGCAGAGACTGTCATTTCCCCATTGTATGTTCATGGCTCCTTTATCGTGCATTAATTGACCATATATGCTTGGATTTATATCTGGGCTCTCTAGTCTGTTTCACTGATCTATGGGTCTGTACTTGTGCCAGTACCAAATTGTCTTGATTACTGTGGCTTTGTAGTAGAGCTTGAAGTGAGGGAGCGTAATACCCCCCGCTTTATTCTTCCTTCTCAAGATTGCTTTGGCTATTTGGGGTCGTTTGTGGTTCCATATGAATTTTAGAACTATTTGCTCTAGTTCATTGAAGACTGCTGTTGGTATTTTGATAGGGATTGCATTGAATCTGTACATTGCTTTAGGCAGGATGGCCATTTTGACAATATTAATTCTTCCTATCCATGAGCACGGGATGTGTTTCCATTTATTGGTATCTTCTTTAATTTCTCTCATGAGTGTCTTGTAGTTTTCAGAGTATAAGCCTTTGAGTTCCTTGGTTAAGTTTAGTCCTAGGTATTTTATTCTTTTTGATGTGATTGTGAATGGCATTGTTTTCTTGATTTCTCTTTCTGCTAGTTCATTGTTAGTGTATAGGAATGCAACAGATTTCTGTGTATTAATTTTGTATCCTGCAACTTTACTGAATTTAGATATCACATCTAGTAGTTTTGGAGTGGATTCTTTAGGGTTTTTTATGTACAATATCATGTCATCTGCAAACAGGGACAGTTTGACTTCTTCCTTACCAATGTGGATGCCTTTTATTTCTTTGTGTTGTCTAATTACCATGGCTAGGACCCCTAGTACTATGTTGAATAAAAGTGGTGAGAGTGGGCATCCTTGTCTTGTTCCCAATCTTAAAGGAAAAGCTTTCAGCTTCTCGCTATTAAGTATAATGTTGGCTGTGGGTTTGTCATATATGGCATTTATTATGTTGAGGTACTTGCCCTCTACACCCATATTGTTGAGAGTTTTTATCATGAATGGATGTTGAATTTTGTTGAATGCTTTTTCAGCATCTATGGAGATGATCATGTGGTTTTTGTCCTTCTTTTTGTTGATATGGTGGGTGATATTGATGGATTTTCGAATGTTGTACCATCTTGCATCCCTGGAATGAATCCCACTTGATCATGATGTATTTTTGATGTATTTTTGAATTCAGTTTGCTAATATTTTGTTGAGTATTTTTGCATCTATGTTCATCAGGGATATTGGTCTGTAATTTTCTTTTTTTATGGTGTCTTTGCCTGGTTTTGGTATTGGAGTGATGTTGGCCTCAAAGAATGAGTTTGGGAGTATTACCTCCTCTTCTACTTTTGGAAAACTTTAAGGAGGATGTGTATTAAGGCTTCACTAAATGTTTGATAAAATTCAGCAGTGAAACCGTCTGGTCCAAGGGTTTTGTTCTTAGGTAGTTTTTTGATTACCAGTTCAATTTCTTTGTTGCTAATTGGTCTATTCAGATTTTTGTTTCTTCCTGGGTCAGCCTTGGAAGGTTGTATTTTTCTAGAAAGCTGTCCATTTCTTCTAGGTTATCCAGTTTGTTAGCATATAGTTTTTCATTGTATTCTCTCATATTTGTTTGCATTTCTGTGGTGTCCGTAGTGAATTTTCCTTTCTCATTTCTGATTCTGTTTATGTGTGTAGACTCTCTTTTCTTCTTGATAGGTCTATCTAGGGGTTTATCGATTTTGCTTATTTCCTCCAAGAACCAGCTCCTGCTTTCATTAATTCTTTCTATTGCTTTATTCTTCTCAATTTTATTTATTTCTGCTTTAATCTTTATTATGTCCCTCCTTCTACTGACTTTGGGCCTCATTTGTTCTTCCTTTTCTAGTTTCATTAATTGTGAGTTTAGACTGTTCATTTGGGATTGTTCTTCTTTCCTGAGGTAGGCCTGTATTGCAATATATTTCCCTCTTAGCACGGCCTTTCCTACATCCCACAGATTTTGTGGTGTTGAATTATTGTTTTCATTTGTCTCCATATATTGCTTGATCTCTGTTTTTATTTGGTCATTGATCCATTGATTATTTAGGAGCATGTTATTAAGCCTCCATGTGTTTGTGGGCTTTTCATTTTCTTTGAGTAATTTATTTCTAGTCCCATACCTGTATGATCTGAGAAGCAGGTTGGTACAATTTCAATCTTTTTGAATTTACTGAGGTTCTTTTTGTGGCCTAGTATATGGTCTATTCTTGAAAATTCCATGTGCACTTGAGAAGAATGTCTATCCTGTTGCTTTTGGATGGAATGTTCTGTAGATTCCATTAGGTCCATCTGTTCTGTCTCTTTATTTATTTTCTGTCTTGTTGATTTGCCCTTTGGAGTGAGTGGTGTGTTGAAGTCTCCTGAAATGAATGTATTGCATTCTATTTCCCCCTTTAATTCTGTTAGTGTTTGTTTCACATTTATAGGTGCTCCTGTGTTGGGTGCATAGATATTTATAATAGTTATATCCTCTTGTTGGACTGACACCTTTATGTCATTATGTAATATCCTTCTTTGTGTCTTGTTACTTTCTTTGTTTTGAAGTCTATTTTGTCTGATACAAGTACTGCAACTCCTGCTTTTTTCTTCCTATTAGGTGCATGAAATATCTTTTTCCCTGCCTTTACTTTCAGTCTGTGTATGTCTTTGTGTTTGAATTTAGTCTCTTGTATGCAGCATATAGTTGGGTCTTATTTTCTTTATCCATTCAGTGACTCTATGTCTTTTGATTGGTGCATTCAGACCATTTACATTTATGGTGATTATTGATAGGTATGTACTTACTGCCATTGCAGGCTTTAAATTCGTGGCGACCAAAGTTCAAGGGTAATTCCCTTACTATCTAACAGTCTAATTTAAATCACTTCATATGCTATTACAAACACCACCTAAAGATTTAATTTTTCCTCCTTTTTCTTCCTCCTCCTTTCTTTTTATGTTTTTAATCATATTCTGTACTCTTTGTCTATCCCTTGGGTGACATCTATTTAGTCTTAGGAATACTTCCATCTATACAAGTTATTCCAAAATGCACTGTAGAGGTGGTTTAGGGAGGAAATTCACTCACCTTTGTTTATATGAAAATTGTTTAATCCCTCCTTCAAATTTAAATGATAACCTTGCTGGGTAGAGTAGTCTTGGTTCATGGCCCTTCTGCTTCATTGCATTAAATATATCATGCCACTCCCTTCTGGTCTCTAAGGTTTCTGTTGAGAAATCTGATGATAGCCTGATGGGTTTTCCTTTGTGTGTGATCTTTTTTCTCTCTCTAGCTGCTTTTAAAAGTCTGTCTTTATCCTTGATCTTTGCCATTTTTATTAGCATATGTCTTGATGTTGTCTTCCTTGGGTCCCTTGTTTTGGCAAATCTGTGCATCTCCATTGCTTGAGAGACTGTCTCCTTCCCCAGAGTGGGGACATTTTCAGCAATTATCTCCTCAATAACACTTTCTATCCCTTTTTCTCTCTCTTCTTCTTCTGGTACCCCTATTATGCGAATATTGTTCTGTTTGGATTTGTCACACAGTTCTCTCAATATTCTTTCATTCTTAGAAACCCTTTTTTCTCTCTGTGCCTCAGCTTCTTTGTATTCCTGTTCTCTAACTTCTCTAACTGCTATTCCATTTACCATCTATTCTACTACATCTAATCTGGTTTTAAATCCCTCCATTTTATGTTTCATTTCAGATATGGAATTTCTTAATGATTGAATCTCCACCTTAAATTCATTCCTGAGTTCTTGAATATTTTTCTGTACCTCCATAATCATGTTTATGATTTTTATTTTGAACTCTCTTTCAGCAAGATTGGTGAGTTCAGTTTCATTTTGCCCTGTTTCTGGGGTTTGTGAGGTTTTGGTCTGAACCATGTTCTGTTGACATTTCATATTTCTGTGTTGGGCCCTCTAGTGCCCAGAAGCTCTAGTCTCTGGAGCTTCTCCGCCCCTAGAATGAGGTTGGGGTCATAGGGGATCAGAGCTGGTGCCTGGGGAAAGGAAAGATCTGTTTCCTGATCCCGTCTGCCCTGCCTGTCTCCCGTATCAGAGCCAGTGGGCTGAGCCCAGAGGTGTAAGCCTCTGTGCTTTTGCATCTCTAGCTGTTGTAGTTGGGGCCTCCCTCTGATTTGCCTGATGCCAGTGCAGTGACTGCCAGTTTGGGTTCCTGTGCCATCAGACCAGGAAGAAGACTCAGCAGGCTGTGTATCACTGTGGGGGGCCTCAGAGCTGAGTAGCCAGCCAAGGGGATGGAGCACCTGTAGCTCCTCAAAGTTCCCAATCTGCTGGGCCGAGTGCGCCCAGACAACCTTGTCCCCCTATCCCTTCTCCTGCACAGAAAGTTCCGTGCAAACCCTATCCCTTCAGCAGCCCTCTCTCTGCTAGGAAGCGTCTCAGACTGCCTGCCTTTCCCTTGTCCCAGGGCAGCCAGGTGTGGATCCCATCCTCCACAAATGGCCAGAATCTGTCTCTCAAGCACTCCACCTGTCCCAGCTCCCCATCCTCCGGAGCACCCACAATGTAGGTTTCTGCTCGCAAAGCAGATCACCAGGCCTAGGTTTTCAACAGTCCCAGGCTTCCACCCCTTCCTGCTCCATTTCTCTTCCTCCCTCTGGTGAGCTGAGGTGGGTGAAGGGCCTGGGTCCCACCAGATCAAGGCTTTTGTACATTACCCTGTTTCGTGAGGTCTGCTCTGTTCTTGAGGTTGTATGCATTCCAGTGCAGCCTTCTTTCCTGTTGCTGTTTAGGGTTAGCTGTAGTAACTATATTTTCACACTATCTGTGGTTTTGGGAGGAGTTCTCTGTCTCACCTCTCATGTTGCCATCTTGAATCTTACCCTATAAGATTTTTAGTGCACTTATTTTAACCACGCAAAATATTCTGGAGGCAAGATGTTACTGCTTTCCCAAACTGAGACTACCCATGTTTTTTTTTCTAAAATAACAGGTTCATATATGACAAGTAGATTATGTAAATATTATTACTCTTGCAATTCTACCATATTATGAGACAACTGTATTTTTGTATATTGTGATGGAACCTAAGCACTTTGATCTTGGTTAGAAAAAGTGGACTCAATCTACAGGTCCAAATAAACTGCCATGTTTCCCCTTTGCAGAAGAGGGCTTTATGAGCTGGATACTGCCATTAGCAAAGCTAATACCCAGTATTCTCTTGCACTCTATGTGGGCTTGAAATGCCTGCAACATTTTAAAGCTCTCAAATGAAAGTTAGGTTTCAGATTAAGGAAGAGGTAGCTTTCTTATTCTAGAAGCACTTTCTTCACTTTGCTCCCAGGACTCCAGTCTCTCCAGTGACCACTCACTGGCCACCTCTTTTTAGTCTTCTTTTGTTCCCCTTCTTCTCTGGACTTCCTGCACTGGTGAGCCCTTAGGTTAGTACTAGGACCTCTTCTATTATTTTCCTTTCTCTTTCCTCCCTTTCCTTCTCTTTCCTCTCCTTCCATCTTCTTCCCTCTCCTTCCCATTTCTCTCCTTCCCTTCCAGTCCTTTCCTTTCCCCTCTCTTTTCTCTTCTCACCTTCAATGATTTCTTCAGTGAGCATATCGCATTTCATGATAAGAAATCCCCATATATGCTGATCATAAATACACATCTCTAACTCAAAATGTCTCTTGAATTCCTTGAACTCTAAATTCAGCTGCTTACTTAAATGTCTAGTAGACATCCTAAACTCACTGCATACAAACATGAACTTTACGTTTCTTAAAAAAAGGAAGAAAAAGGAAAACAAAAAGAAAATAAATCAAGGAAAACACAGGAAAATAAAATGAAAAAAAATCCTGCTTTACATATTGTCTACTTCATGTCATTTAATGGCAAATCCACTCTTGATTGCTCCAGATCCAAATCCTCAGAATCATTCTTGACTCTTGTTTTTCCTTCATTCTCACATTAATTCATTAGGAAATTGCTCCAGGTTTTCGTTGAAAACATATCCAAGGCCAACCATTTCTCTATTCCTACTGCTACCAGCCTGGTCCTCCTTAGATTATCACAGCAGCCCCCTGACTGGTCTCCCTGCTTCCACCTTTGCCTCTTTATATAGTCTTTTCTCAACATAGCAGCCAGAGTAATCTTGTTAAATCTCAAACCAGCTCAAAACCACCTAATGACTCACTATTTCTTTCAGGTCAAAAGTCAAAAATCTTTAGGCTTTATCTTCTACTTTTATTCCTCTTGCTGACTCTACTTCAGCACCAACTGTGTGAACTGACACTGCCTGCCTCAGGTCTTTGTACTTGCTGTCATATTTGCTTGGGATGTTTTCTCAGGTACCTCTTTTTCTTTGAGGATTTTGCTCAAGTGTTAACTTTTCAATGAGGCATATGCTGACCACTCTGTATAAAACTGTGCTGAAAGGCTTTCTGATTTGCCTCAGTCTGCTCTATTATTTTTACCATGGAGTTGATCTTCTAATATATAAATAATATCCTATTTTTTCATTATTATTTACTTACATTCCCCCACTAAAATGTGATCTCTACAAGGGCAAGCATTTTTGTCTTTGTTCACTGACAAACAAAATCCATATATAACACTTGATGGAATGAAAGAATGTATATGTGGTATCATTGTGCTTCCACCTTCTCTTCCATTACTCACTTCTGACAATTGCTTTTGTTCTCTTGGGAGAACAAGTCTACAGGAAAATGCTGTTACTTACAGGCATACAGCTTCATCACACTGTGTCTAGTGTGATAACAACAGTGAGCCAATTGCCATTGCCAATTTTTTTTCAAGGTATCATCAGCTTCACTAAAGTTGTGCTTTATTATTCAAAGTTCATGCAAGAACTAAGAAACATAAGGTGATGCATACATTTTCTGTTCTGAAAATGAAACTAGTTATATAATCCAAAGGACGCAGAGTTTAATACCTAAAATGGACTTCTGACACCTAATCTATTTCATGAATTTGTACTTGAATAGAGAAGTCCAACTTATCCAAAAGATATATGTTACATGCCTATTATATGCCAGGCACTGCTGTGCACTTTGGAAGTACAAAAGTGAGTGTGACATTGGAAGTACAAAAGTGAGTGTGACATTATCTTTACTTTTAAAAAGAATGTCAAATGTGGTAGATAAGGCAGACAAGTAAATATTAATCTCATTGAAATGAAATTCCCGCTTTAATAAGAAACACATGAAGAAGACTTGCTTGAAATTTAGCCCTGGAAAAGTCACTTGGGACCAACTGTGTTCCATCTTCTACTTCACTGTAACAGGATAAAGGGAATCCAGGCTTTTAATAAAGGAAACAGAGAGGCAGCCCACCACTCAAGTATTTGAAAGGGAGTATCTTCATACTCAATTTCTAGCACAAAAACACAGCATGTCTGTTTTCTGTAAGTCTAAAAGATTTTTTTTTGTTCAATTCACCATTTAGCAATTGTATATTGACAGCAGCCCTGCAATGTATGACATATCTAATTAAATGTTGCAAATTTCTTTATAATTTTATAATATGCTTATTGATTTATTGGTCCATTGGAATTGTTAGATAAAATATTACTGAAAATGCTGTTTTGGGTTGTTGAAGTAGTACACACTTGAGAATTGAATCCAACGTTCAGTTTGTTGAATGTGACTTCATTAATACATGTCTAATATTTGCATAAAGCAAAACAGTGTATACTTAAAGTAATTTTAGGGTTCTGATAACACTTTCTTATTGAAGCTTATTGGAAAACGATCAAGAAGTTGCATAAGTTTCCCTAATCTCTCTCCCTCTCTCTTTCTCTTTTTCTCTTGGCTAAAAAGGTAAAAATGACAAAACAGATTGTATACCATACATATTACATTTTGAGTTTTATGAAAACACCTGTTCCCTTCATGTCTATTAGAAATAAATTCTAACCTTGTCTGACAAGACTATGTTCATGAGTTATAAGCTTTTTCTCTTAGGTCTCCACAGTCATCTCAGACTAATTAATAATCAGTCTTGTTGTCAAAGGGGACAGAAAGTTGATAAAGCATAACTGAATGATGTAGGTGGCAAGAAGTCAGGAATTAAATAGTAATGATGTGACTGGCCCATGCAACTGGCTTTTCTTGTGGAAGGACAAGGTGACTGAAATGTAGAGGAATGCCCCAGGTCACCTCTGGTTTTCCTGTCCTTACTTTTACAAAATGACGCAAGGATTATTTCCTTCTGCTTCAGTGTTCTCATTTCCTGCAGTCCACTAGGAATAGGTTCCTGGTCTAGTGGTGGAATAATTTATATTCTCCAAGACTCATTTTCCTTCCACTGTTCCTTCAGTTAATTTCCTTAGGCTCTAATTTATGCCTTTTCCTATGTAAGTAAAAAAAAAATAATTATTTGGGAACCATTTAGGTATAAGAACTAGGCTATACTTCTTACAGAGTGTGAAATTAGGGCACTGAATCCTCAAAGCTGGTTCACACAAGGCACACAGAAACAGGACTTGATTCTCAGGGCCTCATGTCATAGCAGATTTTCCTTGTAAGGAGGTTGACACTGGAGACAGAGTCCAGTCTCACAACATGTAGGCTGCATGGTTACAGGCAAAGTCCTCTCTGAGCCTGATTTTTTCCTTTATAAAATCAGTAAAATCTTGAAGAATGATGCTGGTAATAAGCAGCTGGCACATACTCAACTTTCAAAATGTGTTGTTCCTATGTTCCTTATAGTCAAGGGAGGACTCAATTTAATGAATCAATAAGTGGGTATAGTTCAAAGTGGGTCCTCTCTAGATAAAGGGGAAAACATATAGTCTATTTATGTTTTGTTTCATATAGTTTTGTTTTTGGCTTTTATTTAAGAATTCTTAACACTGAAAACTGTTCATCTTAAGGATTCCTCATTACCTTATGTACTATAATAAACTCTCTCATAGAAGCAGTATAGTGTATTGGAACACACATGTGCACAATGCTACAAGTCATTATACTTACTAATTTTTAAGCCTACCTCTGTTACATCCTAAGAGATTTAGATTACCAAGTCACTTGATATCCCTAAGCCTCAGTTGATTTATAAAATAAAAATGACCATGACTATAAGAATTAATATGTAATCAGTACAGGGTGCCTACTCATTAAAATGCTAGTTTTGACTTTAACTTTGCTTTATCTGGAAACAAAAATGTCTCCTCTGGTTGCCTGACAAGGTTTATGCGTAGATCATATAAGATAATAAGCACTTGTAAAGAGTCTGCATCTAAGGAATAAAAAAGCATTGCTAGATGTTATTATGTGACCCTCCAACCTTTTGTTCCTAGTCTTTCAAAGGCAAAGAAGCCTTGATTCTTTAACTGTTTCTCAACCTCCCTTATGCTTTTTTTCTAAACTTTGCTTTCCATGCTCTTGTCACTTTCTTTGACCTCTTGATTTCACAGCATGAGGACATTGAGCAGAGGCTTGAGAGGAAATAACCTTTCAAATTCAACTTTTATGTCAAGAAGCCTGTAGAGCTTTACCCATCAACATCCTATGGCTGGACTTTGGAGAAGATGCTGAAAGAGGGTTTCATCTATCCAGAGATTACCTAAATCAATAGGTCTGTGGATTTGAGTTCCTATAGGCACACAAGGGGAATAAAGCTAGAATCATTCAAATTGGTTTTGAGAGCTTTCAAGTTTTGCTTCACACAAACATCCCCTCTAGAGAAATTCATACTTAAATTTCCCCCATGTAATCCTTATGAAGACAAATTTAGGCCTGAGAATTACTCTTCAAATGGATATTTCTTTATTTATTTATCTATTTGGGTAGTTACTTCTTATTTGATTAGGGGAGAGTAATCATTACTTCCAGTTGGTATGGACATTTCATAAAGATTAAAGGTATTTTAAGATATTACAAATCAAACAAGGGAGTCCCCATGATGAAAAAATACAGTGTCTGGTTATTCTTATTAATTAATTGAATTAATTACAGGTTAAGCAGGAAAACCTATTATTTTGAACTTAGTCAAGTTAGGCTTTTTTAATGTGCATTTATGAATTTTTTTGCCTTAGGAAGGATAATGTAATAGTAATAGTTAAATCATCTCATTTAAAAACTTGCAATGACACAGAAACATGATTTTGAACATTAATCCTCATTGTCCTGTGATTTAAATATGTAGGAGATTGGAATAAATGTTTCCTTATAGATTGTTATACTTCAGAATCTGCCTTTTAAATTTTATTTTCTTGAAATAAAATCCTGATACTAGTTTGCATCCTTGAAAAGGAAGAGGTCAAGAGAGATTCATATTCTCATTAATTGATTTAAGTGTTCTGATTTGAACACTCATTTGAATAAAAATTATCCGGGTCACATTTTTGTGTAAATAATTTATTATCACTTTTCACTTAACTGAGGCAAATGAACACTCTCAACTCTTGATTTCATAGAAATCTACTTTCTTATTATTAGATTGAAATTCATGCCCTTTTTACTCTTTAATCAGTTTTGATGCACAAAATGGCAGTTAACCTCCAGGAGATGATATAACTGTCTTACACTCTAAAATATTTTTAGAGTTTGTTTTCTTGATTGCCTTAGTCCATTTGGGCTGCTATAACAAAAGGCCTTTAAATGGGTGGTTTATAAACAACAGAAATTTATTTCGTACAGTTCTAGAGGCTGAAGAGTCCATGATCAAGGTGCTGGGCAGATTTAGTCTGGAGAGAGTTCACTTTCTCATTGATGGCTGTCTTCTCTCTGTAAAGTAGAAGGAGCTAGGGAGCTCTAGTTGGGTACTTCTTAAAGGACCCTATTATTCACGAGGGCTCTACTCTCATAAGCTAATCACCTCCTAACGCTATCACCTTCGGGGTTAGGATTTCAACATATGAGTCCGAAGAGACACAAACATTCAGACCATAGCATTGATCATAGGCTGGAAGCTCAGCTGAAATACTGGTGGTGGTGAAAAATAAAAGTGCTCAAACTGCACTAGAAATGTTTTCTTCTTTCAGTTGCTTCCTACCCCTATCCCATACTACTCTATGTACATAGTTTAGAGCATCTCCAACTAAGTTTATCTCAAACTAAATTTATCTTTTTCTTTAAGCAACTAATTCTCGAGATTACCTAAAACTGAATCTCACCTGTTACTCTGTTTCCTCATAGCCATCCCTAATGAGGCACCTTGATTTAGACCCCCAATATCTCTCTCATGGTCTGTTGCAGTTATCCTAACTAGTTTCCTTATTTTTATAATGATTTATTTAAAGTGAGAATCTGGCTGTGTCACTACTTGCTCAAAACTCCTCAGTGGTTTCTTATTCCTATAGAATAAAGTCCAAACTCCTTAATAGAGCCTATCAGGTTCTAAACGATCTTGTCCTGCCTACTTATCTTTCACATTTTTCTTATCTTACACTAAATGAGAAAAACAGAACTGCTTAGAGTTTTCTATGTATATCATGATGCATCTTGCCTTAATATTTTTGCTAAAACTTCTGCTCTGGGAAGGTCTCCCTATATCTTCTTCTTTAGCCAGCCCCTACTTAGACTTCAAGGTTGGCTCACACACCATTGGGAAGAAGCTTTCCTTGGCATATTTCTCTGCCATTCACAGAGGCTGTGGGCTGGGTTAGGTGCCCCTTTCTGTTCTCCAATACCCACACAGTGTAATTCCATGTAATTTCAGAACTGGATTTTGTATATCACTGGTTTTCTTTCACTGTTAAGGCTCCTTGTAAGAATTTATCTTTGCATCTCTAGCGCCTGGCAGAGTATCTGTACAGAGTAAATGCTGAATAAATTTGCTGACTGACTAAAGAATGTGAATGTTCCTAGGGAACCTTCAATTGTGTTTTGGATCACATTTAATCATCAGGTATATAAACATGCTATAGAAAACGTTTCTCTGTGCATTAGATAGTAGTGCCCACTTTCCTTTCCAATTTCAGATTCCCAGATAGTCCCCATACTGAAGATGTGGAAGCAGGTAACGGGTGAGAATTTTGGCTTTGGCCCTTACTAACTTAAATATATGTGAAGCATTTCTTAGGGATATTTTTAATTATTAATTATGTGAAACATTACCTAGGGATATTGTAATAAATGTAAACCTTTTACATTTTATAGAAAATGGGATAATTAGGATTTTTTGATACTTGGGTAGTGGTTGGTATAATCCTGACTCATTATTGAAAAGATTACAATAACATCCTAACAATAATAATCCATTATAGTCTAGCTTAATTCCTGTCATCCAGGTCAATGTCATTATCAAACTATTGGCATTTGTGAGTCATTTTTATGTGTCTACAACAGTGCCAGGATGTCTTCATTAGGGATGGCTCATTAAGGATGGCTATGAGGAAACAGTAACAGGTGAGATTCAGTTTTTGTGTAATCTTGAGAATTAGTTGCTTAATTTTACTCATGTGAGTAAAATTCCAGGAATACAGCTGAGCACAGCCTGATGAATAGGTGGGTAAATCTCTTTAAGGGAAGTAAATAAAGTGTAATTAGGATTAAAGGAAAATAAGGAGAATGGACCACAGTAAGAAATGTTCAGAGGGCTTGGCAGACATTTAAATGGCATCCCAACAAAAATTCTTACAATGAAATACTAGAAAAAAGAAAAAAAAGGAGAGGGATACAGAATTGTGTGTAATGAATGTTTACATATGTGATATACAAATATAATAAAATGTTAATGTGAAATCTAGCTAATGGTATATGGGTGCTTGCTGTAAAATTCTTCAACTTTTCTCCATGACTGAAACTTTTCCTAGTAAAATATTTGAAAATTTGCATGTACATGATAATTTCACCTAAATACCAAGTACATACAAAAGAAAAACTGGAAGCAAGTGGCCTGAATGAGCATTTGTGCTAAGAAAAAAGTTAGGCATATTTATTTTTCTTGGTTTTTATAATTTAAGAACATTTAAAAAGTGAAGGCAAAATAATTTTAACTGATTCAGAAATAAAAATTCTTAATCAAAACATAGGAGAGGATGTTTAAGACTGCATGACTTTGGATAAATTAGTCTAAATTCTCTAAAAGTCCATTTCCTTTTTAGTAAATGTGACCAACAATAGTATCAACTTCCTGAGATTGTCGTGAGGATTGAATGTTTTAATACAGATGAAGTACATAGGATAGGGCTTAGTACCTGGTAAACATTGGCTAACATATTAGGAAACTGACATTTTAGAAAATAATTACTATGCAATTAACTCTCCCACCACACCTAGTATTGTGTTTATTTAGTTGGTTGTTTTCCCGGCCCACAGGACATCAACGAGGACCTGGAGAGGGGGAGCGGGAATTAAGAAAGACACAAGAGACATGAAGAATGGAGACAAGACAGACTCCTGATCAAGTCTCAACTTTATTAGGCAGGGCTACAGTTTTTATAGGCAGAATCAGTCCTGCCCTAGTGCCCATGGTAACGCTGATGTCAGGGCATCAGTTGATTTCTCAGAAATGCTCCACTGAAGAACATGAAACTTAACTCATGGCCAAGAGGAAATGATGTAGCAATCAAACAAAGGTAATCTGTGCAGCTGCTAGGCTGCCACAACGTAAGATGGAGTTACTATGGCTGTTGCATATCCTGCTCCCCACAGGTCCCCCTTTTTAATTTTATTTATGAACTAGGGAGACAGTGCAGAGTGCGCCTGTCTTAGGTTGATATCGCACAGGAAGGTCCTTACCCGTCATTGGTACACAGACAGCAATGGTCTGTGTCCTGTCTTAGCTTGGTACTTTCCTTGCTATTCTTACCTGTCTTTGACTGTCCAATCTGCATTGTTATTAGTGGGGTCTATGCATAGCCATATATAGGTTTCTTTTTCTTTCATCATTCTCTAACTGCTGATAGTGCACTTGGATTTCATGAATCTTAATAGATTCCACTTGGTGCCTAATGAACTGCAGGAGTTTGTTGATAAGACATGGGGCTATTAGCAAAATTACAATGAATAAGATACCATAGATAATGATTGGACTAAGTAGTTGAAAAAATGAACGCATAGAAGAGAGCCAGGATGTTAAAGCAGCTACAATATCATCCGCTACTTGTTGAGCATTAGGATCAAAATGTGCTTGCTGGAACACTAACACCAAAGAATGTAATTTTCTAACATCTATAGTATCATTGTTACTATGGAATACATCTAGTAAATGGGCATGCACCTTTCTCTATGGATATTGAGACTGATTGTAAGGCATTTTTGTCACACATATATCTCCATAACTGCCATGACAGTATAGTTTTATAGACATTTTTACTAATTGAATTTGGTCACCCATATATAACAGTTTGCTCTAGCGCTCGTAATTTTTTCTCTATTTTTGTGTCAATTTTGCAGCTCTAGAGCTTTAGATACATTAGCTGCTAAAGAATCCACAAAAGCGGCCCTTTGTGCTTCAGTGGCCAGTACTACGGCAGTGGATATAGCAGAGGTTAATATGCTAAGAAAAGCGAGAATACCAACAAGAGCAAGCCCTAGCGCCCATTTTCCCCGGTGCTGTAGCTGATGTTTCAGCTTTTGTAATGCACATGCGCTTGCATCGGGACACCAGGGGGATGAAACATTCACGCGGTACCAAATATAGGAGGGGCTCTGCACTATTAAGATAGTATCGTTTCCCCAAACTCCACTGACACAAGAAGATAC
Organism: Smutsia gigantea; assembly: GCA_032199065.1. NCBI lineage: Eukaryota > Metazoa > Chordata > Mammalia > Pholidota > Manidae > Smutsia > Smutsia gigantea. Next base: position 146,670 of record JAVSCE010010939.1, read on the forward strand.
TGTACAATCCTCACAAGTTATATTCCATATGGTGTCATTGTCCTTTTCTAGTGTCAGCAGTCCTTTGACGAACGTGTAGGGAGGGTTTACGCATACTGCTACTGTAGAAGTGTTAGTGTTTAGGTTATAGTCTTTGCCTTGAAGAAACGTAACACCACCACCGGCTGCACTGATCTTCCACAGATATGTTTGTGGGTGTCCCTTTTTTGATGTGTCCACATCCCTGCAGAAACTTTATGACCCATTTTCCAAGTTGAATTTCCGCGCTGTTTTCCTCCACTGAAGTCTAAGAAATCACTGCAGTCAGAGGGTGGCCTTTCAATGCAATGCTCCCAAGGTATGGAGTCATTCATTGGGAGCGGCGCTCGATCACACAAACACCATCCTTCTGGTGCGATCGTGTTGGTCATGTTACATGTTTCATTGGAGGGATAAGGAATGGTAATTATACCCATGTCTCCAGCGAAAAACACCATGATGGTCAAATTGCTGACGCACGCCCTTAGCTGCTCCTTCCCAGTAAGGCAGATGGGCGTACCACGATATTGGGTTGTCAAGTTTAGTTTCCTGGTATCATAAGTGGGAGTACTAATTCTGGGATATCCGAGTCGCCTGGTGTCATTTACAGACACAACTTCAGATCCTTCCCATTTTGCAGGGCGTAGAATAGGTGGATCAGGTACAAAAGCCCAATACATTGTTTTTTGATACTGGGAGCGGCTTTCCATGTGTGCTGCAAAATCTCATCAGCAGGAGGAGGGTGAGGAGGATATGGTCCATTGCTTCTTTTAAGATCCTGTAAGAGGGTAAAAGGAAAGCGACTCTCAGGTCATTGGTGTCCCCCTGGAGGAATTACTATTAACTTGCCTAATCATTCTCTCAGGGAGCCATCTAGCGGCATTATGTTTTTGCAAGAAGACACAGACAGAGCCTCGTCCCCAGATCAATACTGGGTCGGGTCCATGACATTGATTATCTAGTGGATCTTTCCAAAGTACTGTTGCAAAGTCTTGTTTGGTATTAGAGTGCCAGAAACGATTAGCGGCAGAACGCCCACTATCATCCAGATTCAAAAAATTTAAAATGAAGAGGGCATGAGCAAGGATGTTTCTAGGGGACCCCTTTACGGGATACCATTCCCTCTTTTTAATTTTATTTATGGTATTTTTAAGGGTTAAATGAGCTCTCTCAACAATTCCTTGTCCCTGTGGATTATAAGGAATACCAGAAACATGGTTGATGTTCAGCTGATTACAAAAGGCTTGAAATTTTTCACCTGTGTATTTAGGTCCATTACCTGTTTTAAGTATTTTAGGGATTTTTATATGAGCAAAAGCTTGAAGACAATGTTCAATAGCATGCCTGCTTGTCTCTCTAGATTGTAAAGAAGCCATAATATAACCTGAGCAAGTATCAACATTCACATGTATATACTTCATTTTCTCAAAATCATTAAAATGAGTGAGATCCATTTGCCATATATGATTAGGTATTAAGCCCCGTGGATTCACTCCTAAATGTGGAATAGGTAACAAATGACTACATTCTGTACATTTGGGCTTGCTTTCTAGTTATTTTATGCTTTAAAGGTTTAGGCAAGCTAGTATGAGCACGTATACGGCCAACATAAAAGGGATGTGTTCTCATAAGAATATTATGTTGTAGCTGATGAAATAACTGTCTAGCTCTGGTGCAAGCACTAATTTGACCAGCAGTTTCTAATAATGGCAAGGAATTGGCCACATATGCACTATTTGTGCACAAATTGAAAGCTTGAGAAAAGTGTTGAAAAACTGCAAGAACTGCTACTAATTCAGTTAATTGTGCTGACAGACTAGGGACATCAAAAGTTACTGGTTCAGTAACATAATATTTTGCCTTATTTGGAAGTTTTATCAGTGAATATTGTTGCAGCATTTTTTAAGGGTTGGAATTTGGTGACTTTAGGAAATATGACTTTATGTTTTTGTAAAAAATTTATTAACTTACTAGCAGGATAATGATTATCAATACTTCTGATAAATCCGACTTGTGAAAGAAGCCAATTGGAATTGTTGTTGTTTAACCAATTTCTTTGCCTTTCATTAAAAGGCTGAATAATGTGGTCAGGTTTTTTGCTTAAATAAATAATTGCTTGTTTTCTTTCTATTATAATCAATGTAGCCACAGAATCATAATAAGGAGTGATAGTTTTAGCAGGGCAAGAAGATAAATGGACCCACATAATTGTACTTTTTTGCCATAACAATCTTGTAGGAGTGACTCTAGTGGCAAATATAAGTAAATATAATGAGCTGTTAGGATCAAAATAAGTAATAAATTCTTTTTGAATGGCATGCTCAACAACTTTTAAAGCTTTTTAAGCTTTAGGAGTTAATTTCCGAGAAGAAAGGGGAGCAGGATTTCCCTTCAAAATATCAAACAAAGGTTTTAACTCTCCAGTAGTCAACTTTAAATATGGACACAGCCAATTAATATCTCCTAATAATTTCTGAAAGTCATTAAGTGTTTTAAGACCATTAACACGAATATGAATTTTTTTGCTGGCCAATAGTTTGTGGGAACAACTTGAACTCCAAATAATCATAAGGTTTTAAGGTTTGGATTTTTCAGGAGCAAGTTGTAGCCCAAATTTATGCAGCTGTTTTTTCAAACAACTAAAACATTGTAACACTTCTTGGGCTTTTTGACCAGCCAATAATATGTCATCCATGTAATGTATAATATACATTTGAGGCTAAGAATTTCTGATAGCTGTAGCAACAAACTTTTGACACAGAATAGGACTATTGGCCATTCTCTGCAGAAGTACTTGCCAATGATATCTTTTTATAGGCTTCTTAAAATTAACAGAAGGTACACTGAATGCAAATCTTTGACAGTCCTCAGGATGTAGGGGAATAGTAAAAAAGCAATCTTTTAAATTTAAAATCAGTTTATAAAATTCCTTTGGGATAGCAGCTGGGGAGGGCAGTCTACCACAAAGACATTTTGAGGTTCTTGCACCTGCCAGGAAGTGACCTTCTTTACTCACTTGGTAAGGCTGCTGGGAATCTTGTAAGCAAGGTACTAGGACAGTTTCTCTAAGGAGCTCTGTTGGCTTTATGAAGTCAACCTCAGTTCTTTAAAGCTGTTTGTTAACATGAGTTTACACACATGTTTTATAGGAATAGTATTTTAGTTAAAGCCTCGGTAATATAACTAGTGTTTTTAATTGGTCTTTTTACAAGGAAAGCAGATTCTTATAGAACTTATGCAAACAAACTATTGCTATGAAATATAAAAATAGTTATTGAAAGTTGTTAAATTCTGGAGGGGTCAGGTAGAGAGAAAGATAAATGTCTCAATTTTGCTCACAAAGGTGTTGTCATTTACTAAACTGAAAAAGCTTAAAACACTTTATCAATAACACTTGAAACAAAAAACTACAAAATCATCTTCTTTAGTTTACTTAATCCTATGTAAATACTTGTTTTGCTGAAATGTAGTGTTTTACTAGTTTAGGAGTAATAAAACAGTGATTATAAATGACAAAAGACATAAATGAGAGTGGCTAAAGATCTGATGAGAGCTTACTATAAGACAGCTGACATAAGGAAATTTGGATATTTTTGCAACACAAAACATCCAGCAACAAGTTTGGCATCATTCTCTTTGACAGTGCTTTCCAGGTAATTAAACAAGTGATTGTATATCAATAAATAAGCTGAATTAGCCATATACTTTCTCTAATGAAGAGAAAATTTTTCTGACATTTTCCAGGAGCCCTCTGGAAAATATCAGAGTTACTTATAGGTAAAAGTACCCTTTTTTGAATTTGATTTCGGAAAGTTGTCAGAAGAGTTTTTTTGGTACTTGCTTAAATAGGATTATAGGTATTTAACCAGAATGACAATAAAAGGGCTTAAATGCAAATACAGGTTACTCAGTTGTTAACAACACTTGGCTTACAGTCTTTTTAATAAGAAAATTTCACTTTCTTAAATACTCAGAGAACTTGAGACTTTAGGCATGAGAAACTGCTTTGATAAGGGCAATTAGAAAGTTCTTTGCAATTTGTCAACATTAAGAGCAGGCTAACAGTCTAAGACAATTTTGTCTTTTAACTGAAAACAAAACTCTAATCTTGCTGTGCACTTGATATTGAGACTTACTTGCTTTAACTTTATATAGCATGACCATGTCAATTTTTCTACAGACTTTTTACAACTTCTTTTTTTACATTTACTGTTCTCTTTCTTTAAATAAACACTTGTACTTTAGAAGTTACTTTCTTTTATACTTAACAAAATGAATTTCTATTCTTTATACTTTTTCTTATTAAACACATATCTTTTCTAGCAAGCAGAGATGTCTTCTTTATTATATTAAGTAGTTTTAATTAGAACTTAAAACATTAAGTACTTTAACTTTCAATGAACACTGAAAAATAGGCTATTGTAAACTGTGACTTCAGCATTCCTCAGACTGATACATTTATGAACACTTTTTATCATTTCTGGAAATGTGCCTTACAGCACAACTTTTACTGAGCACAAAACATCTTCATATAACTTAGCAAAACTCTAAGAATTTTGGTTACCACAAAAATTCTCAGGCTGTTTGCAGATATACACAGTTATACATTAATATGCTATTATTATTATTAAGATATTTATTTGTTACACTTGTTTACACACTCTTTAGCAATTATGCTAGATTACTTATAAAAACTTTTACATTACACAGAGTTAAGCTTAAGCATTTTTTCTTGAAAGATTTAAAAGATAACATCAATTGAAATGACTTTAGGTAAACAGGCAGCTGATAACTATAGGGACATGTCCATTTCAGTTTAACTTAAATTTGCATTAATGCTTATTGATACCATCCGGAGGTAGAAAAACATTTTTCTTTACTAGACACGTAAACATACAGATTGAGATGCAGTGACTACAATTAGCAACACTTTTTATAAAAGAACACATACTCAGATAAACTAATACAAAAATACTGGGGGCAGCGGGCTTTTAGGCCGTCTTGCCCACGGTTCCCTTCTCAGATAACTTCTCCTCCTGAAATTCTGCTAACTGTTTTTTTGCTTGATTACTCTTGCCGGAACCAAGGACAGAGCTTTTGTAAAGACTGAAAAAACTCCATTAATTGTTTTCTTTTAACCTTTACTCCTCGTGCCTTTAAAGCATCTTTTAAACTATTAACAAAAGTTTCTCTGCTACTTATTTCTTGTCCCATAATCACAGATCACTTACCTGGACTCTTTCGTTTAGGCAGGTTCCCCTGACGCGGCTGCTAGTTTTATTTTACTCTTTTTACTCTTTTGGGCCCTTCTCCGATCTGTGTTCCTCACTGGATCCCCCGTGCTCGAGCCCCACATTGGGCGCCACTTGTCCCGGCCCGCGGGACATCAACGAGGACCTGGAGAGGGGGAGCGGGAATTAAGAAAGAGACAAGAGACGTGAAGAATGGAGACAAGACAGATTCCTGATCAAGTCTCAACTTTATTAGGCAGGGCTACAGTTTTTATAGGCAGAATCAGTCCTGCCCTAGTGTCCATGGTAACACTGACGTCAGGGCATCAGCTGATTTCTCAGAAATGGTCCACTGAAGAACATGAAACTTAACTCAGAAGAATATGAAACTTAACTCATGGCCAAGAGGAAATGACGTAGCAATCAAACAAAGATAATCTGTGCAGCTGCTAGGCTGCCACAATGTAAGATGGAGTTACTATGGCTGTTGCATATCCTGCCCCCCACAGGTTGTGTGTTCCTTAATCCCTAGAATCAGATGAACTTTTTTTTAATGAACTATGTATTTTTCCTTAAAGACGGTTAAGTATTTTGAAGAGCTTGAGAAAGAAACTTCGAAGTGGCATCAAAGTTATGGTAGAAGGGTAGCAGCCCACAGAGGAAGTCAGAAGCAGTATTAAATTTTCCACAGAGCAGCCTTTGATCCTGCTGGTTTAGAGAACAAAACAGTTTTCTGCAGCTGTTAGCCTATTAGCACTCCCTGGGGAGAGAACTTGATCAGGAATGAGACACTGTATAGAAAAAGCAATGCAGGGAGAGTGAGGCATCTCTTGAGATTCAAGGGCTGAGTTTTGTGCTGTCATTGATTTCTTCGCCTTGAACGATGGCTAGAGTCTGTGTAAATTCAGCACAGAGCTCTCCATGCAGTTGTTTATAGCTCCAACTTTCAGACTTTTCATTATAGAAGGCTCATTTTCTCTTTCTGGGTTACATTTAGCATTGAGATGATAAATAGCTCCACTGGGGTTGGAGGAGGTTCTAAGATTATAAATTGTGGTTTAAGTACATACCCTATCTTTTCCTGAGCCCAAAGCAAAGGATATAGATGACTCCTTTGAATCATTTACTCCTTTTTAATATACATGGAAAATATAATCATGGGCTACCTTGTATGGATTTCTTTACAGGTATTCCCTGGATATGAAACCCTGAACTAGATATACCACAAATACAGAAATTGCTAGGCTATGCCAGAGGCAGCAGTTTGCCTCAGAGTCCTAATTTGTCTGCTGGGGGCTAGTAAGCCTGTGGCTGTCTTCCAGGATGACAAAATGAGGAACTGGAAGATGGACCTACATGCATTGTAGTACTCAGTTCCATTCTTCCCACAGACTGGACTCCTGCTGGAGACAGTGTGGTTGTTAGGTTGTATTACCACCTAGAGAATTATGCCTATCCCAGTTATGCCTAACCTAAAGTATATAGTTGAGTTTGTACTATTAACAACATCAGAATGCTTCCAAACCAATAGATTTAAATGAATGTGATCTTTCTCAGTCATTTTCTGATTTCATGGCTTCCATTAAAGACAGATAGTCTTCTTCCTCCATCTCCGTAGACCTAGAGATTAGTGATTGACATGTAATGATTTTTGCATAAAGGTGTTTTGTGTGAATGAATGAATGAGGGAATTGATAAATCTGTTTCAATTGTTATATCACATATTCTAGACATACGGGCTATTCTGATAATTCAGTCACCATTATTTTACATGAAATGTTTTTTGGAATACTGAACTTAGAAGTAATTTTCTGGTGATCTATTTATAAGTTATATCTATGCATATATATTTTTTGAACTAACATTTCCCCCAATTCTAAATGTAACATATGCCCACAGCAAAATACTATCAAAATATTTTTAAAATGATAATCACACAGTTTTTCATGCACCCACAAATGACTACAGTTAACATTTTGAGATTCTTCTATCCTTTTTTTAGTAAGACACACACATACACACACACTTTTTGGCACTGAAAAGAATATTTCTGTTACTTTTGAGTCTGAATATATTGAAAAATCTCACTTATGCTAAAAATCTTAATAACAGCATTAAAGATTTAAAATTCAATTGTAGCAAAGTCAAAATTTAGCATTGAAAGAATCCTAGGAGGAACATTTCTTTTATTATCTTTGATATATACACTGTATTTCCCACATGGTATTGTCATCACATAATTGCAGCTTTTAGAGTTGGTATATATTAAGTCTGAGTTCTAACATCCAAAATATTTTTATGTTTCATTACATCTAGAATACCATCTTCCAGACTTGGAAGATCTCCATAAAACTGTAGTTATTTGTAAATAGTTACAGAACTCTGCTGCTATTCACAATTTGATAGAAGTGGACTAGTAGACTGATTGTTGGTGTGTGTGTGTGTACATATGTACAGATACATGCATAGAGAGTAGCAAGATACATATAATAGGCTGAATTTTATGATTCATTTTCAGTGTATATGTGAATGTGTGTGTTTGTGTGTGAGAGAGAGATTGATAGGGGGAGACAGAGAGAGAGAGAGACAGAAAGGAAAGGAGGGAAGGAGGAATAAGGGAAAGAATATGAGTATGAATGATGAGGGAATTTAATTCCTATCTCTTGAAGCTTTTTTGCACTTTGGTCCTCCTACACAAATGGCTCTTTTTCCCTTTATTTTGTCCACGTTTTTGCTCTTTAATTTACTCCTATACTTTCATCTATCCACAGTACTTGAGTTACTCTAATGGTATCTAGACCTCATCTCTACCTAATCTCTATCATTTTTACTTCAGTCCATTTCTTTCCCAATTCTTTCATCCACCTAATTGTTTTCAACTTACAATAAAATGATAGTTTGCCAAAAAGAGTTTGCCTTCTTTTTCTTTTATTCTTCCTATCTGCTAATGTAGGGACTATTTCTCTGTTTTTCTCTTTCAGTACCATCCTCACCCCCTAATCTCATGTTTTTTGGTCACTTGCATTCCAGTGATTCCAAACCTATGTAGCAAACCAACTCAACAAACCTTGGTGACTTGATAAGACTCCACAACTGGCTGATGAACATGAACAAATAAGTAGGTCAATGAGCAACTACAAAAGCAGTGGGACCTCAGTGGTGAAAACCATCAAGTGCCACCACAGGATTTTCCAAATGATTGCATTGAACTTTGTCCTGTGTATCGCTGCTCATTCCCTTTGCTTCTTCTTTTTTTATAATTTATTTTGGTATCATTAATCTACAATTACATGTGAAATATTATGGTTATTAAACTACCCCCTTCATCAGGTCCCCCCACCAACCCCATTACAGTCACTGTCCATCAGTGTAGTGAGATGCTATAGAATCACTACTTGTCTTCTCTGAGTTGTACAGCCCTCCCTGTGCCCCCCCCAACATTACATCTACTAATGGTAATGCCCCTTTTTCGCTCTTATCCCTCCCTTCCCACCCATCTTCCCCAGTCCCTTTCCCTTTGGTAACTATCAGTCCATTTTTGGGTTCTGTGAGTCTGCGGCTGTTTTGTTCCTACAGTTTTTTTCTTTGCTCTTATACTCCACATATGAGTGAAATCATTTGATACTTGTCTTTTTCAGCTTGGCTTATTTCACTGAGCATAATACTCTCTAGCTCCATCCATGTTGTTGCAAATGGTAGGATTTGTTTTCTTCTCATGGCTGAATAGTATTCCATTATGTATATGTACCACTTCTTCTTTATCCATTCATCTGCTGATGGACACTTAGGTTGCTTCCATTTCTTGGCTATTGTAAATAGTGCTGCGATAAACATAGGGGTACATATGTCTTTTTCAAACTGGGCTGTTGCAGTCTTAGGGTAAATTCCTAGGAGTGGAATTCCTGGGTCAAATGGTATTTCTATATTGAGTTTTTTGAGGAACCTCCATACTGCTTTCCCCAACGGTTGAACTAATTTGCATTCCCACCAGCAGTGTAGGAGGGATCCCTTTGCTCCACACCTCGCCAACATTTGTTTTTGTTTGTGTTTTGGATGTTGGCCATCCTCACTGGTGTGAGGTGATATTTCATTGTGGTTTTAATCTGCATTTCTCTGATGATTAGCAATGTGGAGCATCTTTTCATGTACCTGTTGGCCATCTGAATTTCTTCTTTAGAGAAGTGTCTATTCATGTCCTCTGCCCATTACTTAATTGGATTATTTGCTTTTTTTTTGTTGAGGTGCGTGAGTTCCTTATATATTTTGGATGTCAACCCCTTATCAGATACATCATTTATGAATATTATGAATATCTTTATTATGTCCCTCCTTCTGGTGAATCCCATACTGTAGGATGTCTTTTTGTTCTACTGATGGTGTCCTTTGCTGTACAGAAACTTTTCAGCTTGATATAATCCCACTTGTTCATTTTCGCTTTTGTTTCGCTTGCTCGGGGAGATATGTTCATGAAGAAGTCGCTCATGTATATGTCCAACAGATTTTTGCCTATGTTTTTTTCTAAGAGTTTTATGGTTTCATGACTTACATTCAGGTCTTTGATCCACCTTGAGTTTACCTTTGTGTATGGGGCTAGACAGTAGTCCAGTTTCATTCTCTTACATATAGCTGTCCAGTTTTTCCAACACCAGCTGCTGAAGAGGCTGTCATCTCTCCATTGTATATCCAAGGCTCCTTTATCAAATATTAATTGACTGTATATGTTTAGGTTAATGTTTGAATTTTCTATTCTGTTCCACTGCTCTGTGGGTCTGTTCTTGTGCCAGTACCAAATTGTCTTGATTACTGTGGCTTTGTAGTAGAGCTTGAAGTCAGGGAGATTAATTCCCCCTGTTTTATTCCTCCTTCTCAGAATTGCTTTGTCTATTCGGGGTCTTTTGTGGTTCCATATGAATTTTAGAATTATTTGTTCCAGTTCATTGAAGAAAGCTGTTGGTAGTTTGATAGAGATTGCGTTGAATCTGTAGATTGCTTTAGGTAGTATAGCCATTTTGACAATATTTATTCTTCCTAGCCAAGAGCATGGGATGCATTTCCATTTGTTAATGTCCTCTTTAATTTCTCTTAGGAGCGTCTTGTAGTTTTCAGAGTACCGGTCTTCACTTCCTTCGTTAGGTTTATTCCTAGGTATTTTATTCTTTCTGATGCAATTGTGAATGGAATTGTTTTTCCGATTTCTCTTTCTGTTAGTTCATCATTAGTGTATAGGAAAGCAAAAGATTTCTGTGTGTTAATTTTGTATCCTGCAACTTTGCTGAATTCAGATATTAGGTCTAGTAGTTTTGGAGTGGAGTCTTTAGGGTTTTTGATGTACAATATCATGTCATCTGAAAATACTGACAATTTGACTTCTTCTTTACCAGTCTGGATGCCTTGTATGTCTTTGTTTTGTCTGATTGCCGTGGCTAGGACTTCCAGTACTATGTTGAATAACAGTGGAGATAGTGGGCATCCCTGTCTTGTTCCCGATCTTAGATGAAAAGCTTTCAGCTTCTTGCTGTTAACTATGATGTTAGCGGTGGGTTTGTCATATATGGTCTTTATGATGTTGAGGTACTTGCCATCTATACCCATTTTTTTGAGAGTTTTTATCATGAATGAATGCTGAATTTTGTCAAATGCTTTTTCAGCATCTATGGAGATGATCATGTTTTTTTTTTCTTCTTTTTGTTGATGTGGTGGATGATGTTGATGGATTTTCGAATGTTGTAACATCCTTGCATCCTTGGGATCAATCCCACTTGATCATGGTGTATGATCCTCTTGATGTATTGTTGAATTCGGTTTGCTAATATTTTGTTGAGTATTTTTGCATGGATGTTCATCAGGGATATTGGTCTGTACTTTTCTTTTTTGGTGATATCTTTGCCCAGTTTTGGTATTAGAGTGATGCTGGCTTCATAGAATGAGTTTGGAAGTATTCCCTCTTCCTCTATTTTTTGGAAAACTTTAAGGAGAATGGGTGTTATTTCTTCTCTATATGTCTGGTAGAATTCAGAGGTGAATCCATCAGGTCCCGGGGTTTTGTCCTAGAGTAGTTTTTTGATTACGGATTCAATTTCGTTGCTGGTAATTGGTCTGTTTAGTTTTTCTGTTTCTTGCTTGGGCAGACTTAGAAGGTTGTATTTTTCTAAGAAGTTGTCCATTTCGTCTAGGTTTTCCAGCTTGTTAGCATATACATTCTCATAATATTCTCTTATAATTCTTTGTATTTCTGTGGGGTCCGTCATTATTTTTCCTTTCTCATTTCTGATTCTGTTTATGTGTGTAGATTCCCTTTTTCTCTTAATGAGTCTGGCTAGGGGTTTATCTATTTTGTTTATTTTTTCAAAGAACCAGCTCTTGGTTTTACTGATTTTTTCTATTGTTTTATTCTTCTCAATTTTATTTATTTCTTCTCTGATCTTTATTATGTCCCTCCTTCTGGTGAATTTGGGCCTCATTTTTTCTTCTTTTTCCAATTTCAGTAATTGTTTCTTTAGACTATTCATTTGGGATTGTTCTTCCTTTTTTAAATAGGCCTGTATTGCAATATACTTTCCTCTTAGAACTGCCTTTGATGCGTCCCACAGAAGTTGTGGCTTTGTTTTGTTGTTGTCGTTAGTCTCCATATATTCTTTGATTTCTGTTTTGGTGTGGTCGTTAACCCATTGATTAATTAGGAGCATGTTATTAAGCCTCCATTTATTTGTGAGCCTTTTTGATTTCTTTCTAAAATTTATTTCTAGTTTTATACCTTTGTGACCTCAGAAGTTGGTTGGTAGGATTTCAATACTTTTGAATTTACTGATGTTCTTTTTGTGGCCTAATATGTGGTCTATTCTGGAAAATGTTCCATGTGCACTTGAGAAGAATGTGTGTCCTGTTGCTTTTGGGTGCAGAGTTCTGTAGATGTCTGTTAGGTCCATCTGTTCTAGTGTGTTCTTCAGTGCCTCTGTGTCCTTACTTATTCTCTGTCTGGTTGATCTGTCCTTTGGTATGAGTGGTGTGTTGAAGTATCCTAAAATGAATGCGTTGCTATTTCCTCCTTTAATTCTGTTTGTATTTGTTTCACATATGCTGGTGTTCCTGTGTTGGGTGCATATATATTTATAATGGTTATATCTTCTTGTTGGACTAAACCCTTTATCATTATGTAATGTCCTTCTTTATCTCTTGCTACTTTCTTCGTTTTGAAGTCTATTTTTTCTGATACAAGTACTGCAACACCTGCTTTTTTCTCTTTGTTGTTTGCATGAAATATCTTATTCTATCCCTTCACTTTTAGTCTGTGTATGTCTTTGGGTTTGAGGTGAGTCTCTTCTAAGCAGTATATAGATAGGTCTTGCTTTTTTATCCATTCTGTTACTCTGTGTCTTTTCGTTGGTGCATTCAGTCCATTTACAGTTAGGGTGATTATCAATAGATATGTACTTATTGCCATTGCTGGCTTTAGATTCGTGGTTACCAAAGTTTCAAGAGTTGCTTCTTTACTATCTAACAATGTAACTTAACTTTCTTGTTAAGGTATTGTAAAAACCATCTGATGTTTCTTTATTCCTCTCCCTTCTTATTCTTCCTCCTCCATTCTTTACATTCTAGGTGTTTTATTCTTTTCCTTTAGTTAGTATTTGGATGGTCTTTTTTCTTTGCTATGATTTTATTTTCTGGTGACATCTTTTTAGTCTTAGGAGTGCTTCCCTCTAGAGCAGTCCCTTTAAGATATCCTGTAGAGGTGGTTTATGGGAGGCAAACTCTCTCAGCTTTTGCTTGTCTGGAAATTGTTTAATCCCTCTGTCATGTTTAAGTGATAATCATGCTGGATTCAATATTCTTGGTTCGAGGCCCTTCTGTTTTATTATGTTAAATATATCATGCCATTCTCTTCTGGCCTGTAAGGTTTCTGTTGAGAAGTCTGATGATAGTCTGATGGGTTTTCCTTTGTTGTTGATCTTTTTTCTCTCTCTACCTTCCTTTAATACTCTGTCTTTATCTTTGATCTTTGCCATTTTAATTATTATGTTTCTTGGTGTTGTCTTCCTTGTGTCCCTTGTGTTCGGAGATCTGTGGGCTTCCGTGGACTGCGAGACTATTTCCTTCCACAGTGAGGGAAAGTTTTCAGCAATTATTTCTTCAAAGACACTTTCTATCCCTTTTTCTCTCTCTTCTTCCTCTGGTACTCCTATAATGCGAATATTGTTCCATTAGGATTGGTCACACAGTTCTCTTAATATTCTTTCATTCCTAGAGATCCTTTTATGTCTCTCTGCCTTAGCTTCTCTGTATTCCTGTTCTCTGATTTCCATTCCATTAACAGTCTCTTGCATCTCATCCAGTCTGCTGTTAAGCCTGTCGATGGCTTGTCTGATTTCTGCGTTGTCTTTCCTCACTTTCCTCACTTCCTCCCTCATCTCTTGCACATTTCTCTGTAGATCCCTCAGCATGGTTATGACTTTTATTCTGAATTCTTTTTCATGAAGACTGTGCATTTCCATCCCTTCAGGCTCCCTCTCTGGGGTTGTCTGGTTGATTTTAGTCTGGACCATATTCCTCTGTCTTTTCATGGGTAAAGAAGTGGTTGCTGCTAGTTGCCACGTGTATCAGCTGGGTTCTTTAAGACTTTAAAAAGAAAAAAGAAAAAAAAAGAAAGAAAGAAAGAAAGAAAGAAAAGAAAACAAAAGAAAAAAGAAAGAGAAGATAATACAAAAATCCAAACTAAACAAAACAAAAAACAAAACAAAGCAACAAAAAAGAAAAAAAAGAAAACGCCCACTTGGAGTAGATTTGTGGGGATGCTGTAGGTGGCGCTGTTGTTCCGCAGCCATGGCTGCATCGGTCCGCAGGGCCCTTTATATCTCTGGCCGGGGTGGGAATGAAGGGGAGGCTGTTGATCTCTGTGAGAAGTCTAAGTGCGGCCACCCTTTCCCAGTTGCCAGCTAAGGGGTCCGAAACCCCCCAGGACTCCCAGCCTGCTGGGCTGAGTGTGCCAGGGCAAGCCGGCTCCTCCACTGGGCTCCTGTCTCATTAAGACCATTGAAAAAAGCGCGCGCTTTTCTTTTTTTTTGTTACTTCCCGGGAGCCGGCTGCAAGCACCCTGGCCCATTCCCTGCTCAGATCCTGCACCCTCTGTCTCTCCAATCTCCGCTACACCGCGGGATGTGTGTCAGCGCTCCCTGCGCAGATCACCGGGGTGGGTTATTTCACGGGGTGTACTTTCACTCCCTCCCGGCTCTGCATCCTCTCCTCCTGCCTGTGCACTGGGGTAGGTGAGTGCTTGGGTCCCACCGGGTCGTGGCTCCGTATCTTACCCGCCTCTCCATGTGCCATGTCCTCTCAAGCATAGCTGCACGCTGTGCACTTTCCTGTTTATTCTGGTTTCTCTTTTAGGAATAGTTGTATTTGCTGTATTTTCATAGATATATATAGTTTTGGGAGGAGATTTCTGCTGTCCTGCTCACGACGCCATCTTCCCCTCCCTTTGCTTCTTAGTAGTTCTGATCTCATCCTCCCTTTATTGGTTATTGTGAGCTGAGTCTCTGAGGTCTTGATATCCTCTTTGGTTGAGTTTCCCTCACATAGATTTAGCTGCTATGGCGAACCTTTCTCTCCCAGACTCTGCCTTCTCCTTTCCACCCCATTCCCCTTACTCATCTTTTGCAGTGCATTTCACAGCTATTCAAATTCCCTGAGGATTAAAGCATAGGAAGTATAATAAGGGAACCCCACTGTACTGTGGAGTAGGGGAGATACTATTTCCTAGAAGACTGTGTATCTTGTCAGATCCAACTTGGTATTTTTAAAAACTGTCTCCTCACACAGAAGCAGCTTGTAGGCATTCTATAAAAAGAGTGTGTAAGTCTCACTCTAGTACCTCAAAAGATCATTCTCAGGATATCCCTGCTACCATTTCAAACCTACTTTGCTATCCTTGTGTTTCCTTTGTTCCTATTGTTTGAATTCATTTGTTGTCTTCTTGCCTGGATCTTTTGGACAGATGCTTTGTGCATAACTATAGTTTGATTATTTATTGCAGTGTCACCACTAACATTAACTTTAGAATTTCCTAAACTCTACATTCTACCCACTGAGGTCAATCCCATTACAATGCTGAGACACAAGTGCAGCTCCCAGAACCCAACCCAAATTAGATGCAGAGAGTTCAGACAGGTTCCATGAGATGGGCCTTCATGTATGTTCAATTTTTTTTGCTACTACGATTACATTGCATCATGAGTAATTAGCAATGGGGCAGAATCATTAAGACTTTAGACTTTGGAGTCAAACAAACCTAGATTTTATTACAAAATCTGCAACTGAAAAGCAGTGTGTTTTTGAGTAATGTGCTGCTCTGAGTTTGATTTTTTCCAGTGATAAAATGGACATGATAACTGTACCAGCCTCATAGGCTTATTATGGGCTTAAGGTGCTTAGGACATTGCCTAGAACATAACAAGTGCTTAATAAATGATCATTATCATCTTCATTTCTACTCAAATTGGTGAGATTTGGTTTGTAGCAGTAAATGGAAATTTTAGGCCCAAGTAGCCGATCCACGCATTTTCTACCTTATGTTAAAATCTGGGTAAATTTTATTTTCCCAGATCCATCTCTTCTATGATGATTCTGGTTTTGTTCTTATAAAGTAATATAAATAACCAAAACAACAAAAATGTGAAGAAATATTTTTCATCCTGAAAATGGAAACCACTGTACTTGTATAAATTCAGAGCTTACATTCTATAGATTGGGGGTAAAGGGAGGTCTGTATGTATGGGCTTTATTGCTGCTACCTGGAACTATGAAGCTTCACCTGAAAAAGACAGATGATAGTCAAACAAGAATCATAAAGTTTAGGAGAATCTGGGAGAATGCTGTGCTGAAAGGAGGAACATAACCATAAAATAAACCATTAATGTTTACTTCAGGCATGGCATTTTCATTCTGGTTCTTCTCCAAGGTAAAGCTTTCTAATTCTGCCGAATTTCACTTGGGTAAGTTTGTATGTTGCAATTTGGCACTGCACTATATGGTGGGGGAGGGGCGGGCAGGTAGCCAGTTCCTGTGATCTCTTCTTTCCTGATCTTTCCAAGAGAAAATTCCCCTTGTGCTCATTGACCTAAAAATGAAGTGCTGGTAAGTAAATAGTACCTCCCAGGGAATGCTTCACACACACAGTTTTGTTTTAATGATATGCTTACTACCCGAATCTGAGTCATAGGCCTTTCTTTATGGCTCTCAACCACCATGATTCTGAATCTGCTTACTCCAAACACCTGGGTACAGAGGTAGCCAGAGCTATTTTAGGGGATAATTTCCTGTGCTGCCGCTTGGTCCTACTATATTAAACAGTTCCTCTGCTTAGAATGAACAGAATCCTGTAATCATAAGGGGTTTTAGAGAGCACCATGTTCAGCATTTCTCTGTGTTCCAAAGTAATGCAATTATCCCAGGAAATGGCTATGTGAAAAAAAGGAAGAGGGGATTCCGTGGTCAGATAACTGAATTAAACATTTTTAACATTTTTATCATTAGATCCTTATCACCTTTACTAAGGTAAGGGAACTGTGAATCTCAAAAACAAAAACAAAAAATGCATTGGAGTATGTAGCATTTCTGAGATTTCACTACAAGACTTGCTTTAGCATCTTTGAACACACAAGCATTATGCAGAATATTTTAGAAATAGCATTGTGGTTCCACCACTTCATTTTACAGGTAAGGAAAAAGTTGCCACGGTCAAGACAAAAGCCTGTCAGTTTAATTAAAATTCTGTTTCAAAACACTGCAAACTTGCCAGAATTGGCAGGGGTACATAGGCAATTCATCTTCCTGTTTGCCCTCATCACTGTTAGCCCTTTCATGCTCCCTGTGCCTTTTCTCCCTTTCCAACCAATGTTCTATTCAACCTCATATAGATTGTGTTGCCCCCCCAAGTACCCAATGCCTGTCACCGTTTGTTTCTCTAATGGAGAAGAGCAGCCCAGAACTCCCATTTCTTTGTCACTGACTGATCTGGGACCTTGTCATACTCATCACTCTTCACGTGCTCATCTTTTTCAGTGGAACACTAATAGTGGTACACTGGGAGTGACATAGAGTCATTTCATGTTTTAACCTGTTTCTTTGATTGTACACTTACAATGAATATAGTATTGTGTCTTTCCTTATATTTCACAACAGTGGTATTAAGATTTAGGATTAATTGCTTTTGATTTTGCATTTAAATGCAAGGTGGATCTTTACTGTGTTTAAGAATATGGACATGCCTAACAGATGGTAGGAAGGATGAGTGACAGTTCAGATAAGGAAGAACTAATGCTTTCTCCATCTCAAGTACAAGAAATCAGACACTATTATGGTTAAAGGGAAAATTGTATATTGAAGTCTCTCTCTGTATATATACACTGTTGTTCTAGACCTTTCTGATCTGAGAGCACAAATGGCAAGGTTAAAGCATCGTCAATACATCTAATGCACCTGCACCCTCTCCTACATATTGCAGACGTAAAGCTCTGTCTTCTTTCAAACCAAGGCATCCCTCTCTACGTCCATCAAAAGTCAGCGTGGCTTCCAGGCCATGGCAGAAGGGAATGGAAAAACCTATCATACTATACATACAAGCATACATCCACATTAAATCAACCCCTCATGAGAGAATAAAATCTTGGTGACTGTGACTACTGGCCCAAAAGAGGTCTTCTATACTCAAAATCTTTGAAGTACTCTAACATATCACTTAGTGTTTTTACCTCACTGTTTGATACATGATCCTCAAAATTTTGATCCATGGACTTTGGAGGTCCCAATATAATTTTGAAAGGCTGGTTGAGTGAAAACTATTTTTAAATTGAAACCAAGGTATTATTTGCTTTCTCACTGTATTGGCAATTGCACTGATGGTGCAAAGACAATAGTAAGGAAAATTGTTGGAATGTTAACACAATTCATGATGGTAATGCAAAACTGTTAGTAGTAGTCATATTTTTTTAACATCATGTATTTGAATGAAAAAAGAAAAAAAAAGCCAGTTCATCTAACAGTATCTTTGATGAAGTAGTATAGATTATAATTTTTATAATGTCCTTTGAATAAACATATTTTTAATATTCTCTGTGATGAAACTTAAGTATGCATAAAGCATTTTTGTTGCAAACTGAAGTGTGACCTTGTATTAAGTAAAAGGGTTTCTGTGGTTGGTTGAGTTGCAAGTTGAACTATTTTTTCATTTAGGACCGTGTTAATGTGAAAGTTTGATTGACAGTTAAACTAGAATTATTGAGTATTTGGCATATATTTCTCAAAAATAAAGTGACTTGTCACTTCAAGAAAAGCAACTATTTTATATTTCTATTTGTTGCCAGTGATCAAATTTGAGCTTTTAAGTCAAAACAAAATTTCAATAATCTTTTTATTCCATCACAAGCTTGATGACTTCCCAATACTTAATTTTCTGATGAGAATAGTGGTGATTTTAACAAATGTAATTGGCACTGTATAATTAAATTTTTCAATTATTTGAAGATGTACATAATTGCACCATTGTCTTGGGACTCAGATTGTGTTCACATTACAGTTGTAGATCCTACTAGCTATCTAAGATGCAACATGCAATTTAGCCTCAATTTCAACTCCCCATCCATAAAATGGATCTAATGTACTCCCTTTTCAGCAAGTTTATGAATATTAAATGGAATAATATATGTAAAGGTAATAACACATTGTAGGAACTTATTAAATTTTATCACTCTTCTTATTAATATAAGTAATTGTGATAACCATACCTGTTTCATAGGATCTTTTGGAGATTAAGTAATAAAATAAAGGGTAATGTCTCAAAGAGTGTTAGAGTCTTTATTTCTCTTCTCCTCTTTGTCCATCCTTCCCAACTCCAACTTAAAAATAAAATACACACTCTGTAACAGAGTCCTGAGTAACATTCCAGTATCTGAGTAATAGATCCATTCAGGAAAACAGAAACTATACCTGTTGTTTTAACAAAGAAGATGTGCTAGAAAGGATAAACAGCTGTTGGAGAGCTAGAAGAGAAAAAAAGGACCCTTGAGTTTATACAGAGGTAGTGACCACAGGAAGCAGCTCCACTCTTAGGGCTTGGGTATCAATGGAAGAACTGGGCTTACTAGGGGCTTGGAAGAGAGACCCTGTGGTTTTGATGTCCATGCATCTTGGAGGTGGTGCTATGAAGCCAGTGTTGGTATCTGAGGAGCACTGGAGGGGATGCCAGCAGCTGAGTGCTGGCACCTTTAAGAGGACAGAATGAGCTGGTTTGGATGAGCTTGAAAAATCTGTAGACAGAAACTGATACCTGCTAACAGAGTGAAGGATAATTGCTGAGGCAGTGCTGGCAGTGAAGGAACATGAAGGAGTAAGCCCCCCTCTCCCTTCATCCTGTTCCTTACCCCTCCACCCCCATGTCTCTCCAGTGCCACCTGTAGTGAATTTAGCAGAAAGCCAGCTGGCAACAAAGAAATGTGGTGTGCAGAGACCCAGCCCCCAGATCTCAAGGCAGAATATAGAAGCTGGTTTGGGGGCTATGAGACAATAGCTTAAAAACTGACAAAAATCCTTACCTGGCCTCTATTGAGAGGGAAATTAGAGCAGCCGTCTTTGTTCAAAGTCTATATCTGAAGTGAACTTATGAAGAGGACATGAGATGTATTATTTGATGGGCCCAGTGGACTCATTTTCATATCTAGTTTTAGGGAAGGGACACTCATTTGTGCCATCCAGTACAATTGTAATTACTATTTTTGTAGAAATAGAAATCCAGAAAGCTACCAGGAGAATGAAGCAACATAATTTGTTCTAAAGTGACTAATTTAAAATTGATCACTATGACAAGCCTCCTTAAGCTTGAGATGTTTCACACAATCATGTTTTCAGCATTTTCATTAATGTAATTTGCATAACCAAGATTTTATTTAATTTTTTTGTTCAAAAGTCTACTGTTCTGAAACCAACATGGCTATTGAAAGGATAGACTTGGGCTAGTGAATAAATGTGATTTCACTATATTTCATGTGATTACAGTGTAATTTCTTGCAATAAATTTGACTTGTAAGGTTTGTGTGTATGTGTAAGAAAGAAAAGTGTCTAAGAATAACGATTAAAATTGCTAAATTTTTGCAATAGAGCATAATAATACCCAGTAAATTTTATGAATGAGTTTTCAGTTTGCAAGATTGTCAAGGCTAGAAAAAATATAAATGTGTGCGTATATATATATATATAATTATTATGAAAAACGTGTTTTTCATAATTAAAGTGACTAAGCACAATGAATAAATATTTCAGTATCTTATAATAGTTTTATTTTATGCATTCATCTTTTTAGAAAGAGATCCACAAGCATCTTAAAAACAGAAAAGCCATAACACTTAAATTCTTTTTCTTTCTCCAACACACTTGCTATAACTTCATTGCTCTTAGAAGACTTCCTCTCATAATCTATATTATATACTGATATTTAGATCATTTATTTAGAAACAGATTGACTAAAATTAATCAGTTTGATATGGAAGTTGTTATATACCCTATTTTTTATTTTCTTATATCTATTTAAGAATTTCCACTGACTTACAAAAACAAATATTAATGAAGCTCATTATCTACAAATACAAGCAATAGTGTTATCATGGATGGGTACATCAGATGGAATTGTGTCTGCAGCCTGGAAATATGTACATGATTTTTTTTTTCAGAATAAGGCAAAAGCAGCTAAATGGAAAATGACATGAGGAATTTGAGATGAGCACTATTGAAGGAGCAAGTTGTTTGTTTGTTTCCCAAGAGGTTTTTTTTTTTTCATTTCATTTAGGGAATCCGTTGGAGATGGTTTCAAGATGTAGAACCCTTATATGTGATGTGTCCTAAATGAAGCTGGAGCATCCACGCTGAAATTGCTTCATATTGTGGTAAGATAAAGTGATTCTTAATATGTTGGCCTTTGGACAATGTGATGAGAAATGCGTGTGTTTAGTGGTGGGGGGAAGGATTTATATAAACATTATGAAGATTTGTAACTGAATATATAAGCTTGAGATTCAAAACACGTTTTTTTTTATTGTTTTGCAATGATTATTTTCTGGCTCTTTAGGCATTCTTCTTAAATGATAGGGAACTAAAATTTGTTATTATTAATCTATTATTTATGTTAGTGAATAAGTGGACACAACAGCCCCAAGAGGTAGGTGTTATTACCCTCACAGTACAGATGTGAAAAATGGAAGTTCAAAGAAATAAAACCTTGCCCAATATGCAGCTAGTAAAAGGCACACTATTGATTTCACTCTACGTTCTACTTTTCTATTGCCATGCTACCTCTAGCGTTTGTGGTAAGGAAAGAGCCAAAGGATTAAAATGAGTTGAAGGCAAGACCCTCAGGAGTTAAACTGTCATGTAGAAAAGTTCTAATTGCCTTCCCTCAGATAGAAAAAGAAAGTAAAGGAATTTCCTTTATATTCTCACTATTCTTGAAAAGAGGAAGATTTCTATAAGTCATTGACTAGTTACACAGATGATGGTGCTTCAAAGACATTGAAAGTTATAGAAAAACTGACATAGGAAAATGGGTGCTATAATTTTCCCATGCACCTTCACTATAAAATGAAAATCTGTAGTAGGCTTCCTCTATACAAATATCCTGCTGTGGCCAAAAACAGGTTTAATGAAACTGGTACCAATCCTTCCTTTATGGCTAACTGGTATATGACTCAAGCAACTTGGGTATCATTTCATTCTTGTGTTAACTTGTATCATGGAGTCATTGCAAGATTCTGTTGAAATAAGAGAGAATGTATAGACAGTAGCTATAATTCTGCCTGGCACACAGTAGATATTCAACAAATGGAAGCCGTATCAAAAACCTTTTGATATAACAGCTATTAAAATATAAGCCATGGTGCTGTTGTAGGTCTATCCATTAAAATTTTAATTAAAGAAATGTTTATGTGAAAGATTCTCTCCATTCAGTATTATGTAAACTTAGTCTTGAATGCATTTTCTTTATGTAGAACATATTTGTTTGGGGCTATTGCAGATTGCTGATTGGGGGCATTAGTTTATAGGTACAACATGGGCTCTTTTGTCCCTGGGACTCAACAGTAGCATTGCATTTAGTTAATTTAGCAATCTTACCTGAAAAATTTCAAACAGATTTTCCCTAATGACTGTAAGCCAGATACCCGCTCTGTCCCTGTAAGTCAGATTTACTTGGGTTATATAACAATGACAATTTGGAGGCTGCAAAGCATTTTTTCAGCAGCCTTCATGCTCAGTCTTGCTTATATGTTGGTGATAATCAGCAACATTTCTGTAGGAGCAGATACTGTGCCTACAGTTGAAGATTACATTTTAACTTCCTATATTATGAAATGGGGAAAAAAATCAGCCAACTCTCAATGTGAGAAGCCTTTAACATCCTGGAGTTCCAATGTGTTTTCACTTTTTTTATGGTAAAGTAAAAGCCTATAAAATTAAAGAATGCAGTGAAAATATTAAGCTAGAATCTCTAACATAAATAGACAAAGGCTCTCCCAGAGCACCATGGGAAAGGAATCTAAGCCATTCTTTACTTAAACTACTTTCAATTAGTTTACATTCTGAAAACACCTGCAAAATTGTCCCTGTCCTTTCTATGCTGTATTCCTTCTGAATTCAAGAGTTTTGCATTTGGATAGAAGTTCCTAAACGAACAATCCCAAATTCCCACTTTACATCCAGCTTTTTGGGGAATAAAATTTTTGTTGCTTAGGGCCTCATTTCTCTTTGCCTTTTCTCTGCAATAACACTGTATTTGCTTCATGTGTTATTAACTCTGAGATAGTGAGTTACTTAAACTCTTTTGATGTCAGTATTCACATTGTAGTATAAGGATGATAGCTGTTAGATTGCAGACATTTAAAGATACAAAGAATATGTGTAAATCAGCTACTCTTTGTAACATTGCTGATGATCTTAAATGGTAGCTATATGTTTAGATCTGACAGTAGGTTTGATAATATGTGACTCCCAAATATTTATCAAGAACTCTTTGTAATCTTCTAGGATAAGGACAAAATTGATTAATAAGATTGGGGTGACTCATGAAGGGGAGAGGGTTGTTTCAAAGGAAGCCTCACCTTGGACATAAGTGCCTAACCAAGAAAATAAGCAGTTTATCACTAAGTATTAGGCCAAGGAAAACAGACTTTTATCTTACATTTGTTCATATTACCTGTGTAGTAATGTTGCTTTATCATGAGCTTCTTCATATTTGTATCTGTAGACCAATAGTTCTCAAGCTTTAAAATGTTTACAATGACCTGGAGAGCTTATTAAGTATATTAGATAAAGGATATTGTTCTCAGGATCTTGCTTCTATAGGACAGGTTGGGGGTTGGGTCCTATAGATCCATATTTTATACATGATTATTTAGAATAAAGGTAATCTGGGTATACACCACTAACTTGGGCTTAATATTTTCCACTTTGGGGCTTTATATTTTATGCAATCTAATTGTGGAGCTTTATTGTTATAGGTCAAACTGAACAACTTCTTCCAGTAACTGTTAAGATAAATAACTAAGATACAGATAAGCTTCAACAATGATTCTTTATACTTATTTGGCAAAAGAGTAATTTGGCAAAGATTTTTATTCCATGAATATATAAGAGGTTGGTAAGACAAATAAGTAAAAATAAATAAATAAATAAATAAATAAATAAATGTCCTAGTTAATAACAGCAGGATTCTGCTTTGGCTAATAATGCTTACTGAAAACCTTCTAATAATCAATTGCTTTCAGATGCATTAGCTCATCAAATTTGCACTCTAGTCCTTCTCAGTAGTTAATATGCCCATTCTATAGATTAATAAAAATAGATTTATAGATGTTACTGGCTCATAAGTTACAAAGTTAGGGAGTGGCAGGGCCAGGACTCAATCTTGGCAATCAGTCATTATGCAACGGGTACAGCTGCTTCCTAATCCCAAGATAATTCAATTTTCTAGTCATGAAAGGTTTTGCATAAGCACATATGGGAACAATATGTACTGGTTTTGTTTAAACTCCTGAACACTTAATTTACCATCACCTGCTTAATTAGACTTAGAAAGGCAATAGTAGAGTAGAACTATTTCATCTGTTTTATAATATTACTCAAAAAGAAAATTTCTGAAAAAATGTGTCAGGTATCTTCTACAAATTCTTATTTTTCACCAATGTCCTTGTTGACTTTAGCCATTCTGCTGAGTGAACATTCTCTCTCAGTTAAGTCAACTGTCAGAGATTTTGCCCAGCTCAATAGCTGGGAACAAGATCTTTAAAATATATGTGTGTGTATGTATGTGTGTATGTTAGAATCTTATGGATGCAGTATTCTCTTGGCTTCATAATCTAGTCTTGAGGTATTATTTAGCTGCAATTCTGCTACAGAGAATGCTGCCTACCAAATGACTGGTTTGGCTATTATTGGCACTCTGGTACCCAGCCTGAGGTCCCTTGGCTCTTTATCTTGCCCCT
The DNA here is from genome assembly GCA_032199065.1 of Smutsia gigantea. Classification (NCBI taxonomy): domain Eukaryota; kingdom Metazoa; phylum Chordata; class Mammalia; order Pholidota; family Manidae; genus Smutsia; species Smutsia gigantea. The sequence goes on from JAVSCE010010939.1 coordinate 171,436, forward strand.
TAATACTATGGTCTGTGCACCTTCTGACCAGCAGTGCATGCTTAGTATGTGCCTTAAAATGTCTCCTAGTTGGCTGGCTACTACAGCAATAGTATGTTATTGTTCTGTCACTCCCCTGATGCTCCTTCGATGTGTAAGCATACTTGTTAGCACTGTCAACTCACTGGTCTATACATAGTATCTCATTTAATTCCCCTAAACCACTGAGGTGAGTATACTAACTACACATTAGTCACTGACTCAGCCAACATTTACTCAGCATCTCCATTGCACCAGGCATTGCTTTAGGCAACAGAGAAGAGGATATCACTAAGTTCTCCAGTTGCTCACTCTAATAGGGAAGATAAATAAAACACATTAAACAAAAACAAAAACACCATTTAAGTGTACTATAAAACTTAAGTCTTATGGGCAGGGAGCAGAGGAGAAAATTGCTCAGTTTTGTTGGAGTGGGGAGGAGGGGCTAAGATCAAGAAATGTGTTATGGAGATTCTACTTCAATTAAATGTGGAAAGATGAGAAAACAAACTCAGGCACATTAAAGGAGGTTTTTCAGAATGTCACAACTAGTTAATGGCAGAAGAGGTACAGGGTTCATATTCAGGTACTTCTAATGATATAGTCCATGCAATTAGCAGTTCTTGCTTCCATCTGTTGGTTTTGGCTATGTCTGTAACTGAATGCTATTCACAAGTTGGTATCCCTTCCTGTCCTCCATCTTCTCAGCTATTCTATAACTTGGTGGTGGAGATAACATACCAATTCAAGTATTTTTAAAGGAAACAACTTTCAAATCCTCAGCTTCCTTATGGACTCTTAACTAAAAGTGACATTCCAGTCTGCCAGTTCTTCTTTCCCACGAACCCTTTCAAAATTGCTCCTCTTTCACTTTACAAAACAAAGGCATGCTTCTCCATCTCATCCTTACTCTCCAAGATGTACCATCCTGGGTTAGAAACCTCAGTGATGAGCATCAAAGGGAAGAGTCAAGGGTAAAGTGTAGCTTCCTGAGGGCAGTTCCAAGAGAACAAAACTGAGAGGCACAGGAAAGAAATAAAGCAGGGTGGTGGGGGCACCTTATTTCATTCAGATGGCAAACTCGTGGAAATGCTACTGTCTTAATCTACCTATTGTCTACCACTTGATCAGCCTTCCACCCATTCACCTTTACTTGCTTTCCTCTTGAAGATGGAAGCTGAAAATATCTATATACTCAAGGATTCAAGGCACATATATTTATAGCATTTATAAAGTATAAAATAAGACAGAAATTATATGCTCTTGAACTCTACAAACATGCTAAATTTGTATTTGATGTCAACTTTAAAAAGGTGTGGGAGTATATATATTGTGTTTGTGTGTTTGTGTTTCAAAATTATTTCAGAGAAAAATGTATTTGAAGATTTCTCCCAAGTGTAGCTGTTTCTCTTAGGAGTTAATGAAGGAAGGTAGGAGAAGAGGTCTCCACCATTTCCCCAGGATCCCTACTTCCAAGCATTTTCAGGCTTATTGATATTGTTTAATATTTGTTTTTTGGAATAAATACATTATTTATCAAACATTATTTCTATTTAAAAACACATATTACTCAAACATTAGTGTCAACCCTTTAAAGGTAAACATAACCAAGTATTTTGCAATGCTATTATTCTTGTTGATTTTACAATGCTATTATTCTTGTTGATTTTACTACCTCTTTTTTATTGAAGAAATAAATAGATAATGTATAGGCTATTAATTTTATCTGAGTTATAGAAAATTGATGCATATAAGAGGTTTCAGAATATACATACGAAATGAATGAATAAATGAGTGAAAGATTTATCCTAATGTAGAAAACAAAATGATAAAATGGTAAAAGGTTTAGATCTTTCTTGAGAACATGAGGTCAGTTATACTATTTTATGTATAAGTATTTGTCTAGTTTTGAATATTTATTTTCTGATTTGGTGAGCTAATTTTATCTTGCCTGGGTTTATTGCACAGTATTAGATAATTTAATCTAACTGTATCATTACCATGTAAGTGCCAAGAAGGCACTTGTGGTGGTGGTGTTATATGTTGCTCCAAGCTATATCATACCATCACTGAAAAGGAATAAGAGTAAAGCTTGCTTCTTCTCAGTATTGCAGAATGACAGTGAAATTGTGATTGCAGCATAATTAAATCTGTACATCTAGATGCTAATAAATGCCCTGCTGTCTTAGAATTCAAAGGAAGTGTCAGGCCTCTCAGCCTTCTCTGGCGCTGGTCACAATTTCTAAGCTTTTTTTTTATTGCTTTTGTAACTAATAACTATCTTGAGAACTTTCAAGATAATTTTTCCACTTTATTACCCATACTAAACTCCATTACTGAATCAGCTAGTTTTGCTTCAACTATATTTTTTCTTTCCTTCTTTTTATTTTTGTCTCTCTCTCTCTCTCTTTTTTGTGGGAAGGAAGACCGGCAGTGATTTGGGGTGAAGAGGTATATATGAGTGCTCCTTTTAAGATGTATCAGTCAATTTTTTTCTTTTCAGGAGCATTTAGAGCAGGAAGTGCATAAATAAAATTAATTGCATAACTCTAGACACCTGTCAAAATCCTGACATGCTCAGCCCCTATAATTGGCATTGTATATCCAAAGTAAGTTTTGCAAATGGCAGGAGCAGAAGCTGCATGAGAACTGCCAGTTAAATAGGGGCAATCTGCAGTAATGGAAGGTCTGTCAGCTATCCTTTAGAGTTATAGCAGTCAGTAGCCAGAGGTTCACAAACTCATCCTCCCCATTCCTATTTTTTACACATACACACATACAAAGTTTTAAGGCTTGTTCTATGATTTTATTAGCTACCGTAATCTTGTTAAATGTCTTGACATGTAACCAAAGTAAAACAATTATGTCAGTTAAGATAATACTAGTTTCAATGATAAACAAACCCCCAAATGTGTAACAGCTTAAGGATAATAGAATTGTATTTCTTAGTCATTTATAGATAAAAAATAAGGTGGCTGGTACATGATTAACTCTCATTTAAGCAGAGATTCAAAGACTGGGCTACTTGCATCTCATGGCTTGGTGTTTTCAAATAATGTGACTTCTAAGATCACTCTGTTTAGTTTCATTTTAGCTCATAGAAGGGAAAATATACTGGGGTTTTTGTGGGCCAGGCTCACAAAAGTGGTGCATCACATTTTCGTTCATGTTCCATTAGCTAGAACTCACCAAGAAAATGGAAGCGGTAAAATATATATATATATATATATATACTGCTTTTTCTATTTTTTTAGATTGTTAATTACTTTAAAAATTTTTTATATGGAGGTGCATACAATAATATGCTCTACTTCTTTATCTAGATTGGGTTGCAGAGGACTTCAGGTCTTAATAAAGCTAAATACCAGCTTTTAGCTCAGAATGAATTCAGGAGGGTGGGGGTAGAAATGGACTGCAGTCATTCATTCATTTATCCCATACCCATTTATTAAGTACCTTCTATATACCAGATCCTGTATTAAGCCTTAAAGATAGATAAATCAATAAAACAGAACCTCTGCTCTCAAGACCTCACGTGTAAGTGGGAGAAGCAATCCTGAAAACTAATGACTAACTATTATCATAGCTACAATTCTATGAAGGCATAGTTGGTGGAGTGATTACCTCTGCCTAGAGATACCAGGAAAGAGCACATAGAGGAGATACCATTAATCTGGGGCTGCAAGTATGAGTCTGCTCAGAGAGAGGTGAGACTTTAGGGAGCATTAAACCCATGGTCAAATGTGTGAAAATGCATGGCAGCCCAGGGATATGAAAGAACACGACATAAGCAGAAATAGGAAGTTCTTTTGCATTGTCTGGAAAATAGAGGCTTTATAATAGGGTGTTGGGGTCTGGAGAAGCCAGTTTGTGAACAACGACTCCAACCTCAAAGGTGAATAGAAGAGTAAAGTCTTTGAGTGAAGTCCTAGCAGGGGAAAGAGTGAATGATGTCCCTGTACGTCAGGTCATTGTTAACGCTTGGTCTTCAATAGCCCTCTAACCACAGACCAGAAGGCACTCCTCCTCACTCACCCCCATTCTCAATCTTCCTACACCCTAGTACTCCCAGGGAACTATAAAAGGGATAAAGCTACACAAATAGAATTTTCTGAAATAAGACAAGTGCAGGAAAGTTATGAAAAAAAGCAGAGTTTATTGACTTTAAATATAAGTTACCCTTACATAAATATGACAGAGCATGGTGACCTGCTATTGAACAGTCTCTAGCTGGTGGCTTAGTTTCTACCTGGCATCTTGTTTCTTAACATTATATATTCCAGGAAAACAGAATGAACAAAGTCATGGAGATGTGAAATAGTATAATGTGAGTTATAGTATAGAGTATATACTGCTTATAGTATAGTAAAATGTGAGGAGAAAGATGAATTGGAGAAGGAATAATTAAGCAAAAATGAACCATTACTTAAAGATTTGGAAAATTCTCAGCCTATTCATAAGAAAGCACATTTTGGAGAGAACACCAAGGGTATGGCTGGGTAGTCACTGCATGAAGAGGTTATCCATGGAGTTAATCAGCCATCTCAGCAGAAGTGAGAAATAGGAGATGGGATTATATCAGTATCAACACTGTCTTGCCAGTATGTACTAAAGGGAACATAGGCAGATGAAATAAAGGAAGGCTCTTGGACTTCTGGGATCCTATAAAATAAGACAAGAGAGCTATTCACCATGCAACTGTGAATTGGCTTTACCATTCTAGAAAAGGGAAGAATGACCCTGAGAGTGATTCAGAGATCAGCCTGGGGCTTCAGGGGCACAGCTGCCACCATGGCTAATGGGGTGCTTCCACCAAGGGTCCAAGCAATGAGGCAGCTGAGCTAGTGGGAGATGAAGGCTGGGACTGCTACCCAGACTGACCTGGACAGTAGAGCATAAAACAGAGGAGGAGTATCCTCAAGCCTCATAAGGAGTTTTCCTTGCTAGGTTTTGGACTTGCTTGAAACTCTTCACCCCTTTCTTTCTGATGTCTTCCTCTTGGAATGTTAATGTCTATCCTATGTTTGTTCCACGACTGTATTTTGGAAGCACAGAATTGTCTGGTTTCCCAGGTTCACAACTGGAATTTTGCCTCAGGATGAATCATAACTAGAGTCTCACCCATACCTGATTTAGATGATGTTTTTAGATGAGACTTTAAACTTGAAGTTGATGCTGGGATAGGGGGCTATTGCAATGGGGTGAATTGTATTACACACCAGAAGGACATGAATTTTGAGGGGCAAAAGGGAGAATGTTATAGACTGAACACATTCCCCCGAAATCTGTAAATTAAATCGCTTTCATTTTGAGAGTTTTTTTTTTTTTTACAGTTAGACCAGGTAAGGTAATTAAGGCTAATAGAGGTGAATAAGAATAGGCTCCTATTCCAATAAGATTGGTGTTCTTAAAAAAAGAGACAGAGACACCAAGAATGTGTACCCACAAAGGAAAGGCTATATAAGGACATAGTAAGAAGGCGCAATCTAGGAAGATAGTTCTCAAAAACCAAATCTGCCAGAACCTTGATCTTGGATTTATAGCCTGCAGAACTGTGAGAAAATAAATTTTTATTGTTTAAGCCATACTATCTGTGGTGTTTTATTATGGCAGCCTTAGCTGACTAATACAATGTGTTTAAATATAACTGACCAGTTATATAATAATAATATTTATCATGTGTCAGGTAATATATCAAGCCCTATATATATATATAAAGTCTCTTTAATACCCTCAAAAACTCTCAGTGACAGTTATAATTATCACTATTTTACTGATTCAGAAATTCAGGTCAAACAGGAAAGTCACTGTATCTCCAAGCAGTGGAGAGCTCATTAGTATTCCACTATAGTATGTTTCCATGTGACCATCTGCCAAGAGCTTGACTTTTCTGAGTTTTGATTTCACTGTTCATTAAGTGATGATATGTTTTCTGCCCTCTTCAGAGTGTTATTGGCACAGTTTAAATAAAATGACTTATGTAAATCTATCATACGCTCTCCGGTCGTAAATATCTTTATCAGAATAACTATCATATTTTGGTGACATTATATTCCCATTCAAATCAATGATTTTTCACAAGACTTCTCTCAAGACAGTACAACATTATTGTGAAAGTATCTTTTTTTTTTTTAGAATTCTCATACATAGACTTTTGTTCTGATTACTGACTTGTTAGAAAAAGGATTTGAATGTAAGGTGGTCTTCAATGGCATTCTTTTCAGATGGTGGAGGAAGATTGGTTTCCTAACGATTTTATTCCATTTACATTTGAAGGCTATTAATAAAAATATTGTGAAAACTTATTTGTATTGACTAGTTAAAGGGACTGGGGACCCATGAAAGCAATTTATAGGCCTAATATTTGTCTTATTCATGTTGAGTTCCATGCATTTTCCCACTTGCTATCTGTCTTTGTAGAACAGAATACTTAATTTTGTCTAATATGATTCTATTTTTGTACTTTTTAATTGCCTACTAAAACGTAGCATTTTTTTTGTAGTTTCTCCAACAAAGTGCAACTGTCCTTCTTTTCCTGTAACAATAACTTTTGTTGTACTTCAGGTTGAACTTTTTTTCAGCAGCTTTTCTAACTACAGTCAAAGATTTCAATCTCTGGCAAACAACTGAATTGTAAAGTAATCCGTTAAGTTTAACAATAAGAAATATATTTCAAAGATGTTAAAACAATAATGCCGATTAAAAAAAACCACATTGTAATTAACCCCTTTCTGCCTCCAGAACAAAAACTCATTAGCCAGCTTGGTTTAGATTGAGCTGCTGATTGCTTTTTACCAAATAAATGTGAATTCACTCCTCACTGTGCATATTTTGACCTTCATCATTGTGTATATGTAAATATGAAGAATTTAAGTATTCCCATTTTTATGCAAATAAAAGAAGTTTTTTCAGGTGTTTGTATTTATCAAGGTTTAGAAGATTGCATTATTTAACTTTTATATTGCTTCTTCCCTGTTGTCCCAATCTAAATATTTTTCAGTATCTTAACTGTAGGAGAGATTCCATTCCACAAATGAAATAAGAAAAAAAAAATTAGGTCATATAACAGAGTACATTACCAAGAGCCCTTTTTAGCACAGAATGGTTTGACATTTCCATGTCTGAGATCACTAGTAAGGATTAAAAAAAAAAAGTGGTATGCTGTTATCCCATTTGAATGTCTTCATAACTGTAAAGCTATTGGGGTATTTGAAAAACAAGAATTCTTTATCATGTATAACATGTTTAATCCCTTCTTTAATGCCAGTTGCTGAAAATATCTCCTAGGAATTTGTAGGTCACAAATACATATATACTGTATTTTGTGTGTGTGTGTGTTTAATATTGAAAAAAGTAAGTATTTTTAAAACAAAAACTAACAACCCATATTGATGAAGATCATTCTCTTGGATTTTTGACAGTTTTCTCTTAAAGAAAGAATCATAAAGTAAAGGCATAATTCTTAAGTAAAATCAAAACCAGTATCAAACCTCAGATCTCAGAAAGCAGAGAACATTCCACTTTAAATGGACAGTATTGTTATCGTGATGAATTTATTCAACAGACAATAGCTCCATTATGGAGGCAATCTGAATTAATCTGAAATTGAATCACCCCTTGCACAAACATTGGGGAAATTGAAGCAATTTTAGATTAAGACATATACATATCATGCTGTAAACTTTAAATTGACTTCAAAATAGATTGAACACTTTATTGTCTTACTCTTATTGTTTTACCTTTTTATGTTTAAGAACAAAATTACAGGAGGTTTTTTAAATCTATGAAAGTGTATACTGGAATACAAAATATAAATATCTGGAACAAAAGACATCTGAATTTTTTACCAATTAAGATTATTTCCTTCTCCTTTAACACAGAAAGTATCATTTTTGTCATATTCAGCATGAAATTGTTTACAGCTTGTGACAGACTGGAAAAAACGTAAGCCTTTGACATCAAAGTTATTAGTCAACTTGTCAAAGTCAATTAAAGAAGATGCACAAAAGTAGGCATTTATCTGATGGACCCTCCTAGCTCACATTAGTCATTTAGAGGCTCTTTCTAAGAGACTCATTAGTTCATCTATTTGCAAATGACTGCCACAGTCTGGGCATACTGCCTTTAGGTTCTATTTTGCTAAAGGATAGTGTTCTCTTGAAAGACAGCCATGTTGATCAGCATAAAGGAACGTAATAGGAGCTGAAAGTCATATGTGGACTAAAAATGATTCAAAGGGAAATAAAACATGTTTCAGTAACCAAGTTCACCTGCTTATTAAAGTAGTTGGCGCTTTTAGATAGCTAAATGTATTTTTTCCCCCTGTTCTTCACATTGACTATGATGAACTGTTACACTCCCATAAGTCCACCCCTATCCTTCCCCAACAAAATATTTCCTCCTCATCATAAAATCCTTGGTATCTGCCTATGGACCTACTCTAGAATTCCATCAGATTTCTGTCCATGTAGCATACTCTATATTGTCTTCTTGTGCTATAATCTAACTTATGTCTGAAAGCAGGAGAAATAAATTTATTAACACCAAGAAATATGCTCAGAAATGTCTATTGATGGGTTTGCAAAGAGTTCTTGTGTGGTTGTTTGATAAGGAGGCTAAGGACTGAAGTTTAGAGAGATTCTTTTAAACTTTGCAGAAGAGTTTGGGCCTAAACTGAGGACTTTGGGGAACTCAGAGAAACAGGGGAGTGGCATGTTGAGAATTATATTTTAGGAGGATTCCTCTGGCAAGTAGTATGGTGGACAGATTGTAAATAAACTATATAGCAGAATATTGTAATTATATATGATAGAAGCTGTAAGGGTGGAAAATGTTTCCCTTCTTTTCCTTCTAGATTCTTTGGCTGTTCTAATGATTAAACTGACATAAGACAGATTAACAGGAAGAAAACAAATTTAATTTTGTATGTACAGAAGACTCATAAAAATAGGATATTCAAAGAAGTAATCAGAGCAGATGGATTTTACACCTTTTAGATGAGCAAACAATAAGTTTGTGAAGAATTAACAAACAAAGAATTAGTGAGGAAGTAACAAGGTTTGTTTATATAGCCTTCTCTGCCCTAAATGTCCTACCTCTGGTGATAAGGGTGCCTTTCATCCTCCTGGTACAGGGATTGTAACTTTCACATGAGAGACTTATTTCTTGCTTTCGAGGAGACAAAGGAGGGTCAGAGAGTCTTTCTTGCACCAGCTGTTTCTTAAGTAACTTCAATTCAAAATAGCCAATATGCCAAAATAGCATAATTTGGGGTTGCATATTCTGCTCCCCGTCAAAATAATTATGACCTAAACTAAAGCAGTTGCAGTGAAGATAGAAAGTAAGTAATAGAATTAGGAAATACCTGGCTAGTACATTCATGAAGCTTTTTATCAAGATATTAGGTAGGAAGAAGTTGGAAACTAGAATAAGTTCCTGGTTCTTGACTTAGATTAGGATGATGTAGGAGCAAACACAGGTTTTGAGAGTGATTATGTTGGAGGGGCTTGTTGGACAACTAGAGAAATAGTCTAGAAGTTAGGAAGTTCTGAATAGAGGTAAAGATTTGAAAGTACCTATGTAATTGGATTTCTCTGAATGTTAAATAATGTCTGTAACATGCTGAGCACAGTGTCTTACACACACACACACACACACACACACACATACAGTAAATGCATAATTAATGGTGGCTACTGTTCTTGATTATGGAATGGGAAAATGATGGAAGTCTGTTTCCAGTACTGAATCACATGGACAAGGGATATAGAAAGAAAGAATTGAGGCTATAGGGAAGGATTAAAATGATGGGCCCTGGAAACTGTGCTACATCAGATGTAAAAAGCCTGCTAGAATGTATGAAAAAGAATGATGTTCATAAATATATCTTGAATATGATACATTCTTGCTTCATGAAAATCAGTCGTATTGCCAGGTCCTCCTCCTGCCTTTTATTTGTGTAAGTACTTACTTGATTTATAATTGCCTTATTTGTCAGTATTACCTCAACATAAACATTTTACATTTGAAATCATTGATTAGTATTATACTTGGTAATCAGTTATATTTCAGCCCTGTTTCTCCTGAACTTAACCTTGAAGCCAAACAATTAGAAACACTATTTTATACTATGGCATGTGTCTGATAAGAGTCTTCTGTTTTTCTTCCTCTCACCATATGAGCTATGGAGCCACCAACAAAACATGAGGCAGATAAGCACAGACACGTAAAGGGCAGCTCCAGATCACAGCAGTATATCTTTATTAGAAAGAGGCGAGGCCAACTGGGTCTCTCCTTACATTGCAAATCTGTGATGTCAATGAGCAACTCAGTAGAAGGTAAGATGGATTGTACCTGCCCAGATGAAGGTAGAAATGCTCATGGAGGTGTTGTAAAACATGCTTCTAAACAGCAAAGAGACACTGAGCTGTCTGCAGGGAAATGAGAAAGAACTGCAAATTAAGCATGGCATGGTTATTCACTGTTTCATATTAGTGTCTCTAACTCCTATAAATGCTGTTTAGGGTTTTCACATGCTCAAAACTGTCACTTAATCTGGAATGATGTCATTACATATTGGAGAGTTATTTTAAAAACTCACCAAAAAGGATTGGACATCCATACCATACATAGTGTTATATGTCTGGGGACACGGTGACAGTTTATTAGCCACTGAAAGTTTAACCTAAATCACCAGAAACCTAATTTATCATGAAAAATGAAATTCCAGGAGTTCTTTTTTTCCTCCTCAGTATTATTAAACAATCTTAGTTCTGCCAGAAGAGGGAATGGCTCATGTTGAAAATATTTAATTCTCTGCATTCATATGAAAGGAGTGCTCTGAATCTAAAACAACATATAATGAAAACCAGTGGAGTAATATTGCCAAGAAACCTCTTCTCCCAGGTGAATGACTAATTCCCAAACACTCTCTGGAAGAGCTAGTGGTCAGTAGGAGTGAAGCCTGGTTCCAAATTTGTTATTAATTAACCACAGGAACTTAAAATCCCTCTCTCCATTCCATTCCAGTCCTCCCTTCCTCCTTCCCTCCCCTTCTTCCTTCCTTGATCATTTCTAAAGTGTGTACTATGTGCCAGCATCATGTTAGCCTCTGAGATACAAAGTCAAAAGATACATCTTCCTTGAAAGAGGGTTGGGGTCAGGTCATATAACTCACATCCCTTGCAGTTCTGATATGTCATGATTTTTTCCCTGTTCAAATCTTGTCACATAGTCAGTGTCATTCTTGTATTTGATTACTTGGAGAAAACAAATCTTGAATGCAAGGTCACATAGCTGACTTGCAAGCGTCATTAATATATCAATACACATTTATGGAGCACTACTCTGTGCTGGAGGACCATCATAGAAATAGGCACTAAGTGAAAAGGGAGCACAGAGAGAGCCATGCATTCTTGTCCTAGGAATTCAAGCAAGGGTTTCAGAAGAGTTAAGGTCTAAGTCAGTATCTGAAAGATGAGTAGGAGTTAGGCAGGGGAAGGAGTAGCTCTGGTACATAACAGTTAAGTGAGGAACATTCAAGGCCAAGCATAGCCTGTGCAATCAGGAATGCAAATTGTGCTTGTTAACTTGCCAGTCATTGGGCATCTGTGCAGTACAAAGTGAAGAGGGGCAGAGCAAGGATAGATGACCTTGAACTTAATGCAGAGAAGTCATGAAGAGCCATTCAGAGGAGTTTGGGCTTTATCTTGATGACAAGGAAGGGTTTTAACTTGCATGATCAGATTTACATTTGGAATAATAATTAAAAAATAGCTATCCTAGGAGAAGGGTGTTGAGAGAATGGGATGGAGATCAGAGAATTTATAAATTAGTTTCTTCCAAGCAAGAAAACCTTGTTTTAAGTATGTATCTTAGTCCTAATCTCAGGGGTGGCTAGAGTATACTTTTTCATAACTCACATGTTCTGAATTTGTATTTCCACAGGCTAAAAAAATATTTATTTAAGGCCTTGGTAGAGTTTGAATCTTTCTCTAGCTCTGCAGAGTTGTACCATGATTCCCAGATTTACACTTTGCCATGGTGTCATAGGGAAAGAAATTTGGACAATGGTCACTTGTATATGCAAATACTGAAATATCCGTAGTTTCCTTGCCATAGTTTCTGTAGGGTCAGCAGTCAGACATGGGGACTGACACTGTTTGCTGAGGCCCTGTGTGGAGTGTCTCTGGTCCCGTGGCCATTGAAACTCTATAGGTACCAGTGCTCAGGATGAGGAGTCTTCTGACTTCTCTCCTCTCTTCAGCTAGCCCGTGAAACACCTAAGCCTGAGACTAACTTTTTCTTTCTTAATGTTTCTTTCACTCTGCTTTTCCTGATTCTGTTCTATCCTTCCCATAATCAGAAAACACTTTCAATTCTCCTAAGCATTCAGGCTTTTGGGAAAAAAAGCCAGCAAGAACTGAACTCTACTTGAGCTTTCCCATGTGGCATTACCTCCCCTGAGATAATAAGGTGCACAGCAGACAACCCAGTTGCTTTGGGCTAAAAGTAAGAGAAACACAGAAAGAAAACACACAAATTGGTACATATCTCAAAATATAATCTTGCTTCACCTGTTTTGCACACTCTTCCTCCCTTGTTTCTAAAAAGGCTTCCACTGAATTTCTCAGTTTACAGCCTCCACTTTCAATTATCTTATCAGTGAACTTTTCCTTTATACATTCCACTGTGCAGACTATTCAATTGCTGCTTCAATTTTCTTATATTCTCTCCACACCACAAACTACCTCCTAAAACCCCTTCTTCAGCATTATAGAAGGTCACCTGAGCATGCATACAGGGCTGGTTGCCCTGCCTAGAACTCCCTGCCCACCTAGACTGTTCTTAGTTTCCACATCATCAAATGATGGGATTATATTATGTCATATCAGAGGAGCTCTCTAGTTTAAAAAATATTAGGATTCTAGCATTCTAATTTTAATTATTTCCCTACTACAACTGGACATCCCTTTTCCCTACATGCTCTGTTTTTCATGCCTTGGGCAGTGCAGAAATCTAGGGAATGTAAGTTTCCACTTTCACACCATCATTTGGCAGAGAGATGTGCCTAGTGAGTGTGTGTGGGGTCCTGAGTGGGAACCCCTAAAACTATGTGGTGGGAATTCTATGGCATCATTGCTGCTACAGTTCAACTACTTTATGAACCAAATAGATTTTTCCAAGTGGTCTGAAACTCAGCTATGAAATTTTCTATGGAGAAACGAGTCTGTGTTCGGAATAACCATGTTACACACTCCTTAGTCAAGTCCAGAACTACTTATACTTAATATTTTCTAAACAGTTCTGTAGATTTAATAATGAACCTACAGTATGGGAGAATATTCATGAATGATTTATCTGATAAATGGTTAACATTCAAAATATATAAAGAATCACCTCAACACCAAACAAAAACTCCAAATAACCTGATTAAATATTGAGCCGAGGACCTGAAAAGACATTTCCCAAAGAAGACATACAGATGGCCAACAGGCACATGAAAAGATACTCCATATTGCTAATCATCAGGAAAATGCAAATCAAAACCACAATGAGATATCACCTCACACCAGTTAGAATGGACATTAGGCAAAAGACAAGAAATAATAAGTATTGGCAAGGATGTGGAGAAAAGGGAACCCTCCCACATTGTTGGTGGGAATGTAAATTGGTACAGCCACTGTGGAAGGCAGTATGGAGGTTCCTCAAAAAACAAAAAATAGAAATACCATATGACCTAGTAATTCCACTTCTTGGAATTTACTTAAAGGTAACAAAATCCCTGATTCGATAAGATATATGCACCCCTATGTTTATTGACACATTATTGACAATAGCCAAGATATGGGAGCTACCAAAGCATCCATTAATAGATAAATGGATAAAGGAGATGTGGTACATATACACAATAGAATATCATTCAGCCATAAAAAAGAAAGAAATCCTGCCATTTGTGACAACACTGATGGACCTAGAGGATATTATGCTAATTGAAATAAGCCAGGTAGAGAAAGACAAATACCATATGATTTCACTAATTTGTGGAATATAGAAACAAAACAAAACCAAATGAAAAAAATAGCAGAAGACTCATAGACACTGAGAAGTGCTGGTGGTTACCATGGGGGTTGGGTTGGGGCAGGTGGGTGGGGAGGGTGAGGGGGATAAAGGGGCACAAAAATTCTCAATTATAATACAGGTTTGTTATGGAGATGGAGGATGCAGCATGGAGAATATAGTCAATAGTTCTGTAACATCTTTCTATGTTAACAGATAATAACTGCACTAGTGGGGGTGAGAACTTAATATTGTATGTGACCATGGTGTTGAATCATTGTGTTGTATACTTGAAACCAATATAATATTGTATATCAACAATACTTGAATAAAAAAAATAATGATCCTACCTGTGTTCCCTGCTAGGAATGGGAAGTAGATTATTTTTGCAGTTACTACAGTTTTTAATTTTGCAGTTTTCTTCCTTTTCCTTTTTTCAGTAGAGTGTCCAATATGTCAATCTGCTTTATAGTTCAAAGTGGGGTGTTACTTTTGAGAGCAAGATACCAAGATCCACAAAAATGTTTTCACACCCTTTGATTTAATGATCTCATTTCTAAAAATCTATCCTCAAAAACGAATCCTACTGTAGAAAAAGCTATATTTATCAAAATGATTATAAAAGCATGCTTATCAAAACAACAAAGAAAGGACTACAACTTATTTAACTAGGATAATAGGAAGATGGTCAAGTGGCCCTTTATTTAATGAAATTGTTATGGAATCATGGCCCTTTATTTAATGAAATTGTTATGGAATCATAACAATAATGCTTTAGAAGACAGTGAAACCATGCAAGGTCTGAAGTTATATTCATGGTTAAATTTTTATTTTAAAAAGACTCAAAAGATATTTTTAAAAGCTGATGAGTTACTTTAAGATAATGAGATTATTACTGTATTTTCTGAATAGGTTAGTATTATATTCATAATTAAATAAAATATGTGTCACAATACTATAAGCAGCTAAGAGTCACAAAATATAGAAATAACTGAACCGAATTCTCTGATTAGAGAGCATGAGAAGCATTTTGGGGACTACCACTAGTAAAGAAGTACCACAAAAATGTTCCGTCCAATTGTGATGTGACTGTGTCTATCATTGCTAATGTAAAGTGGTGAATCAATAAACAAAGAAAAATGAGTAAGTCATTAAGATTATGGTTTTATAAATTTTGTCATTAGTTAAAAAAGGGGGTAATTATAGCAAATACATTAGTATGAAGATTTTAGTATTAATACTATTATTATTACTATTATTTTTTAGAAGTAATAGAAACACCTGAATATGTGTAGGGGTAAGTATTTTATTTTAGACAGTAAAACGATATTAATAGCAATTGAAAATTGACAGAAATAGTTGCAACAATGTATTCAGTGAGAAAATTACTGAATTTCTTTGTGTATATGAAAGTGTCTGTGGGTGTGTATACCCTTGGAGATGTCTCCTGAGAGTCATGTAAGGGCTTTGATATAATAAGGCTTCAATGAAGTCCTGTAAGGCAGCAAATACTATTTTAAAGTCAGAAGTTAAACTTATGTTTACTTAAATTACGGTTCTGTGGCTTATGAGCTGAGAAATCTTGGAAGTCTCTGAATCTGAGTGAGCATCAAGTTCCTGCAATATTGGAGTAAGGATACCTTACTCAGTGTGCAAGGACTAAATGAGGTAATGACTAATTCCTGGCACAAAGGAGGTGTTTAATAAATAGTTGTTACTTATTTGTTGAGAAGATAGCAGAACATGTTGGTTCAGAGCACAGATGCTGAATCTGGACTGCTTGTCTCTGAAACCCAACTTGGTCACTTACAAGCTATCTGGTCTTAGGCAAATGACTTTACATCACAGTACCTCAGTTTTCCCTATCTATAAAATGGTGATGATAATAAGGGCACTGACCTCACACAGTTGTTAAAATGAAGTGACTAACACATATACAGTACCTATGGTAGTTTCTAGCACTAAGAAAGCACTCAGCAGGTATTAGTTCTTATTATATTTTATAGATGAGATAAAGATAAGTAATATTTAGCAAGTATATAAAACATGAACCATTATCTTAAACCTGCTATTTATATTGTCTCATACAATCCTCACAGCAATCCTAAGGGTAAGGGTTCCTTTCTCTATTTTCCAATCAGGAAACAGATTCAGGGGTCCAGAATCTGTTCAGGACACTAAAGTATCTATGTCAATTGTTTGAATCCTTCTGTATCCCTTTTCTTTCTTTTTTTTTTAATTAAGGTATTATTGATATACACTCTTATGAAGGTTTCACGTGAAAAAACAATGTGGTTACTATATTTACCCATATTATCAAGTCCCCACTCATACACCAGTTCAGTCACTGTTCATCAGTGTAGTAAGTTGACACAGATTCACTGTTTGCCTTTTCTGTGCTACACTGTTTTCCCCATGATTCCCCACACCATGTGTACTAAACATAATACCCCACAATCCCCTTCTCCCACCCTCCCCACACACCTCCCATACCCTGCCCCTTTGGTAACCACTAGTTCCTTCTTGGAGTCTCTGGATCTGCTACTATTTTGTTCCTTCAGTTTTCCTTTTTGCTATTCTACACAAATGAGGGAAATCATTTGGCACTTGTCTTTGTCCACCCGGCTTATTTCACTGAGCATAATATCCTCCAGCTCCATCCATGCTGTTGCAAATGGCAGGATTTGTTTCCTTCTTATGGCTGAATAGTATTCCATTGTGTATATGTACCACCTCTTCTTTATCCATTCATATACTGATGGACACTTAGGTTGCTTCCATATCTTGGCTATTGTAAAAAGTGCTGCAATAAACATAGGGGTGCATATGTCTTTTAGAATCTGAGAAGCTGTATTCTTTGGGTAAATTCCAAGGAGTGGGATTCCTGGGTCAAATGATATTTGTATTTTTAGGTTTTTGAGGAACCTCCATACTGCTTTCCACAATGGTTGAACTAGCTTACATTCCCACCAGCAGTGTAGAAGGGTTCCCCTTTCTCCACATCCTCGCCAGCATTTGTTATTCTTATTCTTTTGGATGGTGGCTATCCTTACTGGTGTGAGGTGATATCTCATTGTGGTTTTAATTTGCATTTCCCTGATGATTAGTGATGTGGAGCATCTTTTCATGTGTCTGTTGGCCATCTGAATTTCTTCTTTGGAGAACTGTCTCTTCATATCCTCTGCCCATTTTTTAATTGGGTTATTTGCTTTTTGGGTGTAGAGGCATGTAAGTTCTTTATATATTTTGGATGTTAACCCCTTGTCGGATATGTCATTTACAAATATATTCTCCCACTCTGTAGAATGCGTTTTTGTTCTGTTGATGGTGTCCTTTGCTGTACAGAAACTTTTTAGTTTGATGTAGTCCCATGAGTTCATTTTTGCTTTTGTTTCCCTTGCTTGAGGAGATGCGTTCAGGAAGAAGTCGCTCATGCTTATATTCAGGAGATTTTTGCCTATGTTGTCTTCTAAGAGTTTTATGGTTTCATGACTTACATTCAGGTCCTTGATCCATTTCGAGTTTACTTATGTGTATGGGGTTAAACAATAATCCAGTTTCATTCTCTTGCATGTAACTGTCCAGTTTTGCCAACAGCAGCTGTTGAAGAAAGACACTGTCATTTCCCATTTTATGTCCATGGCTCCTTTATCATATATTAATTGACCATATATGGTTGGTTTTATATCAGGGCTCTCTAGTCTGTTCCACTGGTCTATGGGTCTGTTCTTGTGCCAGTACCAAATTGTCTTGAGTACTGTGGCTTTGTAGTAAAGCCTGAAGTTGGGGAGCATAATCCCCCCAGCTTTATTCTTCCTTCTCAGGATTGCTTTGGCTATTCGGGTTCTTTTGTGGTTCCATATGAATTTTAGAATGATTTTCTCTAGTTCATTGAAAAATGCTGTTGGTATTTTGATAGGAATTGCATTGAATCTGTACATTGCTTTAGGCAGGATGGCCATTTTGACAATATTAATTCTTCCTATCCATGAGCACGGAATGTGTTTCCATTTATTGGTATCTTCTTTAATTTTTCTCATGAGTGTCTTGTAGTTTTCAGAGTATAGGTCTTTCACTTCCCCGGATAGGTTTTTTCCTAGGTGTTTTATTCTTTTTGATGCAACTTTGAATGGAATCGTTTTCCGGATTTATCTCTCTCTTCTAGGTCATTGTTAATGTATAGGAATGCCACAGATTTCTGCATATTAATTTTGTATCCTGCAACTTTGCTGAATTCTGATATTAGATCTAGTAGTTTTGGAGTAGATTCTTTAGGGTTTTTTATGTACAATATCATGTCATTGGCAAAGAGGGACAGTTTAACTTCTTCCCTGCCAATCTGGATGCCTTTTATTTCTTTGTGTTGTCTGATTCCCATGGCTAGGACCTCCAGTACTATGTTGAATAGAAGTGGGGAGAATGGGCATCCTTGTCTTGTTCCCAATCTTAAAGGAAAAGCTTTCAGCTTCTCGCTATTAAGTATAATGTTGGCTGTGGGTTTGTCATATATAGCCTTTATTATGTTGCAATACTTGCCCTCTATACCCATATTGTTGAGAGTTTTTATCATGAATGGATGTTGAATTTTGTCAAATGCTCTTTCAGCATCTATGGAGATGATCATGTGGTTTTTGTCCTTTTTGTTGATGTGGAGGATTGATGGATTTTCGAATGTTGAACCATCCTTGCATCCCTGGAATAAATCCTATTTGATCATGATGGATGATCCTTTTCATGTATTTTTTAATTCGGTTTGCTAATATTTTGTTGTGTATTTTTGCATCTATGTTTATCAGGGATACTGGTCTGTCGTTTTCTTTTTTTGTGATGTCTTTGCCTGGTTTTGGTATTAGAGTGATGTTGGTCCCATAGAATGAGTTGGGATTATTCCCTCTTCTTCTACTCCTTGGAAAACTTTAAGGAGGATGGGTATTAGGTCTTCACTAAATGTTTGATAAAATTTAGCGGTGAAGCCATCTGGTCTAGGCATTTTGTTCTTAGGTAGATTTTTGTTTACCAGTTCAATTTCATTTCTGATAATTGGTCTGTTGAGATTTTCTGTTTCTTTCTGAGTCAGCCTTGGAAGGTTGTATTTTTCTAGAAAGTTGTCCCTTTCTTCTGGGTTATCCAGTTTGTTGGCATATAATTTTTCATAGTATTCTCTAATAGTTCTTTGTATTTCTGTGCTGTCCATAGTGATTTTTCCTTTCTTATTTCTGATTCTGTTCATGTGAGTAGACTCTTTTTTTCTTGATAACTCTGGCTATGGGTTTATATATTTTGTTTATTCTCTTGAAGAACCAGCTCTTGCTTTCATTGATCCTTTCTATTGTTTTATTCTTCTCAATTTTATTTATTTCTGCTCTAATCTTTATTATGTCCCTGCTTCTACTGACTTTGGGTCTCATTTGTTCTTCTTTTCCTAGTTTGTTAATTATGATTTTAGACTGCTCATATGGGATTGTTCTTCTCTCCTGAGGTAGGCCTGTATTGCAATATACTTTTCTCTTAGCACAGCCTTCACTGCGTCCCACAGATTTTGTGCTGTTGAATTATTGTTGTCATTTGTCTCCATATATTGCTTGATCTCTGTTTTTATTTGGTCATTGATCCATTGATTATTTAGGAGCATGTTATTAAGCCTCCATGTGTTTTTCTGATTTTTCATTTTCTTTGCATAATTCATTTCTAGTTTCATTCCTTTGTGGCTTGAGAAGCTGGTTGGTACAACTTCAATCTTTTTAAATTTACTGAGGCTCTTTTTGTGGCCTAGGATATGATCCATTTTTGAAAATGTTCCATGTGAACTTGAGAAGAATGTGTATTCTGCTGCTTTTGGGTGTAAAGTTCTGTAGATGTCTGTTAGGTCCATCTGTTCTAAATTGTTGTTCAGTGCCTCTGTCTCCTTATTTTCTGTCTGGTTGATCTGTCTTTCAGAGTGAGTGGTGTGTTGAAGTCTCCTAGAATGAATGCATTGCATTCTATTTCTCCTTTTAATTCTGTTAGTATTTGTTTCACATATGTAGTAGCTCCTGTGTTGGGTGCATAGATATTTATAATGGTTATATCTTCTTGTTGGATTGACCTTTTTATCATTATGTAATGTCCTTCTTTGTCTCTTATGACTCTCTTTGTTTTGTAGTCTATTTTGTCTGATATAAGTACTGCAACTCCTGCTTTTTTCTCCCTATTTTTTGCATGAAGTATCTTTTTCCATCCCTTCACTTTTAGTCTGTGTATGTCTTTGGGTTTAAAGTGAGTCTCTTGAAGACAGCATATAGACGTGTCTTGTTTTTTTATCCATTCAGTAACTCTATGTCTTTTGACTGGTGCGTCCAGTCCATTTACATTTAGTGTGTTTATGGATAGGTATGTACTTATTGGCATTGCTGGCTTCAGATTCGTGGTTACCAAAGATTCAAGGTTAACTTCCTAACTATCTAAGAGTCTATCTTAACTCACTTAATATGCTATTACAAACACAATCTAAAGGTTGTTTTTTTCTTTTTTTTTTTCCCTCATTTTTCTTCCTCCTCTATTCTTTATATATTAGGTATCATATTCTGTACTGTTTGTCTATCCCTTGATTGACTTTGGGGATAGTTAATTTAATTTTGCGTTTTCTTAGTAATTAGCTGTTCTACTTTCTTTACTGTGGTTTTATTACCTCTGGTGACAGCTATTAAACCGTAGGAACACTTCCATTTGTAGCTGTGTCTCCAAAATACACTGTAGAGATGGTTTGTGGGAGGTAAATTCTCTCAGCTTTTGCTTATCTGGGAATTGTTTAATCCCTCCTTCAAATGTAAATGATAATCTTGCCGGATAAAGTAGTCTTGGTTCAAGGCCCTTTTGCTTCATTGCATTAAATACATCATGCCACTCCCTTCTGGCCTGTAATGTTTCTGCTAAGAAGAATGATGAAAGCCTGATGGGCTTTCCTTTGTATGTGATCTTATTTCTCTCTCTGGCTGCTTTTAATGGTCTGTCCTTATCCTTGATCTTTGCCATTTTAATTACTGTATGTCTTGATGTTTTCTTCCTTGGGTCCCTTGTGTTGGGAGATCTGTGCACCTCCATGGCCTGAGAGACTATCTTCTTCCCCAGATTGGGGAAGTTTTCAGCAATCACCTCCTCAAATATACTTTCTATCCCTTTTTTTCTGTCTTCTTCTTCTGGTACCCCTATAATGCGAATATTGTTCCGTTTAAATTGGTCACACAGTTCTCTCAATATTCTTTCATTCTTAGAGATCCTTTTTTCTATCTGTGCCTCAACTTCTTTGTATTCCTCTTCTCTAGTTTCTATTTCATTTATCGTCTCCTCCACTGTATCCAATCTGCTTTTAATACCGTCCATTGTGCTCTTTAATGATTGGATCTCTGACCGTAATTCATTCCTGAGTTCTTGAATATCTTTCCGTACCTCCATGAGCATGTTAATGATTTTTATTTTGAACTCCCTTTCAGGAAGAGTCATGAGGTCAGTATCATTTAAATCTTTCTCAGGAGTTGTGTTAATAAATTTATTCTGGACCAGGTTCCTTTGGTGTTTCATAGTTGTGTATGGCACCCTCTAGTGCTCAGAAGGTCTATTCTCTGGAGCTGCTCAGCCCCTGAAGCAATGTTGGGGATTTCAGGGGAGTGGTATTGGTGCCTGAGGGGAGGAAAGAGCTGTTTCCTGCTTCCCGACTGCTATGCCTGTCTCTACTGCCTGAACCAGTGGGCCGAGCACACAGGTATAAGCCTCTATGCTTTGCAATTGTAGTTGCTGTATACAGATCTTCCCTCTGGCTGGCCTAACACCATGGTAGGTTTCCTGATTTTCCCAGTTTGCAAGCCCGGTCGGGTGGGCCAGGAGAAAGGCGCAGTAGTCTGCCTGTCACGGAAGGGGTTCTTGGAGCCAAGGAGCTGAAGCACCTGAAGATCGTGAAAGCTCCCAACCTGCTGTGCAGAGTGCACCCGGACAATTTTGTCTACTTGTCCTTTCTCCTGAGCAGTAAGCTCTGTGCAGTCCTTGCCCCTTTAGCAGCTCTCTTGCTAAGGGTTTCTTTTGTTAGGCAGTCTCTAGACTGCCTGCCTTTCTTTTGTCCCAGAGCAGCTGGATATGGATCCCTGCTTTCCACAGGCAGCTGAAATCTTAGTCTCTCCAGGAATTCTGCCTGTCTTAGCTTTCCAACGCCCTAATTATGAGAGTGTCATGGAAGCACCATGAAATGTAGGTTTGTGCTCCCAGAGCAAATCTCCAGAGTTAGGTATTCAGCAGTCCCAGATCTCCACTTCCTCCCTGCTCTGTTCCTCTTCCTAAAACATTTATGTACATAAAAGTTATAACAAACACTCTTAACATTACCTTGATCAAAGGAGAGTAGCATAATATGTGTTGATGGTCATTTCGCTTCTCAGGATCTATGATTTAGGGCATCCGTAACTGATAGAATTAACCGTAATACTGCACTGGTTGTTTTTGTTCTCTGATAGCAAGAATAATCATATGGGCAGAACAGTTAGCTTGAGCTAAGGACAGAGTTGAGAAATAGTTTGAAGAACTGATAGCAAGCCAGGATGTGAGAGCATAGTACAGAGGGTGAACATGGTCCTGTGGTTGGCAGGGGTCAGATCACAAAAGGATGTGTGCTAAGGTGCTTTAATATTCAAAGTATAATGTAACACCTTTGGTGGGTTTTGAGAAATGTCATGGTCTAATTTACATTTGAAAATAGCAATCTGATTGCTATGTACTTCTTTAAAAACAAACTTTTCTAGGCTAAATATGGTCATTTGAGTCTGTGACAGTTCCCCCAACACTTTCACTTTTTATTTCCTGTATAGAACTAGCTTATTTGAGTTTGCCAGATTAAATTGTTACTTATTCCTCTTAACTTTAAAATCCTATTTGGACACTCACTAGTTAATAATTAGCCCATTTTAGAGACTACCTCTGGGCCTTCTTTGGTTCTGCCCAGAAGTTGTCTGGTTGCTTTCTAACTGGACCTGGCTTTTCCCTCTGGTACCTCCTTTATTAATAATTGTTAGTTGATAGCTCCTGAGTGGGAAGCTTCTTTCTTATGCCTTCTATATTCAGTTGTCCCCAGAGTGACCTATTCCTGTCCTGTTATATGCCAAGCAATTCATTTCTTTTTTCCTTCCAGGATTCACTGTTGTAACATGCCAAACCAAGTCCCAAACATATGTCTCTCTTTTTTAGATGCTAGGCAAAGTATTTTTGGCTGATCAGGTTTTAGTGGCCCACAGGGGCTGAAAGGTTTTTTTCTCTTATTTATTTTTAAAGCTTCTGAACATAAATTTTTTTGGTGAGAGAATCCAGATTTATAATCAAGACAGTAATATTACCCCCAAAACAGGTCAGCCATCGAAAACTTGGGTTTAAAAACCACTAGTGAGATCTTGAGACGTTAGATCTTTCTGTGAATGAGCTGACTTGAGCACTCATTAAAAGCCAGTGTCTCCAGGGATCTCTGCTGGTAACTTTGCAAAACAAATAGGGGAATGCAATTGCCATCATTTCAGCATTTATAAAATATAGGATACAATGGTAGACACACTGTGAAGTGCCTGGTCCTTAAAATCAAGTAAAAGTGTTCTTAAATGAATAAATATATATCATTGTCATCCATGCATAAAACTGTGGAAAGAATCACTCATTTGTTGGTTCTGTATTTCCTTAGAGACTATGAATGTAGATAGAGATATTTAATTCCTTGGAATTTAAACAGCCCTCCAGGTATGTACCTGTGTATGATTAACAGATTACCAGAAACTTTTTGGGTTAAAACACCAACACGCATTTATTCTCTTAACGTTCTGGAAGTATGAAGCCCAAAATCAATTTTACTGGCCTGAAATCAAAGTGACAGCAGGACCTAGCTTACTCAAGAGACACCATGGGAAAATCCATTTCTTTTCCTCTTCTGTTTCTAGAGCTGCTTTCCTTGTATTACTTGGTTCCTGACCCTTTCCTCCTCCTTCAAAGCCAACCTATCACTTTAGGTTCTTGAACCCTTACACTGCCTTGCTCAGTAGTCATATCTCCTTGTACATCTCTCTTACAAGGACATCTGTAATTACATTTAGCATCCACCTGGATAGTCCCAAGTAATCTCCCCATCTCAAATTAATCTCCCCTTAATCACATCTGCAAAGTCCTTTTTGCCATATAAGGTAACAAATTCACAGGTTCCAAGGATTGAGGTCTGGATATCTTTGAGAGCCATTATTCAGCCTCCTACAACCTGTAAACAGCCCAGACTCCTTGCCTTATATGTGTCCCAGGGTAGTGATACTTAATTAAAAGAAAGTGTGTGGGATATTTTATAGACTTTAAATACATATACTAATAAACAGTCACTTGTTCATTCATTTATTTATTCATTTTGATCCCATTTAGTGTTTTAACCTCTGGTGTTATCTCAGGAATAAATAATAGAGAGATCATTTTAATTTAGCCATGATTTACAATAAGATTATTAAGCAGCTTAATTATTTCCTGTGGTTAATTGCTCTTTTTACTTTCAGTGGGCACCTATTGAACCAGAAAAGAACCTTACTGAATCTTGCCATCTAAAAGTTTGAATATCTCTTTGTCTCATTCATAAAATAAATTCAGCCCTTTGTGGGGAAGCCAGACTTCCAAATTTATCAATGAGCACAGAAACAGTTGTGCTTTCAGCTATTGGAGTCTTTCTGTTTCCAGTGACAGAAAACACAGTTTGCACTAGTTTGAACAAAACAAAAAGGGGATGTAGCTGCTCATAGGAATGCAATTGAAAGGTACAGCATAGGCCTGGTTTATCAGTGAGGGTCAAAGCAGGAAACAGATGGAGCACTCAAACTGGATAATTTGAGAAACAGTTATTAAGGGAGTATGTGGAAAGTTGTGGGCAAGATAGAAGGAAACCACAAGAGACAGTGCAGTGTTCCAGGGACTGCAGAAAGCTATGACTAAACCTAGGGCCTTGGTGAAAGAGGGTAGAGAGCAATAATAGGGACTTAATAGGGACTTGGACCCAGATTGACACAGACAGGATCATCTGACAGAAGCTAAGATTTTAGTCAAGGTCTTTGCAAACCTGTTGCCATACTAGAAGGATAATAAAAGAGCCCTGCTTTATTCTTCTTCTTCCCTCCCATATACTGCTCCTGTTTGCAATTGTTGAAACTGACGCACAGCCAAAGGCAGGGAAGCTCCCTAATCCAGTCCTTATAGATGCACTCCCCCAGTCCACGTGCACAGCAAGATGGAAAAGACTGGTGAGTGCCATGAAGGGGCAAATGGAAGATTTCAGCACACTGGCTTAAGACACAGCTGATTTAGGGTCTCAGGTTAGCTTCTCTCTCTTCCTTCCTCCCCTCCTCCTTGATCTCCTGTCTCTACTTCCAGTCTGTCCAGTCTCAGTCTCAGACTGTCCCCTCATCCTAGCAAGATCATTGCAACAAGTCCTGATGTATAACTTCAAATGCCTGGAGAAGAATATTTCTCTCTTTTTAATCAAGTGAAGTAATCTTGGCAAAATCTGCAGTCATCTTATTGGCAGAATGGAATGAACTGCCTGTTTGTCAATTAGTCATTTGGCTAAGGCACGGCCAGGTTTTAAATGGCCCTGCCAGACACCTGATAGCCTCTGAGCAGAGTTGGAATCAGTTATATGAGACAATGTGACCTGAGGGAGAGGAACAGAAAGGATTCATAAATAATAATCCCACATTTATAGGTGAAATGTAAATGATTGCTACATGGTCTGTATTTTACTTCTTCCATTGATTAGAAACTTTTATGTCTGAAACTACTTTTTAAAAGATTAATGTTTTAGTCTCATTATGACCAATATAAGGTATTTTGAGTATGCGTTGCAGTTGTTTCTCAATTTTTTTTTTCCACATGTGCCATAAAAGTGATTCTGCTATCATATTGTAATTCCATTTTTTATTATTGCTTACATCTTTTTAAATAAACATTTAATACTTAAAATGTGCATATTTGCATGCAGTTTTATATTTTCTAGAAGTGTCCACATGAAATCTTCATGACTATCTTATGATATAGGTGGTTTATTGATACTTTATAGATTTAGAAATTTTATGTAAAGAAATTAACTTACTAACAGCTTTTAATAACTTGACCAGAGATTTAAACTAAGGCTTTTATGATCCTAGATAAATGTGTATGTGGAAACAATTCAAGAATTGGTTATGCAGTTTTTACTATTTTGTGTGTGTATGTGTACATAGATGATAAAGCAAAGATTAGTGGCTTGAACATTTTATGATTTCATAAGGATTATTATTATTGTTTGCAAAATAGTTTCCCTACTAACCCATTGCTACAGACAAAATTTCCAAAGCGTTTTTAATAAGAATTTCTTTGAGGATATTCTGTGGATATGTACATTTGAGTAATGTGAAAAAGCACTAACTAGGAAAGGGTAATTATATTTTCCAGACACCACATTTTTATTGAGCAATTTATCAGACTAACGGGTTATTTTCTAATAAAAAAAATGAAATCCTGAGGGAATGTGACATAGGCACAGACTTTTATGAAACAATAATATGAGGAAAAGTGAGAATAAAGACATTTCCCTATTCCAAAGAGTAAATTGTGTTATATTAATAGCAAATCTGAACTTCTGAACTTAAAACCATGATAGATTTTACCAGCCTCTATAAATATGCAACTGTATTATGAAATCAAATTTTTTACTGAAACCAGGCTTTATCAGGTGCTTTTAAGAAAATATGTTCTGACCTTTAAAGGCAGTTTCCTGAAACTAAGCTTGTGTAGATATCGTTTAAAATGCCCATGCCTTTGAGTAATTCCACTTCTTAGAATATATTTTAAAAGAATCATCTTAAACGGGGAAGTGTATACACACACACACACACACACACGCACACACACACACACACAGAATGTGATTGTTAGTCATAACATTTTTACAATAGGAAAATTGTAAATAAATGTTCAAAACAGAGGACCCATTAATATATTGCAACAAATTGTTGTCAGAATTTACTGATATCATGTAAAATATGGGAATCTGTTTGGATTTAAGTTAACTGAGGAAAGCATCATAAAAGTTACATTATTAAAATTGTAATGTGCTTATACCATGTTTATAACAAAACATAATTGTAATAACGCTGGAAAAAATAACCTTCTTTGTCCTTGTATAGTCATATAATCTTTTTTGAAGTACTGCTTAATAAAAGAATTCCCATGTTCACAGCTTTGTGTCCTTTGTCTAGAAAGTGGTTGATTTGTATAAATAATAACATAGGTCTGGCTAATTTAAAATGGACTATAGACCCTTGTATGTTACTGTCCTAGAACTTCGTCAATTGATGTTAACTAATCACAATATTTCACAGTAGATTGCATACCATGTTACATATTATGCTTCTTGGGAAAAAGTGTCAGTGGAAAGGGATTCTGTAATGGCAGTCCTGGGATTGGCATGTAGTCCCACAACTACTGAGGCATAAAATGTAGTAAATGATAAAAAATGTGTCCCATGATTGTTATCATCACCATCATACAGATTCATGGCTGAACCCTCAAGCATGACTGTAGGATGGGTTAAATGGGAGTAAACTCATTAAGCCCGTCAGCTTCACTTCATTAGTAATGGAAAGTAATTCAGCCAGTGCACATGCATGTCTGGCCATTATCTGTGGCTCATATATTTTGAGTTGTAGGAAGATAAATAACCTCCAGATGCCTGAGGGGAATGTAAAAATAGCAATGTAGGCATGTGGCAACAATTCAAGAATTGGTTATGCAGTTTTTACTATTTTGTAGTTAAGTAGTAGTACTTAAGTAATTCCTATTTTTCGTAGTTTGAGGCTGGAGATCCTATGGTAGAGCCTATTAGAATGCAGTATATACATGGGTTACTCTACCCAGATCTTTGGGCATGTTTTCTCCCTAGCACAGTCTCTCAGTGGATTCCCTTGAATTCATATAGTTTGTTGCATTTGGCTTTGCGATTTAAAAAAATTGGTTTCGTTGTAGTTTTATTGTTGTTGCTTATGTCTTAGTTTTTTTTTTCTCTGATAGCAAAATATATATGGAGGTGCAGGAATAGAGATATACAGGGGCCAGGACATAAAGTTGGAGAGCTACTCTGTGTAAGCTGAAATATACTTTTTCAGGTGTATGACTGATGTCTCTATTTTATAAGTATTAGTCTAGCTTTCAAGTCAGTATCTGAAGAAATGGATGTAGTTTTTATTCATAAATGGGCATATACATATATGCATATATATACCATATATACTTTTTCCTATATGGTTTTTAATCGTAATTAAGCCCTCAAAAAGTCCTTAAATCATTTAAGTCCTCACAAAGACTGCCCGTTTGTTATTTTCTTCCTATGCATTTTCTCTTAATGATTGGAGAGTTTTTAAAGACAAAATATTAGCGTGATTCCTAGAGATCATAAGGATTATTCTTCTATGAATCCTAGGAATATTTCTTGTGATATTCTTAGGAGGTGCTAATTAAGCATCTGTTTCCATGCCCAGGTAACAAGAAAGTCACTACATTAGGGAGTTGTCTAGTCCATTATGGAATATTCTATTGAAGGTATATTATCATATCTTACATACATAGTCTATAGAACACCATTAAATAGTAACCTCTTTTTTTTATAAGTCACACTTTTTCAAATATCATGACAGGCATTTCTTGAGTTAAAAAGTCCCCTCTCATCCCACCCCCTCTCCAACATGTGATATGGGTTTCTGGTCCCTCAGGACTGTTATAAATAAATTCATTGTGGTTAGTCAGTATAATCTTTAAAATATTGCATGTAGACATGAACACAGCTTTCCAGAAGTGATGTCTCAGGCATATAGTATAAAGGAATGATTATTTGATTTTTTGTTTGAGTATATCTCTTACCTACAGCCTAATTTTGTGAACTTTTTGATTGTGCCATTAACTTGAAGAAATTGTAATTTGATTTTTTTTAACAGAACTTGCTAGTAAGGCAAATACATCAGTTTGAAATTGCATTTAACCTCTATGGATAAAAATATGAAAATAAGAGTTATTAGAACACAATAAAAGTTATTTTTCCCCCAAATCATAAAAGTCTGGAATTAGGTAGCCTTGGGTTAGTATGTCATGGAGACTCTATGATGTCATCAGTGATGCAGCTTCCTTCTAGATTTGTGTTCTCCAATGTTTCACACTAATACCCCATTCTATTGTTACATGATAGGTTTTTGACTCCAGATATTATGATCATCTGGTCTATGCTTATCCAAATGATCTATTCTGTCTCCCCTTGGATAGAATTGTTTTATTTTATCCTGTACATTTAAACTATTTGTACACACAAATATATTTAAACAATAACAATTGTTTTTCAAGGATTAAAAACATTGGATTATCATTAATAGTTTTCTGCCTCTTTATCCATTCATGTTTTAATGAGCTGTTGTCTTGTTGCAAACTAGGAAAGTCAGTTTTCTCTTGGGGAGTAAGAATGGCATAAATAGTGACTTCTAAATTTTTTACGTCAGAATAAATTGAAATAATGGAGATGATGTGTTAATATTCAAAAGGATAGTTCAAAGACAGTGACTATTGTATGACTGTATACTATTGGTGGAATCTTACTTCATATAAGGTACATGAACTGCATGGCATCCTTATGAGGGAGGTTCTGTTAGCTCTGATTCAGCTCAAAGATTTTAAGTAATTTAAGTACATTCACACATATTTAAGAGAATATCCACAATAAAATCTGCATCTTTGTGAAGTGCATGGGAGAAAAGATGAAATGACTATATGTATAATCTGTACATTTTGGAACCTCTCATGGTTAGTTCTAAATGCTTCGGAAATACCCTTTGTTATAATTGTTTAGTTACAGCATAACTGAGAATAAGACTTCCCAACCTGTTTAATGAGATATCTGTATCCCTTGAGATAGTAATAGGTATTCCATAAAATAATAATAATAATAATAATGATTCCACAGTTAAATTCAAGGAAACATTACATATTATAATCTGTTCTTAATGTTAGAGCATATGTCTAATAGTATGACCCTTTGAGTAGTGAACACAGATCTAGATGGAATATTCTATATTATATTGACTTCATGTTACCAAGTTGGAAGATACAGGATCTAAAGTATGAACATCACCAGCCTATCTGTATAAAGTATCTTCTGAATAATGCACACATTAGAAAGATAAACTAATTTTCTTTTATTGTGATAGTTAATGTCTTTCTTCAAGTTTTCATCATTTCAACAGCTTAGTACTTAATATTGTATGGTGAAAATGGGGGAAGCATTATTTGAAATGATTTTTCTTAGAAATTCCCTTCTAGCTTTTCCTTGTGTGCTCCTGAAGTGTGAGTTACTATATGCTCATCATGCTGATTGTCTTATTTACCCAGACATTACTGCATAAAGGTTATGGTTTGGATCTTCCCTGAGTCCAGGACCAGTGAAGCAGGCAAACATCAAAATTATATGCTTCCTATTTCTTTACTAGTGAATATGTAATAAGTATAATGAAACAATAAGTAACTTCAGTATTGTGAGAAATGGATATGTTTAATAATGGAGGAAATATAACATTGAAGAACCTGACACATCTGTAATTCACATTAGACCCACTACATGGGGTGCCCAATATATTTTCCCAGTTCTTATTAAAGCTCTTTTTATACCATCTATTCATTAGGAATTTAAAATGCACACCAGCACATTTAAGGGTGTGAATTCTTCAATAAAAATGCCTATATAATATTGTATTATGTAGAATATTTTGAAACTGATTTGACCCAAAGCTCTTTATCTTAGAAAACATAATTAACATCTTGTGGAACAGTGCTCCTTTCATTGAATGCAATTTGAGTCACATTGACAGAATATGTAAATGACTCTGTTGATGCTACAGTATTCTTGCTTATTTAAGGATATTCTATTGCGTTCAAATCCATCTATATAAAAAACAGAGAAATAATTTGTTTTATGCTGTTAGAATTTAGCTCATCAGATGATAAGAAAGAGTACCTCCTAACAAGCTGCAACTATGTGGTCAGGCAAGAGGAAGGAGGGAGGAGAGTTTGAGAAAGTAAAAGTGAAAATTTACTGTGTTTTCTTTGGACAGACTCGGACTGTGCACTTGCTCAGAGCTTCTGTTTGGTTTTCTTATCAGAATCTTTAAGTACAAACTGAATGTGAGAAATCCATCTCAAGGGAGAAGAAAAAGGTCATTAAGTTCTAAAATACAGAAGATAAAGTCTTCAGTTACTGAAATCTACAAATATATATTGTTTCAAAATTACTACAGTTTAATCATTTTCTTAGATTCATGACTTAAGGGTTGTCAGTGCAAACTGTACACGCACACATATGCGCGTACACACACACAGAAACCGTTATTCTACTTAAAATAATTTTGAGTGATCACCTTGAGATGACCTTGCTTCGATGCTGCTTAAAACCATGATCTCCTTGTATAAATGGGGTAATAGTCATTTCTTGGATGTAATGGTAACTAATGGACCACTTACTTCCTTCAGTTTTTTTCAAAGTGGCATCAAGGAATCTAGTATACAATGAACAACTTACTATTAATTTTTTGGTTCTTACTCTGTATAGTTTATAAAATTTATAAAAGCATTTCTTGCTTCTTTCTCCCTAAAATATCTAATAAGCCACAACAAACAGTCCTGTTTCTTTGTTGAGCACTGTGTTCTTCCTTTAATTTTAGTGTAAACAAAGAAACACGTCTATATTTTGTGCTGTGTATATCAGTGTGTTTGTGTGTGTCTGTCTGTCCATGAGAAAATAAATATTGAAACAAGGAGAATTCTACACCAACCATATGTGGTTTGGCTTGCATTATAAATGAATTTCTGACATAATGAGATGCCTTGTAAAGGAGTTTTCTAGGTACCTTTTGATAGCACCTTGAGTTTTAAGATGTTGGCTTTTTCTATCTTGTTTACAGAAAAAAGATGGTGGAGTGGGATGGGATGTGCACCTGGCAGGTGTCATAAACATGAACCTAGTTGTAATCATCAAGCTTTTTAAAATTAAAATTTTGAGAAATGAAACAATGTGAAATACATTCTCACCTTTAAAGAGATGAGGCTCAAGTTCACAGTGTAAGTCTACTGTTCAAATCGAGCATAAATGTGTTCCATGTCCTATTTCATGTAAGTTCATTCATTGGTCCTGGTTTGTATTCACTCAAACATTTGCTACAAAGATGAATACAATGCCAGGATTTCTTAACAAAATATTGACCTTTTAAAGCTTTACAGAGATAGAAAAATCACTTATAAGCTAAATATCTGTGATGATTATCTATTTTGCCAATTGACTAAATAATCCCATTTTATTTTAATTAAGCTTGAGATATTTTCATCTATATATTTACATCTACCAGATAATAAAAGCCCCTTTTGTAAGGTTAATTATTATATTCCCAAGATCTTGTATTTTATTCCCAGAATCTTTCTGCATTGCACATAGTTAATGCTCAATAAATAATTGTTGAATAAATTTATTTATTTACATATCTATGTCTATGTATCTATTATTTATTTGTTGTATGTATTCTTCCATTTCTTATCATTGTAAGTCTATAGTTATCAATGTTAGATCACAAGGAATAGGTCAAACTAATAAACTATGTAGTTTCTGGTACAATGAAAAGTATTAAATTTGGAGAACTAAATTAAAATGGAAGTGGTAATGAATGTTAATATTTCAATAAGCCTATTAGAAACTTTACTTTTGCCCTAGACTCCATTCTAAGACCAGATAATCCATGATTTCACTAGAATAAGTTCTATTTCCTTGCATATGCCCTTATACAAACAGACATCTGGGTGGATAAAATAATTATAATAACTATAATGACATATATATTATTAAAATAATAACATTATTATAATGATAATGGAAAGACTGCCCCCAAACTAGAAAATTATGTTTGAAATTTTCTAGCTTAAATGGGTTATATTCTGAACAACAAATCACTTTGGGTATTCCTGGGAGGTAAGAGAAAGATACTTAATTTAGATCAGCTGAAATTAAGTGTGAATTTTTACCAAATACAGAAAATATGTGTATTGGTCAGGATAGACTAGGTCATTTTGCAAAAATAAACATCCTCAAAATTAGAGACTGAAACAACAAAAGTTTTTCCGTGTTTATTATGTGTTCATTGAGATTGCCTGCAGGCCTCTTCTTAGTATAGTTATTCAGCAATCCAGGCTGAGAAAGCCACCACCATATAGAATGTTGCTGGTCACTGTGCCAGGGGGAAACTAGAGGTCTGAAGGGTCTAGCATCAGTTAAGTGGAGGACATCATTTCTGCTCACAATTCTGTAGATTCTATCCAACTTCAAGAAAGTCAGGAGGTGTTATCATGAACCAAGAAGGCAAGCAGTGAGGATTAGCTTTTATGATTATCACAGTATATCTGTGATGACCTAACATAAACAATGCATGGTCTACATACCATATATATTTAAGGAGCAGCTTAAATAGGTTTTTGTTTTGTAGACTAGCTAAGTCTGAGATATAAGGAGTTCTGGTGATTACCAATGAGGATACATGGCATGTGAATTCAGATGCCATTCTAGGGGGAAAGAGTGATTAGAGTATGACCCTTGAATCATATCCACAAGGGCTAATGATCCAGTCTGCACATACTGGTTTCTACTTTACCTGTTTCTCATATGGGTATCTCTAATGACCTCCAGGCTGATCAGCTAAAGGGAATTAATTCTTCAATAATGACTAATTATTCCTCATAATAATATAAAGGCATTGCCTACCAGAATAAGAAAAAGAAGGCAGAACAGCTTAACAGGCATGGAGAAATAGAATATATAACTGCCTAGAGGTGTGCAAGCTGGTTATTTAGCATGAAATAAGGGATTCTTTCACAGAGTACAAACCCACTGAAGACAAAAAATGAAAAGTATAGAAATGCTCAGGTTTTTCATAGACCTGAATGGTATTTAAAGGCCAGTCATTTGACTAGGTGTTCATTCACTTGCAGTTTTTTAATTTTCTGCTTTGGAGACTATTAGCCATATTGAGAAATTCAGGCAATTGTGATCTAAGATTAGAAGAGCATGAGGAAGGTCATCTAATCTAGTTTGTTGCTCAGATTAGACCAAGCAATATCAGCAGCTGATAACAGGTTCCTGTACATAGGGAAAGTCCCAGAAAAGGAATTCTAATACTTTTTCTTCATATACCAAAAACACATTTAATTAGTCTATCTTCATATTTTTAATTAGTATATCCTCAATATAGAAAAATCTTCAGAAAAGAATGTGTTACTACTGACTCTTAAGATTGTAGTTGAGTAAGATGAATATATCCATGTCTAGTATATATAACTTTTGAAGTCATTAATATGAAGGAATCAGTTGGTTACTATAGGAGAAGACTATTGGAACAGTTGGATAGACCATACATCTCCCTGCATGGTATTGATTATGCTTGTTTAGTGAGTCTGTTTTTATACTGTACCTTTCAATATCATGAATGACTCTAACTTCTCAATGAATTTGAGAATAATATCCTATGGAACTGAATATTCTTTAGGAATTTGGAACACCATCTGAAACCATTTGTTACATACTTGCTCTACATTAAATTGGGTAAGGTCAAAGCACTTTTATATTATTGCTGTTTGATGAAAGACATGATGAACAATGGATCAAGGAGGCTTTCATAGTTACATTTCCATGATTTTTCCAGAACAGGGCAACCATACTTGTATTCATAATCTCTTTCTTTCTAGATATGAGTATGAAAAATGGATATTGATCAAGTTTATGAATATGACTCAGATTAAATTAAAAAAATTCATATGTACCTGTAGTGAAAATGTCTAAACATGTATCAGTGAATGCCAAGTGTATTTCTTTTAAGAATGAAAGAAAGACAATGTACTCACCAAACTGGATTGGGTCAGGTTGAGGTGCTCTTGTTTGATTTATGGTATTCATTTATGAGGAAAAAAATCTCTCAAATGAAATTATGGAATATATATATATATATATATGTATATATGAAGACTATACAGAATTTTAAAAACTGTAAAAGCAATCCAATATAATGTGAAATGTGTAATCATTTAAATTATCCCATGTGTTTTACCTCTTTATATGCTACCCCTTAACTCTTTTTCCTTCCCTTTTTTTATATGATCTACACAGACTACATTTTCTCTGTTAATCTGTTAAATCTTACCTATCACAATTTTTAGTTCCCTCTGGCTAAGTGGTTGGGGGCAGGAAAAATAAAGGAGACAATTTCTCCCATATGATTGTGTATTAGAAATATCAATTCTTCTCTTTGCTCTATATCATTTCTTTCTTCTTCCTTCATTAACATCATTTTCTTTCTATATTTACTTCCCCATGTATGTGACTGATAGTTTTAGGTATGTGGAAAATATGCCTTTCCTGGAATATAGTGTTTCTTGTTACTAATTTCCTTTAGTTTATCTAAAGGAATATATCCACATGTCACATGATCTATATGTATTTATTCATAACAAACTTGTTAAAATATAGTCTTTTTTATTGGAAAATTTTTTAAAATTGAGCATTTATATATATGAGAACTATTGATCCTGTGCTAAGTGTGGTAGGTAACATAATCAAAATCCATTTTATGCCTCAAGAGATAACCATTTAATGAAAGAGATAAGTCTATATATTAATTACTGTTTTACAAATGTTAAAACTTACAGTGTTCATAATACTACATAAAAAATTGGTTGAAGCCACTCAAAATAAAGGTACAATATACTATTGTAGTGCAAGGAAGAGAAGTAGTATTATGATTCCCTATGAATAACTTAGCATAATGGAGGGGGTAGTTCAATTAATGGCATGGCTTTGTTTAAATTAATATTTAGCTTTGCTCAATGATATTTGCTATATAGAAGTGACTTGCTTCTTCTGGTTTTATGTTATTCTTTCTTTTAATTGTTTCCATATCATTTCATTGCCTTTCTGTTGATTACTGCTTTCACTGAATAATTTGCCATACGGCATGCCCTCTGGGTTTTAAAACAAAATAAAGCAACTACATACATTTTTCACAATATGTTTCATCTCCCAAACTTGGAGTTTCAAATTCAGTTGAAGTTGTAACTCTTCAGCAACTTCCAATTCCTTGCAATTGATTGTGATCTCTTCAGGTGATGGAGTTAGGTTAGTCTTAATAGGAAGAAAAAGTTGACAGGAAGTGAGAGTAAATTAACTTTATGAGACTGAATTCAGCAGATGCCAGTATATTCATGAGCCTCAATTCTGAAGGCCAAGGCATTGACATATATTTATAGTTATCCTTAATTTTGTTCTAAAATCAACAGTCAGTGCAGCATGATAGCTTAACTATTCCATTTGTTCTTTGCAAATGTAGGCAATAGGCAATCACACCCTTAATACTCAGTAATTATTGTATCTTATATTTTTTTAAAAATGTGTTACCAATGTGCCATGCCAAGTAGAAATCAGGGAAAACTGATTATCTACATTATAGGATTATTTTACATTTGTTTCATGATCGTAGTGATAGAATAGTAACTTCAGAGAAAACTATGTTGATTTATTTAAGCTAGAATAAGCATTACTACATAAAATGCTAGATAAATCCTGGATATGCTATAATATAAATGCTATGTGCAAGCCACATCTGTCTTCATTAAAAGAAGTGACATAATTTGCATATCTTCCTGTGAAAAGATTACTACATTGCAACACATCTATCAGACAGAATAATCAGGTACATTGTTTTTGCAAAGACAGAATAAAATCATACATAGATACATGATTTGAGAAGCAGAATTACCTGGGAAGATGTATATAAATCTAGAAGTTATTTGTTTGTTTTTTATTCTTGCCCCAATTGCTTTTCCAAATGACTTACTTTAGGTTGTCACCTAAAATATCTATGTACCATAAGATAGTTAAAAAAGAAAACATACAAAATGAGAAGAAAGAAATATTTAAAAATGTCTCTGATTATCAGGAAGTTTAGTTTTAATTCTTTGTAGCTAAGGCTGAAGAGGAACCTTGACAAGTGAAATTATTCTTTTTATGATAAAAATAACATGACAATGTTTATGGAACAAACTTCATTTGAAAATAAGTTATCTTTTGGTCCCTGATGCAATGGATTCTGAGTATTAACTGACCATTTTCAGTCACTGTTTTCCTCTTAGTTTTCTCCGTGTATCAAATGCATGTGTATCATCCTGTGAAATTACATTCACAGTAATTCACAATAATTTTTTTCCACTCTAACTTCTCTAAATAAACTTTTCTTTAGATGAATTCTTAAATTTTGACTTATCTGTCCATATATGACTTCCTGAATTTTTATTCTGGGATTAGAGATAGGGTAGATAATCAACAAGGCATTTCTGTTCATTTTCTCCCACACCACTTTTTACTTAAGAGAACAAAATTGAGGAAATCATCAGTCTTATAAAATTTGATGTTCTTTTCACAATAGCTCATTTCTACTACAATAAAAGGAAATTGACTTTTAAGAGAATGTCATTGGATATATGCTCCACATTGTCTATAGACCTTGCTTAGCACTCTAAGTTATAGGCCATTTCACACACAACATACCAAACCTTTAATTCGACTCTCAGCAGTCCCACTAGCTTGAGAACCATGCTATGTGTGTGTGTGTCTGTGTGTGTAGTCTCCCACGACTGGAAATTTAATGGTTTCTGTAAAATTCTACGGGATAGATTAATAATTCAGAAAGCAGCATTCAAGCCAGAACTATGCTTAAATGTATTTTGGTGCTAATGCTAGGAAACCTATTTCCCTCAGCCCTCTTAAAGTTTTTCTTCTCTCCCTTGAATAAATCCATCCAATTTTAGGTGTTCATTTATCTGCCACATGTAGATGGCCCCAAAACTATGAAAGTCCATTCCCAGATATCTAAGACCACTTTAATTTGTAAGTTCTACAGTTAGCTCAAATACATTTTCTTCTAGAAATAGTTCCTTTTCCAGTAGTCCCTATAAACCATATCTTCTTTCCTGGTCACCTCGGTGGGAAAATTCTCTTGTATCTTTGCTTCTTTATTTTCTGTACATTCATATAGAAATACAATTTGTCATTAAGTCTGGATACTTCTAATTCAGAATGCTTTTCATATTATTATTGTCACCATACTCAGTTGTGCTAATATTCCATTATGCCAGTACAATGGCCATAGTTTCTTAACTGACCTCGTCTCTTGTGTCCCTGCCCTCAGATATCCGGTGTACTTCCAGAGTGATCTTATTAAATACTACTTTGATCATTTCACACCAACATTCAGAAATTTTCTGTTTGCTCTCCATTGCCTGCCAGGCCATTCATGATAACAGAGGTTGACCAAAACTTATCTACCTTTACTTCTTTGTAGCAACTGGCCATTCCTGTGATAAGTTTCCATACAAAACAAAACATAATAAAAAAAAAACACACCTCTTCTATTTTGGTCTACTTTCTGCTGTATACTGCTTTCTATTTTTGGAATAGCTTTCGCTACTCTTGCTATGTTCAGCCACACCCATTCTCAAAGGCACAAATCAAATTCCATCTCTATTCAGTTTTCCCTTGACCATATCATTTAATGTCGATCTTCCCCTTTCCTCCATTTCTATGGTTTTGTCTTCAACTCAAGTGAACATTGAATCATGCATAATATCTTTGTAGATCTGGCTACCATGATCTATAGAAAACAGAAAATCAAGAGCTCCATAGGACCAGCAATTCCACCAGAAGTGGAAATCATGAAAAAAAGAAGAATGCTCATATTGATCACAATAAAATTCTTGCTCAGCCTTTCTTAGCTTTAGCACATGCTGTGTCAGCATTTATAGAATTTGATTTAGTTGCATGTTGGTCTGTTCTATACTAGTTCCCAAAGGTAGGTTAGGTAAAAATAAGCAAACATGACAGAACTTCTGGTACTGATGAGACCCACACATCTTGCATTAATCAGAAAAATGAAAAATGAAAAGAATTTTGATTTCAGAGAATGTCTTATATTGTTTGGACTTCCGTATATATTGTATTTATATTTATTATATTTATCTTATTTTCAGGTGAGAAAACTTACTTTATATCTCTTTGCATCCCTTCACATCTATAATGCTCATTTATTTAGCAGAATAAAATTAATAGAAATATCATGACTAAAAGTAACAGGATTTCATTTCATTGTAACTGTATTTTTTAATTTCTCTGGTAGATACCGTGTGACTTTTGCACATGGATGGCACTGATTATGTATTGTCTCTGTGTATTTGACCATCCAGAGGGCGATACACATTTGTTGCAAACTTACTTTGTGTTTAAGCCTATTTCACTTAATACTCATTACCAGTTTAACTACTTCTGGGAAGAGTTAAATAAAAGTAAATAATAATAATACAATAGTAAAAGATTTCAGTGAGGGAATTTAAAAATCAGAATTTGCATATTAATTTTGCAATATTATAGTGTTCCAGGAAGTCAAAAATAAAAAATTTATTTGGAAAAGAAGCAAGTCTCATTCCTGTAAATATTAATATTTAAATATATAATACTACACATTTTACATAGTTAATATAAATATAAATTTATAAATGTAAATACACATATACAAATTTTCAGACACATTTAAAAAAGAAAGAGTCATTAATTACAATTTAGTTAATATTTCCATCTTAAACCACTAGATAGATAAAATATAGTTTGGCTTAAGGGTAATCTCAATATTAGCCATGAATTTCTACTGTGGGTAGATAGTGCCATGATATTTTATAGATTTCCTCACTCTAGCAATTTCATGAACTGTCAGATTTAGATTCTGATTATCAGTGCATTTCAGTAAAACATCTTGCTCTGTTCTTCACTGATTTTTTTGTGTGTATGAGCTTGTTCACGTTATTGAATATCTTATCTGGAAACCACATTGTGTTCCCAATTATTTTGGGTGATAACCGCTACAGGAAGTTTTATAAACTATTTTTTCTCAAGCATAGTGGTTTGGTTTATGGTCTCATCAATCAAGTTTGATGAATTATTTAAGAATTATTCAAATTCAGTTTCCCAATCATTACAAGATAATTCTATTCCTGTGAAAGGTAATTTTAAAAGTCAGACACCTTTACTGCAGTCTGTACTAAGATACATAACCTCTTAGAAGTGAGATTTCAAAGGGTTCTGAGAGGTCATTTGTTTTATCTTCCCACCTGTAGAAATAATTTCTTTACTATCACTGACAGACTCATTTTTCCTCTTCTGAATATTTCTAATAATGAGAAACTGATTTCTTAGATAGCCAATACCAGACAATACTTTCTAATATATTGGACATAATTATTAGAAAAGTTTTTTTTTTAGTGAAACAAACCCTAAATCTAAAACAAAAAAAATTTCATCCTTTATGGGAAACATTAAAATCTGTATCTTTATATCTATGTGAATCACAGGAGAAAGTATAAAAAAATGCATGAGTGTGAAATACTACTGAAGTAGTTAACATTTTAAGTGTTTCTTATTTGCTGGCATTATTCTAAAAGATTAATACATATTATCTAAATTAATCCTCATAATCCCTGTAATGTAAAGACAATTTTTTCCATTTTACAGAAGAGGAAATTAGGCATAGAATGTTATAGCCAGTAGAAAGTGCTAGAGCCAGAATTCAAAGCTAGGAAGCCTAGCTCCTTAACACACACTTAATCAGCTCTTCAGTGAGTACAAAATGTACAGCTGAGTTGGGAAAGAGTAAAAGCTGAAAATTAGGAAGGAGCTTTTCATTTTCTCAGTCTAGAAATGGGGCACATCACTTCCAACTAACTTTCAATCACTAGAACACATCATAGGTCCCAGCAAGGGGGCTAAAAAGTATAGATTTTTGTGTGAATAGGAAGGAAAAATCTCAAACACAAGATCTGGCATATGCCTAGCTTTGTCTCTGTCATGTGCCCTGAGGAGCATTCCTCAAATGCTCAAACCCACCTTTAAAGCTGCTCTCTCCAATCTCTTTTAGCCTCTGCATTCTAATCTAGACTAGGTCCAGCTATTAATGAAGAGGAGATTCATTGCATGTTGAAAGCCTGGTGTTCAGAAGAATATGTGAGGGTTTAGTACGAGCTGTAATCTAAACTATGTAGTAACACATTAATCTTTGACATCAAAAGATGGAAACTGCCAATACCTTTCTCTTTTTGTCTTCCTCTTTCTCATGGAAATATTTTTTTCTTGGGACATCCTTACCATCACTAATACATTCAAAGATTAGATTGTAAGATGCTAATGAATCAAAAAATGTGCCAGAGACATTTACATTAGTAATTTGAATTTTTCAGGCATTTCTCATTTATAAAGCCATCTTTGCTTTCTGAAATCCTTTTATATACTGCCTTACATATGCCACAGTAAAGAGAAGAGGATTTGTTTCTGCACATTATATGTACTTGTATTTGTAAAGAGTAACACATAGGGAAAAATAATTACATTGCTTAAATCCTCAAGTTGTTTAATTATCATATTAATGAGATCTGGATATCATTCTTTTAAATATGAGCAAACTGAGTTTCAGAAAACTTCAGCTGGGATTCAGATCTAAGTATTTCTGATCACAAACTTGTGTGATTTTTTACTAAATCACATAACTTTCTAGCTAAAGTTTCTACAGTATTTTTTTTTACCTCATTCTTATTTTTTATAGTGCTTGAGTACAAAGAGCTAAGTTTTCACTATTCCACAGAAATAACAATGTAAGGTTTAAGCAACTTGTTACATAATTGTATGCCAACATTCTCATTATGATATTTCTTGCTCATATTCTAGCTGACATCTTGTGCATAAATAGTCACATCTGTCTTGGCTCTGAAATAATGATGCATATGAGAAAATTCATAACAGATCTTGGAAAATATTCTCATTTAATACAGTGACAGCAAAACATGAGTTAAAGTAAAGCCACACATAACATATGGGTACAAATTACAAAGTAACACAAATTGAATTTCATCTTGGAACTGAATGTAAGGAAAAGATTCTAAATTATACTGATTTTTATAAGTGGCTAACATGATTATCAACAAAGTTACCTGAAATGCTTGCTTCCTTTGACTTCCAGATCACACTCTGCATTTTCTCTACTTGTCTGCTCAATGTCCTCTGTTGAAAGCTCCTTTAAACTTTATTTCTTAAATGGTCGTGCCCTTTAAAATTCATTCTTGGTCTGCCTTCTTTTTTACATTGAACACTTAATGTCATTAACTATTCTGCATCTCATTAATGTTTTATGCTGATAATTTCCAAATCTTTATCTCTACTTTAGATCTTTTGTGAAATGGAGATAAATATACTTGGGCACCTCTGTAATAAATAGTTAAATGTAGATAAACAGTCATCTCAAATTCTTCATGCCCAGCAATAAAAGTAAATGTTTTTATTCTCAATTTGTTCAACATTTTTTGTCCCATATCTCAGTAGTTCAAAATTTACCTCATTATTAATGTAAGAAATCTGGATGTCACCCTTGGCTCTCCCTACTGTGACATCCAAGCACTGTTCAGGTTCTGTCAGTTCTAACTACTCAATAATGTCTATCAAGTTTGCACTTCTTCTTCAAACCCCATAGCCATTGGACCATCAGAACTTCTCTTAGTTTATTGCAATTGCCTCCTGACTGATACTTTACCCATAAAATGGTAAATAATTATATACAGCTGTGATAAGACTGATACCGGTGCAGCAATATAAAAGTAGATCAATTTAGCAAAATAGAAATGAAGAAAAAGATTATATATAGAGAGAAATTATATTACAAATTCTGTCACAGCAATGGAAAATTATGTACTTCTTAATAAAATGGCAAAAATAGCTATTACCTCTCACTATATAAAAAGTTAAATAAATATCTAAATGTAAAATATAGACTAAAAGTAGAAGAAAAGTAGCAATCTATTTTTACAATAGTAATGTGGAAAAATTCCTACTAAGCAAGAAATGAAAGTCAGAGTCATAAAATAAATGATTGATAAATATAACCACATAAGCATTAAGAATATCTGTAGTGAAAAGCACCACAAGTAATGTTAAATTTAAGTATAAAGCTAGAAGCAAATATTTGTAACATGTAAGGCAGATTGTTATTATCCATGATAATATATAAATAGCTCCTAAAAAACAATATAAAAGCAACTGAATAGACAGAAGGCTTGTCAAAGGTATGAATATCTTATTTATAGAAAAAAGCACAAGTAACTGAAAGAAATATGAAACATGATAATGTATGTCCAATTTTTTCCTTTATCAAAAAAAGTAATTAAAAACACAGCTATGATTTTTCTTTCTCTAAATTTTTAAAGATTAAAAATTGATAATATGATAATATCTGTTTTGAAGGGCACAAAGAAACGATCACTGGTTTTCTATGCTGATGGGAGTACAAACTGCCTTTCTGGTGGATGTATAGTTGGTTTCTTGCAATTTATAGGAAAAGCAATATTGCATACTATTTTTTCAAGAAATAATCAGGTAACAGAGAAGGCAGTATAGCACAGAGAAGACAAGTAGTGACTCTATAGGATCTTACTACACTGATAGACAGTGACTGTAATAGGGTATGTGGTGGGGACTTGATAATGGGGGGAATCTAGTAACCACAATGTTGCCCATGTGATTTTATATTAATGATACCAAAACAAAATTTTAAAAAAGAAGAAATAATCAGGTAATACAAAAAATATTACTCAGAGAGATGTTAATTGTAGCATTTTAATAGGGGGAAAAGACAAACCAAAACTAACCATTGGTAGTTAACGATTAGAGTGTACCTATATCATGGAATATTACCTAGCCATTAAAAACAAATATAGATGTTCTGCCATGAAAAGATGACCATCATATTTTGAGAAGTGTCTAAAGTGATTTGCAGGACTTAATGGATAGTATGACCCCTGTTTATGTAGAAAAAAACACAAAAATTCATACCAATAGTAAACATTATGGAAGATTAGCTCTTACTCCCAAGAAAGCTGTCAGATTGGGTAGCCATGAGAAGCATAAAGAGAACCTTTTACATTTGATTCTGTATAATTTCACATATAACTTTGTATCCTTACAAAATGTTTAGTCTTTATATAACAAGCCTGTATAATTTCTTAAAAACTTAAAGGTAGAAGGTGGGTACAATATTTTGAAACACTACTTATAATCATTATCAATGAAATTACTGCTTTGATATAATCGACTCTTAAAACATTTAAATTCTCTGAAAAAATAACTAGGATTTTTATCATGAGATACTTGAATAGGAATGATTTTTTTCAGAAAATGTAATATTAATTTTAACTATTCCTGTCATTGTAACACTAGCATGATGTTCTTTCTCTAAATTAAAACAAATTAAAAACTATTTAAGGAACATTATTGGATAATAATGTTTAATAATATGGTTATTCTGATTCAGTGCAGAAACTTAAGTAGCAAAATGTAAGTTTAAAAAGTTATTTTTACTTTTTCTTATGGCATGTAGTAAAGACTCTTGAATATGTTTAAGTAAGTGTATATCAAAAGAAATTATCTTTTTAATTAGACCATTCTGATTTTTTAATTTTAAGTTGCATTTGATTTTAATATGTACATATAGTTTTTTGTTCATTTACTAAAAAGGATTATTAATAAAAATATGTGGCTTTGGTTGGTCAAAATATTCTTTTTATTAGATTCAGCCATAGGAGTAGGCAAGAAAAGTAAATATAATCACATTGGGGAACATTTTTACCAGTTACTTAGTGCCAAACAAGAAAGCATGAGTGAATACATAAATGCATCTT
Source organism: Smutsia gigantea (assembly GCA_032199065.1). NCBI lineage: Eukaryota > Metazoa > Chordata > Mammalia > Pholidota > Manidae > Smutsia > Smutsia gigantea. The sequence continues at coordinate 216,397 of JAVSCE010010939.1, forward strand.
ACACGACCTTCACAGATTTTATCTAAAATTCATGAGCATAATTCCAGTCACTATAGAAAATAGGAAAAAAGAACATAGAAGCTGATCTCACAGAGATCACTACACTATAACTGTTTTCCTGTTTTCCACAATTCTAATCAAAAACCTTGATAAGTACTACTGGATTCTAGCATGAACGACCCATTGTGAAATTCAGATTTATTCCAAGCTATCTCAATTGCTCAGTATATTATTCCTGGACATGGTAATTTGATGAGGTAAACATTTCTATAAACAATAATCAGTTTGGTATTTCTTGCACTTTATTTTTTAAAAGATTAGACACTGGGATAAAATTAGAAAATATTTATCAATAAAAGAGTAGTAATGTGGAAGGGTAGTAGTAGTAAAGGAAAAACTTCCCATTAATAAAAAAAATGACACTTCCAAACCTCCAAGTGTCTTACAGCTTTTGTTTAGTCTAAATTCCCATTCCAGAAATTGTTGCTTTGTTCTTAAGAAATATTTAAATTTCTTACTCTGTGCCTTTCTTGGACCATTTTTTCTCATTGTGGCCCATAAATTGCATGAGCATTTCTCAGATAACTTATTTCAGTATTGGTGATAAGTAGCAGGGAAGTTAATTGTCAAAGAGCTGTAATGATGTCAAGGAATGAATTCTTTCAATAGAACATTCATGGAATATGTTTATTTTTCATCATCTTAAAAGTAATTTAGAAACATTTCTCTAGGAATAGAAATCATACTCAAACCAACGGTACAAGAGTTCATTGCAATGATAATGTTCTTAGTATATTTTCATGAGTAAAAATGAGTTAGACTGATTAATTAATTTGACTGATACTCTTGAGATTTTTCTTCTCTATCAATTCCTTTCTAGCTGCAAGATTTTAACAATAATGTCTAAAGTCAGTAGCAGAGCTGAAAAATCCAATTTGCTCTTTCTCTTCCCATTCTTACCCTCAAAATGATACTGATGATAAGAATGGCTAAAACACTGTCAACCATATTAGTATTCCTGTTTTGAGGTGAACAAATTGAGACTCAGAAAAATTACATATTATGCCTACACAAACACAATGTGATGGTTCAAGAACTTATGTACCAGAGTCTAACTATAGAACCCCAAACCCTTATGTTCCATGATGTACAGCCACACTACTAGTCTAACATTCCCTCCTATTTGTTTATACCATCTACCCCTATTTAATGTTTCTCTTTGTTCATTTCTGCATACATGAATCTGTGACATGCATGTGACATAAACAACCTATATTTTATCATTAATTGAACCTTTAATGCAAACATTGAGAGGGAAGGGATTGTGCCATATTTATTTAGCCATCTAGTCTAAAAATTGAAAATAGTTCAATAAATGTTCTCTGACTTTGTGACTTATTATTTATTTAAAATATAAAATTTTATATCCTAATGAACACTACAGTTGATTTTGTTACCTGCTGAAGAGTTTGCGGTTATGGAAACTAAAGGAAAATAGAGGATGGTGTCTTTGCCTAGTGGATGCTTATCCCTTGGGTGAAGAATGTATCTACTCTTATTTGCCTAAGCTATTTTGAGAAATCTTGAACTTAAATTTGGAAATTTAATTGGAGATGTTAATTAAGCCTCCCTATAAAGCATTTAACAGACTGGCTCTTACAAGGGTGTACAGGTAGCAAAATAAATGGACTCTGTTTACTGTACTGTACCCTGCATGAATTTTTGCCAGCTGTGAACTTTTTTATCTTGAAGAATCTTTGGAGACTATGTGTGTGTGTATGCAAGCACAGGCACATTTGTATAAACACATGTTTTTATATGGAGAGAGAGGCAGGAATATTTATTTTTCCATTCCAAAAAAACTAAAAGAGACTGAATTTTCTTCAACTTGAAGTTCCAGGAAAACTACAAAGATCAAAACCTGATCCTGAGCAAATGTTCACCTTGATAATTTACCCCATCTTCCTGGTCAAGTAGTGGGCCTGTCTTGCAATATTAGTGCTAAAGTCTTAGATCTAATGGAGAAATTAGAGCCTAGGAAAAAAAGTTTCAATATTAGAATCCAGAGAAATGCAAATCTATCATTTATTTCATATGAGAAAAATAATGTATGTGTTGGCCAGTAGAAAAAATGTTAGTAATCAATTATATATTCAAGCTCTAGAGTGATACAGTGATTGCTTACCCCTAAGTGTTATTTTCTGGAAAAAAGAAAATTCAATAGCATTACATTTTATGTATTAATGTTCTCATTCTGTTTCCAATTTTAAAAGTAAAAGTAAAATAACCCAAATAATCATTTTACAAATAAGAAAACTGAAGGCAAAAAAAGTTTTAAATGGTTTGACCATGGAAATATTGCTACATTTTAGCTGTATTAGGACTAGAATTCAGTTTTCTTACTTCCCATTCCTAGGTTCTTCCCATTGTACCATGAACTCCAAACTTAACAGTTACAAAATTTTAAACACTGCTGCTTGTCATTGAGCATTGGAGACTGAAGCTCTGACTGAAGCATGAATGAAAATGAACCAGACGAATGTTCCATAGTATTGCTCTAGTGACAAGACATTACTTACTCCCATATCTCCAGAGATAAGATTGTTGTCGGGTATAAGAGTTGTTCAATTAGTATTTGTTGAATAGAATAGAAGTGACAGTGACTGTGATGTCCACCACACTATTTGGAAAGAATCACAAGCACCAGCCAAGCTGTTGAGGATACTCCAGGGGGAACAGATTACTGTATTCACTTGAAGTGGAGGAAGTATCAGCATCTGCCAAGGGTGCCTGCTTAAAACAAGTTTGTGTGCATTTGCAGGAACTTGTGAGTCTCCTATTGAAAATGAACAGGAGACTGATGAGTTCCCGGGAACACCCACAAATCTTCCTTCTCATTTCTACTGCTTTTCAATGGACAGCATGCTATGACTGGTGCTTTACCACTGTTCTTGGTGCCTCCAAGTTTTGGGTGTAAGTTTAAGTTCTAAACAAAAATAGGAATTTTGGAAATGCAGAGTAGCTCATGTAGGCAAGAGTCAACTTGCCAGCTCAACATGGATACTGGTATATTTGTTTGATCGGCTCCTCTGGAGTTGAATCCAGCCAAAGGAATGTGTCTCTTCTAGATTAAGTTCTGATAATATCTTTGTAAATTGAGCAGACCGTTCATAAGAACCATTTTAAATGATACCCTCTTTGGTTTTATGTGACCTGAATTATTCAGTGAAATGAATGTCAGTGCTATGTGAAAGATAATTTATAGACCTTGTAGGAAAAGAAAAAAAATGAATAATTACATGCATATATGTTACTATTCCTCTAAACTTTTTTCCCATTTATATTTGATCAGGACTTTATTAACTCTATAAATGTTGACATTGTTTTATAATTTTTTCCAAGAGAGTGTTTCCTCTGCTTGTGTTCATGTGTAACAATAAATTATGCAATTGTTGTTTCATTTTTTTAGGATTGTTTAATGGACTATACTTAGCATCAACATTTATAGCACAGATCTGTTCTTAAACTTCTTGAAGCAGCCTTTCATGAAACTGCACAAAGTTGATCCTTTTCTTTACAGTCAGCTCTTGGTATTTTTTAATAAGGTTGACAATCTTTCAAAGGAAGGGTAAAGTGAATGCATGAGGTTGATGGTGTGTATGCTACATTAGGGAGTAGTAGACACTGTAATTAACATAGCCATATCTAAAGACTTTCAAATTCAATTAGAAAAACTAATCATATGTAAGGGTTAGATTTCAGTTTAACATTTTATAATAATAAGTGGTAAAATTCCTCCCAGAGTATTTCTGTATCCCTTGAAATTTGTCTTCAGAAGATTCAATAAAATTTCTTATATTTAACCTGGAACAACAAATTCTTTACTTCATTTCCACTTGTTTTCTTTCTAAAAAACATGGTTCTTTGAATTTTTTGTTAAAGTCCAATTATCTTATTTCTGTAGGATTTCTTTGATTTATTTCAATTATCCTGGCATAAATATGGACAAATATTTAATCAATTAAACACATTTTCAGAGAGAAGTATTGTCAATCATTAATCAATAGACCTCCTTTTTCCATCTTTACAATCTGGTATTACAGTTCTCAGCCTTTTTGTTATTGTTTGCCCCACATCTATACCCATGAGATGACTGTCCATATGAGATAACACTGCTGGCTGTGGCCTAGATAAAATAATTCATGGGTTGTGTTCTGTTCATAGTAGCTTGGCTGTTATATACACTCTGAAAAGCTTATCATATCAGAATATAGCAAGATGGCATAATTATCACCAGGAACCTGCTCTTGTTTTAAAATCTAGTCATCCATTAACATCATTCTTTAAAATTAGCAATAAATTACTGGCCTCTCCAACATAATAGCAGGTACAGTCAGGACATAGTGGTTGAGAACCACTTTTCTGGGAAACATTAGTTTATTGTAATGCCAACAGTTTTCTTAGACCAGTGACAAGTCATGACGGACTATTGCATTAATCCAAGGAGCTGGTCTGATCTTTGCCTTTAACAACCAGAGAGAACAAATTTTCACCCACTATCCCAGACATAGATCAATAATATGTAACATATGTCAGTTGACTTCAACTCTACAGATATCTATTGAGCATCTTCTTTCAGCCTGCCAGATTCTGGGATAGAACTTGAGTGTCTACAAAGCTCTATGTACATTATTATGTGCATGGGTTTGCCTCACTGGTGGTAAATAATATATTAGGTTTTCTTCATGTCCATACCCATCCTACATTACTTTAATCAATGTGGTTAATACATTGGTGAATACATCTTAAGTGTCTGAAACATTGTAGATCCTCTTCAGTTTAAAAGTCTATATTGCTCTCTCATTTCCCACCTTAATATGAAGAGGCTCTGACTTTTATTTCTCTCCTCCCTTCTTTCTCTCTCTTTTAATATTTTATTTATATATTTATATAAAATTAGTTTATTTCAAGTTACCTAACTGGTAATTCCTGAATGTATCTTACAATAACACGCTCTCTCATAAAGCCAAAGTGTGTTTCCTTTTTTCTTTCTTTCTTTTTGCTTGATATTATTTAATGTGTGCTCATCCCTCCCTTTCCTCCCTCATCCGTCAGCTGCAGCACAGCTTTTCCTTGACTCAGATTGTTTTTATTGTCATTATCAATTAAATAAGACTTTATACATTACCTATTTGAAGGACTCTGGTAATTATAGGCACAACAGCTACCCCAACAAAGTAGATCACAATTTGCTAATGAAATGGCATCCCTTGATACTTCTTCACTTTCCCATGAAGACCCACTTTACTTGAGGAAATCACCCATAAGCAATATTGTTATTTCAAAAATAATTCTAATGATAGAAAACATTAAAGGCACAATAATAATAATGAAAGTAATTTTCACTTAGGTAAGATAATGATCTGACTGATGTGACGATATTGTGAAGCGGGGAATTTACCAGTAGCAGGGAATTCCTCTACAGCAAAGTATGTTGTTTTCCTTTTTACAGGGGGAATCCTTTAAGATTTCAACTGCTGAAGTAAATATTAGGGTTGAGAGAAGAACTTATTCCTGGTAGTACAAACTATTTGTGGACAGTTTTACTATGGCCAATCATGTCTGAGAAAATCAAGGCATATAAAAGGAAAGGGGAACCAAAAGAAGACTCTAGGAACTCAGATGTTCTAATATGAGCTGCTCCTGATCTTCATAGATGATCTTAGCCTCATTAGAATAAATTTGGGACATTATGTGTAGAGAAAAACAAATACCCTCTGTAAATCAGCAAAATGAAAAGAAATAGCAATAAAACAAATTATGTGAGTAAATATGATATACCCTGTGCAAAACCCAATGGCACATACTCTTTCCTGGAAGCTAAGAATCTAAGTAAGGCTTCATTTGTCATAGTCCTCAAACGTGAAGAAGACACTCTATTTTTTTAATTAAACTTCTCCATAACTCAAACACTTCTGCCTACTATTAATTAACTGGCCCTTCCAATCACTCTTTCTAGGAGGGCTATGCCATTTTAGACCTGGTCACAAAACTCACTATTTATTTATTTTTCATAATACAATTTTTACTCACATTAAATTTTTTTGGCTTCCAATATTCATCCTAATCATAAATATTAGCCAACTGTTATCATTTATATCAATGCTTCACCTTCTCTACTGTGGCTTTTCTCCCCTTTTCCACTTTATATTTTATTTCTGAGTTTGACTAAAAGTTGAAACAGTAAGTTAAAAGCACATCAGCCTAGCAGAATAGTCCACTTTTAGGTGTATTTTCAATTCAGACATAACTTACTGATTTGGTTAATTTATTTAAAAAATAACAAATTCAAAGGAACTCTAGGCTATTCTCTTGATTTGGGTAAATACATAAAATATGCTTTTTATTTACTCACAACAAACCAATAAAAAAAATAGGATAAATCTAATCACTATACAATTACTCTCACTTGTTGCTCCACAAAGATAATAAAGTATACTAAGCAGGTTGAATGGTGCTTCTAGAAACCTTAGTGAAATAGGGTCTGGTTTACATAGAGCTGGAAATACTTTGGCAAGTTCAGTTGTTTGGCCTGAACAAAAATAGCTATTCCAATGCTTGCATAGCATCTGGGAAGTGGAAGCCTAACCTATATGCATTGAATTCAAAAGTTCCACTTCATTGGCATCTAAGGGTAGCTATTCTACTCCTCAGAAGGAGCACAACCATATACAACTAGAAAGTCATTTTAATATTTGTTGTGATTAGCTCAATAATATCCCAATCCTTATAACAATCTCTCACTTGAAATGCATTTTTCATAGATATATTTTTATTCGATTACTAGCAATAAAATTTAATATACAATTAAATACTGCCGTGTGGCCCTAATTAGTAATATGCATTTTTTTTGTACATTTTCCCTTGGAAAACCCATTCTGAATTATGAACCATTGAGACTTATTTATATATGAACTTCTAAATGCAGTTATCTTATAATTTGGGAATTGTCCACAGATAAACAAATGTAGATAATTGAACATCTGTTCTGGTACTTTGAGGTACTCTAAATATTTACTCCTTTTAGATCACTATTTTTAACATTTAAAACATCCTAACAGAAATTATACACTTTTCTATAATAAAGCTCCAGAAATTAGCAAAACCCAAAATTATATCCAGTCACTCTTATAGTGATTATTTCATGCCAATCAGAAGGACTGTTTGCTGATCAAATTGTAGGAACAGCTGTGATGTGGTTGGTTAATCAGATACAATTACCAAGGGTGCATAATAGGGGGGCATAGTGCTTGAATTATGTATGCTGGACACAATCCATCTTAGAGAGAAAAAAAAAAGAGCAGACTGAGAGTTTGCAAAGGGAAAAATATTTTCAAAACCAAAACCATAGGGAAAAATTGCAATGACAGAATAATCCTTGATTTCTTTTTGTTCAACTAATTTTCATTAAGTGTCAGCTTTGGGTAGGCACTGACTGTACTATTCACTAAGAATATACAACTGAGAAAAATCAGCATGACGCTTGTCTTTAAGGAATTTATGTTGTATGACTAATACATTTTAAATTTATTAATTTAATAAACACACAATAAAACATATAGGAATTGCTGAGATATATTACCAACATTTATGTTGAGAGAAAAAATCATGTGCTATGAAAGCACAAAAGAGAAAGCCTAACTTACTCTGATTTGGGTGGGCATGAGGGCTTCCTGTAGGAAGGTATGTTTTATCTAAGGTCTGATAATTCAGTAAAGACTAACACAGCGAGTAAAGTTAGAGGAATGAGAATAATGTTCTAGGCAGAGAGCACATTATAGGCAAATGCCCTGAAATTAAAGGCAGTAAAGATATTTATAGCAATTAAAGTCTAATATGAATTAGAGCACAGAGAGTAAAGAGAAAGTAGTTTGTGTTGAATTCAACAGGTAGATGTAATGGCTCCAGATAACCTAGAATCTTGCGGGCTGTGTTAAGGGTTTTGGTCTTTATTCTAAGAGCTTGGGATGCTTTTGATGTATTTGAAGACAATGGGAAAACAATGAACATATTTGTCCTTAAAAAAAATTACTACATTATATATAATAGATCAAAGGGAGCTCTGTGTGGATAAAGTAACAACACTATTGCAGTATCTTTGAAGAGGGTCATTGCAGTGGAGATGCAAAAAAAAAGGTTCATGTGAGATGTTTTTTTCAAATAAAAGTGAATTGACTTGGTGACAATGAATATCTATAGCAAAGGAGAGAAGGGGTGAGATATCAATGAAATGACTAGTTTTTTTGGTGTCAGCTACTAAATATGTCTTGGTGTGTTTGATGAGATGCAGGACAATGAAAGAAGACCAGGACTGGAGAGATAAGCATATGTTAAATGGTTGTGATGAAAATGTAGAAAACTCCTCTATTTTAGAGGAGCAGAACTAATTTATTTTCTAAAAATCTCCAGTGGGCTGATATTGAATATCTGCTAACTTGGTTCTAAAGAATGTTTATTATCCCTTAAACAGATAGAATTATAATACTAAAGTATTACTAGGGTTTAAAAATAATTACCATTTGTTAAATGCATACAGTGTTCTAGGAACTATGCCGGACACTTCACATTATTATCTTCAATGTTCTCAATAATCCTAGTATAAGTAATATCCCTGCTTTTCAGATAAGCAAATGGCAGAGCTAGGGTTCAAGCCAAGGACTGCCTGACCTCAAATGGATTTGTTATTCCACATCTCTTCATCTATTGTGAATACACTGTTAGACAAATCCCTTTCCAGTGGTTAAGTGAATTTACATGGCCTCTTCTGCCTTTTGGAGGAAGGGCAGAATTTTGTATTTTTCCAAGAACACAAAAAACTAAATTTCATCTGTGACTGAAGATAATTAGAAGCATCAGGCAGTTTTGGGTGTTGAATGTACTATGTGTGAAGTGGTTACAGGTTTTTAATATTGTTATTATCATGATCATCCATGTGAAAGTTATTAACAGTGGTGCATTGCTTCAGATGTTAAGTGCTATATAGATAAATTAATTCAAAATACAATTGGTAATATTAAAGTCTCAAAACCCACTGAAAGTAGAAAGATGATAGTTAACAAAAAAAAAAGGTTTTCAGCAGTGTTAGCATTTTACACTTAAAATGCTGTCAAATTAGTAAATAAAAAATCTCAGTTAAATGACTATCAAATAAGTATTGTTCTCTATTTCTGAAAATTAAAAATGCTTTCTTAGGAAAGTATTGGCACCCTTTTGAGGATCACTGACAAGTTTAAAATAGAATATTCTTCCAAGAGCAGAGTATAATTTCATTTGAAGCTATTTACATTGTTCTTAGTGCTTAACCAATAAAATCACTGAATTTTATAGCTGGCAAGAATCTTAGAGATAATTAAGTTGAATGATATTATTTTATTTAGATAAATAAATATTAGGAATATAAAGAAATTGTAGCTCAAAGACATTAAGAAACTTATCAGAGTTACACACATAGTTAGGTTTTCTGATTTTCAGTCCAGTTTTCTGCTGCCCATCTCTTTTTGATTCTCTAGTCAGTTGCTACAGCAGCAATTACAGGATTGATTTTTTTCTCATGAATTTCTAACTTGTAATATTATACATCTTACCCAGAACTGCCCACAGTGGTGATATTGAAGCCAACCAGCCCTTACACATACTTAACATGTTACCACTGGGGATGTGGTGCTCCACAGGGATGGCTGTAGGTCAGAATGGTCATTTACCAAAGTGCCAGTGTGCACCAATTAAAAACTAATGAGGCAAAAATGCCTTCAATCAATTGGAGCTCACAGATGAGGTGAAAATGACTTGACAAAAAGGCGTAAATTTCCGTGATAATTGGAAGAAACATTGTGTGGAAGCTAGCTGGTTTTGAAATTCCCTGGAAAAGATTTTTAATATACTTGACTTTCTAATGACATGTTTTGTGGAGATGTCTGGGAAAGTTTCTTACTGATGTTATTCAAGGGTAATGTGTTAGAAGTATAATAACAAAACTGAGCATGCATTTTTACTCCTACTGCTCTAGGTTAAGTTTTATGTTACCACTTAATTATCCATATGACTCCGGACAAGTCCTTCTATCCTATTATTTATTTTTATATGTTAATGCTCTATTTGGAGTGGAATACCAGGGTAGCAAGAGTGAGGGAAGAGCAAAGGAAAGCAGAGGAGGAGGGTAAGCAAATATAAGATGGTGTATTATCAAGCTGGCCACTGTTTCATAAAGAGACATAGCCAGTTGTTTATCTCATGGGACATCTCCTGAGAGGCAGTTATAGATCCACTATGCCTCAGAATAGACTGTAAGGTTTAGGAAGGAGGAAGAGTAAGGGATGCATTTGTCAGTGGCTTATTTCCTACTTTTTATTAGACAGAATTCACTCCATTGTTTTAAATTTCCCTGACTTCCTGGTTGTGTTACATGATTCCTTCCGGCAGCTATTGGGGAAGACCGAGCTGTGGGGAACCTGATTAGGTAAAATTTAGGTGACATTTCTGCGCTGGTTCCTGCTGGGATAGACATGATGGAGGCCAAGTGGAAACCCAGCCCTCACCCCTCAGGGAAGCTGAGACAGCAGGTAATGTGAGGAGAGGAAGTAACAGCAGTGACTGGCTGGCTTTTGAGTTTGTAGCCAAGGGAGTGAGATTAGATTGGGTCAAGCAAATTTGATAGAGCCCAACAGCTGGGTCAAGTTCTTCTGTAATATTAGCAAACCCTATTTTCCTCATATTACTGATGAAGAAACAGAAATTAGAGAAACCAAGTATATTGGACAAGTCATTTTAGAACAGAGACGGGTTACTCTCCATTAAGAGAATACTACTATCTTTGACTTAATTCTCAGAGCTGTTTTAAGGAACATAATTTATACGAAAACATCTTAAAAACCATGAATCACTATGCAGATATTATTAAGAAAAGTGGTGATGCTACTGACCATATTAGTCCACAGACCCATCAGAGTTATGTTAATATGATAAACAAAGTGATAAGAGCAAAAGGATTGGATTTATAGGCATACCTCAGAGATATTTCAGGTCTTCTGGGTACCTAATAGCATAAACAAGTTGAAGGATTATTGAATAAAAGCTCTTTGTAGAACATCAAAAGAGAAGGAAGAAAATCCTTTCCTTAGATAATCCAAATCAAAGCAACCCCAAGTAGAATTTACTGAAAAGTTTAACCCACTCCAACTCCTACCTCCTAATTTTTGGATTTTGGATTTTAGCCATCTATAGGATAGTTAGGGGAGGTGTTCAGTCAAACCTTTCTCAGACAGTAGCTTTATAGATGAAATAAATTTGGAGGAATGGTTTGCTTACTAATAAAAAATGTTTACCTTATATTGTTATAACTAAGAAAAACAAAAGATTATCTATTTGATGACTGAATTTGGAGAGATGTTAGATATGGATAATGGTTAATTGATTCATCTTTCTTTTGTCATTGCTAATGAAATCCTAATCCTTAGATAGAAGGATATCACTTAATTTTCAATTAAAATTTTTATTGCTTAACATTTTTTCCAGTTAATCTAATTAGCCCTTTTCTAATTTTTGGTAAATATCTGTCTAGTTTTATATAGGTGCTATCAAGTGGAAAACTAAGTATACATCTCCCTAGTGGTAAGATTGAGATCCAAGTCTTCATGCTACATGTGTCAGTCATTAAACTCTCTTCA